>JACDJE010000164.1:778193-888819 GCA_016647715.1 Pavo muticus | reverse complement strand
CGGGGCGGGCAGCCCGCGCTTCTCGCGGCCGAAGCACCCGCGGGGGGCGGAGCGCCGTGCCGGGCTGTGCCGGGGCTGCCTGCCCCCGCCGCGTGCCAACGGAGGGCATAAAGCTGCTGCCGAGCGGAACGCGGCCCGGCTCTGTGGGGGCCTCACCGCGGCGCCTTCCCGCCATGTAACGCTCTCGCTGTGCTTTGCTTCCATTTAAGTTCTTGCAGTTACGCCAATAAAGTTTGTACCGTTACTCCGTGCCGGTGCCGCTCTGTCCGTCAGCGCCGCCCTCTCCGCCGCCGCGCGCGCTCCTCCGACCGCCAGGGGGCGCGCGCGCGCCTCGCCTTCCGCCGTAGTGCGGCCCTTAGGCCGTCGGCGGCGCTCCTGTGAGTGACGGGCGCGTCGCCCAACCGGAGCCGCGGTCCGCCCTGATTGGCAGTTGCGGGCAGCCAATGGGCTGCCCGAGAGCCCTCCCGTGGCTCGCTGCGATTGGGCGAGAGCCGCTGTATGAAAGGCGGCGGCTCCACCCTCAGGCCCTTCTTTCCCGGAGCCCTCGTGGAGGTGGGTGCGCCGCGCGGCGCCTCCCGGGCGGCTGTAGGCCCGGATTGTCCCCGGGGGTGCTGGGGTCACGGGGGAAGCGCGGAGTCCGGGCCCGGGAGGGTGGGGAAGCGGGCAGGGCGCGGGGCCGACTGACCGCGCCTTTCTCATAGCTCACAGCTCGTCTTTAAACCCGCCGGGCGATCCTTGGAGCACCGCCGCGATGCCCAGGGAAGACAGGGCGACGTGGAAGTCCAACTACTTCATGAAAATCATCGTGAGTGTCGCTGGGGCGGCCGGGGGGAGCGGGGCCGGGCCGCGCCCTGCGGGTGCTGCGCGATGCGAGCCGGGTCCGAGCGCCGCCCGGCCATGACAAACGCGTTGGGGCGCGCACTGAGCGGCCGGGGCCGCCCTGCTCGCCCGGAGCTCCGCGGGTGCTTACGGTGCTCTCTGTGCCGCAGCAACTCCTGGATGATTACCCGAAATGTTTCGTGGTGGGAGCGGACAACGTGGGCTCCAAGCAGATGCAGCAGATCCGCATGTCGCTGCGCGGGAAGGCCGTGGTGCTGATGGGGAAGAACACGATGATGCGCAAAGCCATCCGCGGGCACCTGGAGAACAACCCCGCCTTGGAAAAGTGCGTAGCGCCCCGTGCTTCCCTGGGCCCTGGGATGTGTGTGAGCAGCGGGGCTGAGCGCTTTGCTTTCCTTCAGGCTGCTGCCTCACATCCGTGGGAACGTGGGCTTTGTCTTCACCAAGGAGGATCTGACTGAGATCCGGGACATGCTGCTGGCCAACAAGGTACGGGGTGGGCCCTCGCAGTGCCGGGGCTGGGAGTTGCTGAGTTAAAGGTAATACAGAGGTGTCGGGGTTACCTGGTGGCTGGGAGCCCCAGGGAGCTGGGAGCCTGGCCCCTCCAGCTGCGGGTGGCTCACCGGTGTTCAGTTCCATCTCACTTGTGCGTGCCCAGGTGATGTCCATCCTGCTGGAACACATCAGGATGGGGCTGATGCTGTCCCATGGGACCTGAGAGGTCAGCACTCCTCCAACCGATCTTCTTGTTTCTTCTTCCTGCAGGTGCCCGCAGCTGCCCGTGCTGGAGCGATTGCTCCCTGTGATGTGACTGTGCCAGCCCAGAACACTGGTCTCGGACCTGAGAAGACCTCGTTTTTCCAGGCCTTGGGCATCACCACAAAGATTTCCAGTGGGACCATTGAAATTCTGGTCAGGAACAAGGATTGATGATTCCATTCGTAATTAAGTACTATATTAGCGGTCTGACTGCTTCATTTTGGGCTAGATTCAGTTTTATGGTGGATTGGGAGATGGGTTTAAGTTCCTCCATCAGATCCCAGCTGTGTGGTTAAGCTGTTCTGGAGGAATTCATGAGCTGCAGGGAGCCATGTTAAGGCACTGCTTTCCTCCTGGTGAGCAGCACTTGCTTGTGAGGTCTTAGCTTGTGGAGGTGAACTTTCGAGTGTCTTTTCCTTGTGCTCCTCTATTACTTCAGTTCCTTTCTTGTCATTAGGAATATACCTTTGTGTGCTGCTGTATTGGTTTACCTGAATATCTCGGTGTGTATTCACTCATTTTCCTCTTCTTTTCTCAGAGTGATGTGCAGCTCATTAAGACCGGAGACAAAGTGGGTGCCAGCGAAGCCACCCTGCTGAACATGCTGAACATCTCTCCCTTCTCCTTTGGACTGGTGATCCAGCAGGTCTTCGACAATGGCAGCATTTACAACCCTGAAGTGCTGGACATCACTGAGGAGACCCTGCACAAGCGTTTCCTGGAGGTCAGTGCCACAGCCCCTGTTTATTACATTCACCTCTTCCACTGCAGGGAGAAAAGGGACAGGGCGCCCTGTCCCAGGGCAGAGTGTCACCTCTGGTGTTTTCTGCAGTGCTGCAGAGCCAGGAGCTCTCCCAGGCATCCTGGAGAAGCAGTTGGCCAAGGAGCGCCTTCTGTAGGCTTTTTTGGCTGAAGCAAGGGAAAATATGCCATTTATTTCATTAACTGAGATGTGTGTGGGATTGGTGAACATGTTAAGACAGTGAAACGCATATGGAATCTGGAAGCTGCTTCAGAAAAGTCTGGAGATGGTTTAGATGCTGATGTCTTGTGTAGTTCACTGGAGCTGTGTTATGTAGGTGCATTCTGTGCGATGTGCCACTGCCCGTTGGTTGGTGCCTGGGTGCCATCCCCACACAAACACGTGCCTCTTCCTCGCAGGGTGTTCGTAACGTTGCCAGCGTCTGCCTGCAGATCGGGTACCCTACCATCGCTTCCGTGCCCCACTCCATTGTCAATGGGTACAAGCGGGTGCTGGCGGTGGCAGTGGAGACCGACTACACCTTCCCGCTGGCTGAAAAGGTAACGGCCGCACCTGACCGGCAGCTCTGGGGGTGTCGGATGCTCCTGGGGGCCGTTGCTCACAGCGAGCGCTGCCTCTTTGGTGGCAAAGGTCCCATCCTGCCAGACACGCAGTTTGCCCGAGCTCCGCTTTTCCCTCTGCAGGTGAAGGCGTTCCTGGCCGACCCCTCTGCCTTTGTGGCGGCCGCTCCGGTGGTCACTGAAACAGCTGCACCCGCTGCTGCTGCCGCCCCGGCCAAGGAGGCGCCGAAGGAGGAATCTGAGGAGTCCGACGAGGACATGGGCTTCGGCCTCTTCGACTAGCGGGCTGCCCGGCCCTGCGGCCGCAAATAAAGCTCTGTACCGAACGCTGTGTCCCGTGTCCCGGCGCTGTGCTCGGTGCTCCGGCGGGCGGGGTGGGGCGGGCAGCGGTGCGGCGCCCCCTGCAGGTCGGGCGGCGGGCGGGGCGTGCTGGGCCGCTGCGGAGCGCCCCCTGCGGGTGGGGCGGGACGGGGTCACCCGGCGCGGTGTCGTGTCTGTCCCGGCATGCCTTGCGGCGCCCACCGCCCCGGAAGGAGGGAGCGCTTCCGGGGGCGCAGGCGGCGCCATGGCGGCCGACACGCAGGTGGGTGCGGGACGGTCCGTGGCGGCGGCGGTCCGGCCGTGGCGGCGGGATCCGGGCGGCTCGGCCTCAGCGTACCTCTCCGCACCGCGCTCTTTCAGACCCTCCATGAGCCCTGGCTCGGTGCCGCGGGACGCGGGGACGTGGCGGTCAGCCGGGGGCGGGGGGGGCCGCGCTGGGGCCGCCGCTCCGTGAGCGCCGCCGGGAGTTGGCCGAGCCGTGTCCCTCCCAGGCGTTCTCTGTGCCTCTGTGGGGCGCCCCGCGCCGTTCGGGTCCCAGCGGAGAGCCCGAGTGCCCCGCGTTCCGGCGCTGCTCCCTGGGCACGTCCCTGCGCTTCGCGGTCATGGGCTGCCCGCGGCCCGGCGCTCCGACGCGTACCCGGGTGTCCCACGAAGAGCGGAGCGCCGAAGCCCGGACCGCAGCCGGTGCCGCTGCTGGCGGAGTCCCTCGGTGGTGCCGTACGGCTGGACTCCGGCTGCCGGCCTGCTAGCACAATTAACTCGTTTTTCACGTCTGCGTATCTCCCCATTGCTGATTCAGCAGCACGAGGAAACGCGGTTCGCTTGGTTTGCATAGGATGAGTTCATGGGGCTGAGGACTTCTAAAGGAGATCCTTTACAGCTGCAGTGACCGCCTCGGTGGGCCGAGGTGTGCGGCCGAGGCCGGGCCGGGGGTGCCCCCCAGACACCGAGCAGCGTCCTCTCCTCCGGGACGGACCGTTCCCTGTGCCCGTTCCCTGTGCCCCACCGAGGGGGCTTTGCTGGCAGCAGCCTCTGGGCAGAGCGGAGGCGATTCCCGCTCCTCAGATCTCTGTGCTTCTGAAATGCCTTTTGTGGCAAAGCTGGTAATGTTTTGCCTTGAGAGTTGCTCAGTTTGAGAGGTGAATTTTACAAACCTTTCGTGGAGCCCTGTTGTTTTAGTTGAAGTGAATGCTGAGGATAGCAGGGTGTGATCCTGAGCCCAGCTCGGCCTGCCCAGAGCCTTTTCTCATGCGTAATTTTGAAACTTGGAAGTTCATTGGAGTGGTTTCAGCAGCTGAAGGAACGCATCTCTGGGAATACAAACTGCCTTCCCGTTTGGTCTCACCATCCACACTGCATGAAGGCTGCCTCAGGCTCGCATCTCACTTGGCGAGCTGTCTCAGGGCCCGGCAGCCTGCATGTGCAGGAGCACAACAGCCACGGTAACGTGGGCATGTAAAGGCATTCAGTTCTGTGAGGTGTTTTTTTGTTTTGCTTGGGCGCTATTGGTGGCATGAGGTAGGAGTTTTATAGCAAGGCACAACTTCCTCTAACCTGACGAGTCCAATGTACAAAGCTCCTGGGTCGTGCATGCTAATCTTGGATAAGAACAAAGGCGAGCTGTGCGTTCTTGTCCTGATTCCCTGCAGGTGATTTCTCAGCCACTGACAGAAGCCACAGGCCGGTGTTCTAGGAAATGCAGTTAACTCTGTGATGGGCCCCCAGCAGTTAGAAGTCCCATTTAAGGGGTTCTTGGGCTTTAGGAGATAGCACATCCCTTGGGTTTTAGCTTTTCAAGTCCTTGTGCTCTCGGGCATTGATTTGTCACCCTGTCCTTTTAGAAGGGTGAATGAACCTTAAGGGCTGCCACGATAGGTTAGCAAGCAGAAAGCCATCGTCCTTCAGTTTAACAGGAAGTCTTTGGAGCTGCTTCTTGAGTGAGCCTTTCCCTGCCAGGTGAGGCCACGGCTGGTTGCGTTTGGTCAATAAGAGGTTGTGCGGCTGCTGGTTGTGCTTGCCCTGGTTCTGTGTTCTGTGTGTGGACTCCATAGGTGCTCTGATGTCTTTCTCCATCCGTGTGTGCTTTTAGATTTCTGACACACTGAAGCGGTTTGCAGTGAAAGTGACTACAGCCAGCGTGAAGGAGCGGAGGGAGATCCTCAGTGANCCTTACCAGGCAGGGGAGGGGGCGGGCGGGGGGCGGGTGGCAGTGCTCAGTGCTGCTGCAGAGAGGCGGTAGATCCAGAGATGAGACGGACCATTAAACTGGAAATGCCCTTGCTGTGTCTCAGTAGAGAGAGGCTCGGTCCCCTCATTACGGTGTGTCTGCGTGTGACTGACAGCTGAGCTTAGCCCCGGGGCTCCGCCGGGGAGGCTGTCCTCAGCCCCTCCTGCCGGGAGCGGCTCTGCGTGTAGGATTCTGCCTGTGACAGCTCTGGGCAGACCCTGACACTTGCAGACAGCACAGCCCTCTGTTTTGACACCTGGCACAGCGAGGGCACCCCGTGATCTCAGCAGCACCTTGCCTCTGCTCCTAGAGCCACGTGGCACGTGTGACTTAAAGATCAGAGCTTCAGCACAGGCTGCCACGGCCCTGCAAGGGTCTCTCCAGTTCCATTACACTGTAAGGAGTTGATACCACTTTTTTTTGTTGTTTTTAAGAGGAATGAAGGTGTGACTCTGTGGGCTCTTCCTGGTTTGTTACTCCATGCCTCTTAGCACGTGGGAAGCAGTGGGTGCTGCCCCCCTTCAGAAGTGTGGGTGCAGGGAGTCAGAGCACAGCATTGCTGCCCATCCCCAGCAGCAGTGGATGTGTGAGTGTCCCCCTGTCAGGGCCTGAGCTCCTCCCAAGGGGGAGGGGGGGCAGAAGTGGAGGGGTTTAAGAAGCCAGGAAACAAACCAAGTCCTAACTTTCTCTTTCTTCTTCCTCTCTTTGCTAACGAGAGCTGCCAGCCTTTGGCCTTTCCCCTCTCTGTGCTCCCGTTCCACGTGTGCTATTAAGAGATGCTACAGCAATAACTTTTATACTGACTGTTATGCCAAACCCCGGGTGGGCTGTGCGACACGCCCGGTTTTACTATGGGAATGAATACTGTATCCTGTCTTTGATAAGATTTCTACACTGATTTTTGAATTCATATCTAATTTGCTTTTAATCCTCTTATACAGAAATTGGTTTTGAAGTGATTTTAAGAGAGCGACTTTTCTATCAGCGCTGCGGTGGCGGTGCCGTCAAACCCAATGGGCGCGGATGCTTCTTCGGGCGGGTCGGGGCCGNCGTTTGGGGTCCTTTGGTTAAATTGTGCGTGAAAGCTGTGGGGTGGATCTTAGGAGCATGGGGTGGCAGCACCTGGAATGTGTGCTTTCTTCCCAGCTAACTCCAGGTGTGGGTTTTGTGTGTAGCACAGAGCTCTGTTACTCACACGGGCTTTCTCCATTGAGGAGCTGCAGCATCACGTGCATAGGTTTTTCATGGGAGCATGGCTTGCTTGTTTCTCTCTGACTCTTTGCTTGGCTCTGTAATGATTCATGGAGTATTTATATAAACCCACGTAATAGTTCCATATATACAGAGTACGCATACAGAGGTTTTAGGTGGTCATAACAAAAGCAGCATTCTTAACAACCCTTTTGATTTCTCTCATGTTCTGAAGGTGACTGGAATAGTGTGTGTTCCCACATTGTCCTTGTTTAAGAAATACACATCAAATATGTCAAAAAGAGGGAAATCTAAATATGATCCTTGCAAACACCTTCATATATGATTAAATCACTTCCTGACTGCAGTTGCAAAGTGTGTCATGTGTGTATTAAAGACCTTGGTGATCTATAAAGAAGTATTCTGAAGTTCATTCTGTTACAGATCTTCCCGAGGGTGCAGTGAAAGGCCTTTGCAAACTCTTCTGCCTTACTCTGCACCGATACCGGTGAGTAATGTGATGCAGAAAGCTGTGTTATTCAGTCTGTTAGTGTTAAGGCGTTGATCAGTTAAATAGGCGTGGAGCATCCGGAAATGTTACCATGCAGTGCCATGTAGATGCTGGTGACGTGAGAGGTGATGCCTAGTAATGATCCTCTCAAGTTAGGTTTGACATTAGAAATTTGTACAACTCTTGTTTCGTGCTCCAGTTTTGGTTTTGAAGTTGAAACTTGCATCCTGTGGGTCAGTTTGCAAGAATGCCCATCTCCATGTCACTGTCCTTGTGAAGTGAGATGGAGGTGTCCTTTAGACACACTTAGGCAGGGTTACAGCAGAGAGGCTGCTCAGAGCCTGTGCGTTCCTTTGGAGCCTGCCGGAGTGCCTCCACGTAACTCCTGTCAGCTGGAGAAGGGAGCTGAGCTTTCAGCCAGAGCCTTCTCTGCCTCTTGGAACAGCAAGGATAAAATAACTGTTGGCTGCAAAGAGAAAGCAGAGCCCTTCGTGTGCTGCGAGGGCTGTGATGTGTGTCGTGTTGGCAGGATTCGTCGTTGTACAGAGCTGTGTTTTTCATTCCCACCAGCGATGCGGCGTCGCGCAGAGCCCTGCAGCTGGCGCTCCAGCAGCTCGCAGAGTCCCAGCCGGATGCAACAGCAAAAAACCTTCTGCAGTCCCTTCAGTCTTCAGGGATCAGCGGCAAGGCTGGAGCTCCCAGGTGCGCGGCGCTTCTTGTGGCAGCGCTTCTGAATTGCTGGTGCTTTCAGAATGGTTGTTAAAAAGCAATTTAAAGACTTAAGTCAGCAGCGACTGTGCAAATGTTGTTATTATTTTACCTCTTTCACATCTTCTGTGAAAGCAGAAGGATTTTCTTGGTGCTACTGCTGGTGGATTTGGTCCAAGTTACAGTTTTACTTCTGTTAAGTCTGGAGCGATAAGGATGAACTCTTAGGAATGCACCTCCTCCATCCACCTCTTGCCTTCTGGCTGAGCAGATCTGGGTTTAAAGGTCTGCAGGGTTCCAGCATTTACCCTTCGGGTGGCTGTGTCGGGGTGGTTGGCATTGTGCTTCAGAGTGTTTGCTGGCTTACCTCACTTAGAGAGAGATCAAAATGGGTCAGGATCCTCGGGGAGCTGAGAAGTGGCTTCTGCCATCTGAAGTGGGGGAAGGAGAGGAGAATTGGCATAGATCAGAGCTGAGCTGTGTGCTGGGAAGGAATGCAAGCTGAGAAATGGTTTGGCATCTGTGGCTATGAAGTGAAGATGAGCAGCAGATGAGAAATCTTGAGTTACATTTGGGGCAGCTGCAGTTGGCAGTGTTTAACTCAGTTCTGTATCGCTTCTGGAGAGATCAGAAAAAGATCTTTTCCTTCCTAGCAGGTGAGGTTTGGCCTCTTTTGTGCTGATCAGAAGTTCTGAGTGTTAAACGTGAGCTGAAGCACAGCAAGCAAACCCCATCAGACCCCACCAGTTACTAAAAACTAAGAATTCAGCTGTATTTTTTTCTGTTATAAAATAGTTTGCTGATGAGGTGACGTGTTGTCTTGGTGTAGATGTTCTGGGTTAGTAGGTGTAATGGATGTACCAGGAGCTGTGGGTTTACCACTGTCTTCTGTTTCCACAACAGTAAGAGCAGCGGATCTGCAGCCCTGCTGGCGCTCTCCTGGACATGCCTGCTGGTCCGCACAGTCTTTCCAACACCTGACAAGAGACAGGGAGAAACCTGGAAAAAACTGGTAGGTTCTTTTTGGTTTGTAGAAATACCCTTTGGGGACAAGGACTTAAACATTCCTTGTGTCTTCAGTTTGATGAAACACTGCAAATAATTCTGAACGTGACTAACAACCTCACATTAAAATCTGGGCCTATAGGATGATTTTCTTTGCTTTCTGGTGGATTTTGATCTCTCCTGTTCTTCTGGAGAAGGCAGGAGATGGGGCAGTCTTGCACATGCTCTGCACACAGTGGTGTATACCTGTGTTTCTAGACTAGGCCGTGCTAGTGGTGCCTCCAAGGTGCTGTCTGAAACGTGCTGTCAACCCCTTGTGCCTCCCTGCCTTGCCTGTGATACTCAGTCACGTGGCGTGAAGTCGCCTTTTGCTTTCTTTCTGCCTTCTTTGGTAATCTGTTGCTGGGACCGCACTCATGGCATCTTGGAATGTGGTTGGCATACACTTTAAGAAGATGCAACTTGATACAATTGTTGGTTTCAAAGTCAGGGTTCCTAGAACTGTTACCTGCAGTTTTGCAAAGTGGTACACATGGGTTGAAGACAGTGGCAGCTTCTGATTTTTCCTCTTTGAAGAACTGAAACAGCCTAAGGAGTTCTTTGTAAGCAAATGGAGTTGATCGCTGGCATCTGACATTTCTGGTTTAACACAGCTCTCTGGGAAGCAGGCCCATGAGGGTATGCTTGGCTGTTTCCCTTGGCAGGTGGAGGTTCAATGTTTACTTCTTTTGGAAGTCTTGGGAGGCTCTCATAAGCAGGCAGTGGTTGGAGCAGTGAAGAAACTGAACAGACTTTGGAAAGAGGTGATGTATACTTCATCTACCTTTATTCAGTAGCAGTTCTGGTTTCTGTTGCATTAATGTGCTTTTTTTTTTCTTGTTCCTCATCAGAACCAAGATCTGGTGGATCAGTACCTGTCTGTCATTCTTGGTCTTGAACCAAACCAGAGCTATGCTGCAATGCTGGGACTTGTGGTGCAGTTTTGCACAGCTCAGAAAGAGACTGATATTATTAAACGCCACAAGGTAAATCTGCCAGATTCCTGTTTTGTTTTTTTACCTTTTTTGGGGTGTGGGTAATAAGTAGCATTGCTTTTTGTCGTGGAGAAGCAGAGTTTCATTATCTGGTTTCATTATCTATCAATTCAGTAGGAATGCACTGGTTAAAACAGTGGAATGGATTTATAAAGGAGGTACCAGATATGTGAGTCTCTGCTTTTACACAAGTTGCCATCACTGCAGCCTTCTCCCTGGTTGTAGGAATTGAAGGCTGCAGCTGGCTCTCAGTGGGTTTTGAATGTTGGGCTGGTGTGTACAGCAGAGAGCACTGATCTCTGCTCAGCTGTCTTATGTGAGGATGAAAACAAAGCTTCTGCTTAGCAGATGGGGCTGACTTCCAGAGCAAAGTGAAGTGTTGAGCCTGTGCAGTGGTGTGCAGAGAGCTGTGTATGTTGTGTTGTGGCTGTCACTGGTATTTTTGCTTGTTCAGAGTGCTCTTCTGGATTTCTACGTGAAGACCATCCTAATGAGCAAGACAAAGCCTCAGAAGCATGTGCTGGTGAGACACACTTACAGGACTGTGTATACTTTTGTCCTGTGTGCAGTGTCTGCTGCTGTGCTCAGCACGTTGTTCCCTTTGCAGGACAGCTGCTCTCCACTTCTTCGCTATGTCTCTCACGCTGAATTCAAAGACTTACTTTTGCCAACCCTGCAGAAATCCTTGCTCCGGAGCCCTGAGAATGTAATTGAAAGTGAGTGTCATCACTGCGCATCGCTCTGCCAGGGTGCACCAGCAGTTGTTCCTCAGAGTTCTGGAGCTGTGAGGTGTGTGCCTCCCTCTGGACTGTGCTTGTGGGCCTGTGAGCACAGACAGGAGGGTTGTCTGGTGTCTGAGGTCTGGATGTGGAGAAGTGACATTTGTGGTGTTATTCCCAGTGTCTGGGTATGTGATAGCTGCTGTGTGTGCTGAGGGTAGAATTTCACAGCTGAGTGCTAAGAATAATCCTGAATGAATCTGTTGATTGGGCATCAGTTTTGCTGTTTTTCATCCCTGCTGGCCCTGTCTGCTCTTGATGTGTACTGTGTGGAAAGATGTATTAAAAAGCTAAAATCACTTACTTAACAAAATATAATGTGACGTTATTTCTTCTGTCTTCAGCAATCTCTTGCTTGCTCTTGTCTGTTAACCTGGATCTTAGTCAGTATGCCCTGGACATTGTGAAAGGACTGGCTGGTAAGTGCTTAATTCTGGAGGGAAGGATGAATTCAGAATAAGGCTTTCTTCATCTTTTTGGCTGTGCCTGTAACAACTGGATTACTGGTAACAGGATTCATTTATTTGGGTGGGAGGACAATACTGTAATTTGGTAATATAACTTAATGTATAAGGCCACATGTAAAGATATGTCCTTTGATATGACTTTATGCAGTTTGTAATAAGGAGCTCTTAGTTTGTGCATCATGTTTTAGGTCATCTAAAGTCCAACAGTGTGCAGCTCATGGATGAAGCAGTTGTTGCATTAAAGAATTTGGCTCGACAGTGCAGTGACCCTTCGGCCGTGGAGTCCCTGGGCAGACACCTTTTTGCCATCTTAGGGGGTGAGTAAATTCCAGGCCAAGCAGTAGAGGTGAACAAAGGTTTATTGCCTTCAGGGAGCTTTGTGTGTTTTATTTTCTGTTGGTTTTGGTTGTATGTGTGATAAAGGTTGCTTAGCCAGGATCAGGGGTAACAGAGTTAGTGTCTGTATTTCAGAGAAGATACTTGATGTAGCACATGGCCATTGGCTATAAGTCAGCCTTCACCTGTTTGTTTCTTGTTGACAGGCTCAGAGGGGAAGCTGACAGTTGTTGCACAGAAGATAAGCGTCCTTTCAGGTGAGGATCCTAAAAGAAAGCTGCTTCTCGAGTGGAGCAAATCCACCAGGAGGCTGAATGGGGCTGAATGAGGGAGTTCTGAGCCTTGTGTGGTTATTCTGAATTAGCCGTAGTTAATATCATAGAGAGTGCTGGATACTGCAGGCAAATTCTTGACTGTCTCTCATAAGCTCATAAGTTAAAATGTTTTCTGCAAGGAAGGTGAGTGTATCCTGTGTAAAAATGAAGACAGGGTTGAAGACGAGTGTTGGTTGGTGGTGAATTTGGCATCCAGATGTAGCAGTGAGAGAGAGAGGTTTGTGCAAAGGCTGGAATGTGGCTGTTTGGAGATTTTGCAGTGACTGCTTGTAGTTTGGGCATTAATGAGACAAGTCTTTCCTTCAGGGATTGGCAGCCTTAGTCACCATGTGGTTTCTGGATCATCTAGCCAAGCTCTGGCTGGAACCGTGGCTGAGCTTTTCATCCCTTTCCTGCAACAAGAAGGTGAAATCTTTTGCCTTTGTTTTGGGTTTGCTAAGCTCCTCTTATCTCAGGCAAGCATTTTGTGTGGCCTGTTATCCAAGATAAATCCTGATTCTTGCCTGTTGTGTTATAAAATCCATTGCACTGTTTTATTGAGTAGCCCCGCGGAGACAATCCTGTGCCTGCTAAAAGCATGTGCCTTCATTTCCTTCCTCACCCCAGCATTGTTACCTGCTTTCTGTTTCCTGTGCTCCTGTGTTTTGTGCACTTACTGTACTGATGTGGGTGCTGTGTTACTTCCTAGTCCATGAAGGCACGCTGGTTCATGCAGTCTCTGTCCTGGCTCTGTGGTGTGTTCGCTTCACCACTGAAGTCCCTAAGAAGATGGTGGAATGGCTGAAGAAAGCATTTGGCCTTAAAACCTCTACTTCAGCTGTGAGGCATGCCTACCTGCAGTGCATGCTAGCCTCTTTCAAAGGTAAGGCTGCAGCTGTTAATAATTCTCTTGACTGTGTGGCTTCAGAGAAAAGCAATCAACTTTTGTACTTCTTAAATATAAGTAGATGGCTGTGTGGGTTAAGGAAGATTATGTAAACTCTTACAAGCTTATGGCTGAAATGTCACCTGCAAATACTCCAATGTACAAAGTTGCAGCATCTTTTTTCTTTCTTTTGGTGCCATGTGAAGAGCTGCTCCAGGAAATACCAGGAACAACCAGCTCAGTTCCCTGGGAAGTGAGAGTCACAGATCAGTGAGATGCCCTGGCTGTGACCATTTGAGATGGAACAGATGGTTGTAGCTTGCCAGGAATTTACTCTTGTGTGGTCTTTAAAGTCAAACTTCCCATAATTTGAACTACTTCCTTTTATGTCACTGAATTGCCACGTTCATCCTGTGAATAGAAATTGTGTTGGGATGAGACCATAAAGCCTAATTATAGTAGTGATGGGCAGATACTCTGGGAGATTCAGGGTCTTCTCTATATCTGTGTGGTTTGCTTCTTGCACCTTGCAGCAGAAGAACCATTAGTATCTTTGGTGTAAGGTGTGAAGGACCATGTTTTGGTTCTGTCTCCTCAGGTGACACATTGTTACAGGCCATGGACTTGCTACCAATGCTGATCCAGACAGTAGAAAAAGCAGCATCTCAGAGTACTCAGGTTCCCATGGTAACGGAAGGGGTTGCTGCAGCTTTGTTGATCTGCAGGATGTCTGTAATCGAGGGACAAGCTGGTAAGATGACAAAACATGTAGCAGAACCCAAAATGAACAGTTTCTGAGGAATAACTTTTTTATTTCTGACTGTGTGCATGAGATGCCATTCCTTAATTGGTGTATTGCTTCTGTACAGAGAATCACTGCCCTTTGCTCAACCAGGAGGGGTGTATTCTGATCTCCCCTGGTGATGTCAGTGATGAATTTCTGTGGCCTTGCGAATTGCAGCATCCATTCACTTGGGGCAGCATTTCTCTTTCTGACGGAAAACTCACCCAGACCTGACATGCTAGGACATGATTGCACCAGAAGTGTTACTTGCTTGTCATTTGTGTAGCATTTTTTAGGAACTATTTTTGGAAAGCAGCAGGACCAGAGCTGAGCATATTACAAGAACTATCTGAATTCATACATCTGCCAGGATATAAAATCCAGATGCGTTCTGTCTATCAAATGACAGACATCAACTTCCTCCTTTTCTTCTTGTTTAGAAGGGCTTGTCCTATGAAAGGTTAAACTGAAACAGATTTTACATTTCACAAGTGTACTGTGGAGAAATACCTATTTTTTCAGCAGGTATTTTTTAGACATGTTTATAGTTCCGAATGAGAAATGGGAGGCTTTAAACTGAAGACAAGTGAAGCTAGAAATAGCATCAGTAATGTCAGGAGAAAAAAATCAGCTGTATTTTATGTACCCTGGTAAGCTCTTACTTGTTTTGATAAGTCCTTAATAGGCTCTGTTCTTTCCTACCAGAGTCTAAGCTGAGTGGCTTCTGGCAGCTGATCCTAGATGAGAAAAAACAAGTTTTTACCTCTGAGAAGTTCTTGCAGTCTGCTTCAGAGGAAGGTAAATTGTCAGTTATTGTGTATCCAGCTATGTTTAATTCCTATGACCTGGTACTTAAGAGAGCTGCTGTTGTAGGTAGCTCTGTTCTCTAAGCGATGGGAACTTTTGTATTGCTCCTTTACCTTGTTAGCTCCAATAATTAATGCTGGTATTCTGAGAGTGAGCACTGTCATGATTTGTTATTGGTTAATAGTGAGCAAAATATCCAGCTAATGTGTGGAACATCCCCGAGCTACTTGATGCCTTGAATGTTGAAAGTCACCTGTCCCTTACTTAGTATGGGTTATACCCCACCCTATGTTTCAGGGCTTTCTGTTCCTTCTCTTATGATGGGATTGAATATTGATATACAAACCGAAGGGCTGATGATAGTAGATGCTCAGCTGGTGGTATGAGATAAAATACCTAGGCTATAATTCACATAGCATAATGCACTTTTATATGAATTCATTACACATTTTATTGTCACTGAAGATGTTTCAGTAGTGCTTAGGAATTAAAAGTGCTGATGCAGTGAACAGGATGATTATAATTTGGTTTGCTCTGTTTACTTACACAAAAATAGGCATCTCATACTGGTCAGTGAAATTCTGCTGCAGTGAAGCTAACTGCATTTCTGTTAGCTCACAGTTCTGTTTCCAGCCTTGTCAGATCTGAGCTGGACTTATCTCTAGCTTCACTGAGAAAGGCTTATGTAGAGGCTCATTTTGGACAGCTATTTGAATGTGTCCTGCTTGCTATTTGTTCATTCTCAGGTTAAAAAAGCAATCTGCTTCCTTCTGAAATGACATGCTGCTTTCAATGTGTGTTTGTTCCCCCAGCAATGTGCACTGTGCTGCAGCTGACTGAGCGCCTCCTCTTGGACCACGCGCAGCGGCTCCCCGAGAGTAAAATCCAGTATGTAGAGTGCACTTGCTGCTACTGATCTGTGTCTGATTCCTGAAAGTTAATGCGGGTGGTGGAGAGGGTGGGCCTGGGACGGAATGCTGAATGCTTTGTGCTTTTGTGTCCTGTTGCTAAACCTGTTTGTTGCTCCGTTTTCAGGCAGTATCACCGTGCCCTCATTGCAGTGCTGCTGAGTCGGACCTGGCACGTTCGAAGACAGGCCCATCAAACAGTTAGGAAGCTTTTGTCCTCTCTGGGAGGGTACAAACTGGCCTACGGGCTCTTAGAGGAGCTAAAAGTGGTTCTCAGCTCTCACAAGGTGAGTAGTCAAGAAGCCTAGTCCCTTCTTAGCTGTTTGTATGCTGCTGCTGATCAGCTCCCTACGAGGTTTGCTGTTAGCACTGAAATACAGAGTGCTGGGAAAATGGTTCAGTTCCAGCTTTGTTTAAAAAAAGAGAAAAGAAAAAGAAAACATTGTGTGATACCACTGAACAAGGCAGCACAATGTCACCTTGCTAAATAGTTGCATTAATTAGGTACTAAAAATTAGGCTTCATAAACAGTCTTGTGTTACAGATACAGCCTGAATAAAGTGTTTTTGAAGGATACTGAGTACAAGGAGACAGCAGAATTTGAACGTATTCTAGCCAACTGTTAAACCTTTTCCAAAGCCCTCTTTGCTAAAAGTTATAGTCTTATTTTACTTCAGTGTGCCAAATGTAGGATAGTCTCTGTTCTTATTCTTTCCATCACTGTCAGCACTCTGCTTTGGTTCCACTGCTGTACTTCCTTTTCTTTGAAAACTTCAGGATTGCATTTTCAGAAGGAGCTGAATTTTGGTGTTATGTATGGTATGGCTCCAGGAAAGTGTGCTCAGGAAGGCTTGCTATGGTGTTAATGATGAGTTGTCTGCTAGGTTATGCCTCAGGAGGTCCTGGTGATGGAGTCAGGTGAGCTGTCAGAGCAAGGAAAGACTTATATTCCTCCCCGTGTCCTTCATGAGGCACTGTGTGTCATCTCAAGTGTAGCTGGGCTGGATGTGGATTCCTTTGAGACAGACAAGCTGGCTCTGGAGATGCTGCTGGTGAGCCATCATCCATCTCTGGGTAAGTGAAGGGATAAGATCACTCTCATGGATGATGTACCTTGTTCTGTTTTGTTTTTAATTTTACCTTTTTGTTTAATTGTATTTGCAATCTGCTTTGTATTTATTATGTTTGCTTGTTCTTCATGCTAGTGGCAGTACAGCCAGGTCTTTGGCCAGCCCTCCTCGTCAAGATGAAGATAGATCCCAAAGACTTTATTACCAAACACCTGAATGACATATTACCCAGACTCACTGCCTACGCTCCAGACAACCAGGTGATAACCGTCTGCTGTTCCACTGTTAGCATGAGGAAAACAGTTTTTTAGTGGAGTTAAGTACTAACTGGCCTGTAAGGAAGATCTGCCTATAAGCTGGGGAAAAGGCAGTTCTGAAGGGAATGTCTCCAGTGTAAAAACAACTGGAATTTAAAGGGGAAGAATGTGTACCAGTAGCTGAGTAGAACTGTAGATAAATCTCTGGTACCTACTGGATGAGGTATTAAAACTTGAAGGATGTTGCTCTCAAAGAATATAACGTTGCCTGCTTTAACTGAGCATACTCTTAAAACAATGTCAAGGAATACTGATGACATGGTTTTTATCTCTTTGTTTTCTTGATAGTCATCTATGAATGCAGTGGGATCTCTGTCTCTGCTCTCACCCGGTAGAGTGCTCCCACAGCTCATCAGCACCATCTCAGCATCAATGCAGAATCCAGCTCTGTGCCAGGTTACTCGAGAGGAATTTGCCATCATGAAGACACCGGAGGGAGAACTGTATGATAAATCTATCATACAGAGGTAAGACTCTTATAATTTCTCTTCTGTGTGAACATGGAGATTGGTTCCTTCTGGCATCTAGCTGGTGGGCGAATGGGTTTGTCAGATGCTCTTTTTCTGGACAGGAGTTTCTGTATTTCTGTGCCTGAGTCTTAATCCAGAACAGTCCCGATTCACCTCTGAACTTCTTTTCTCAGTGCTCAACAGGATAGTATGAAAAAGGCTAACATGAAGAGGGAGAATAAAGCCTACTCCTTCAAGGAGCAAATCATTGAGCTGGAGCTGAAGGAGGTGAGTTGGTGGAAACCAGAAAGCCATTAGTGATGATTGTGATACCAGGTATCTCATCTGTTTTGCTGCATGGCTTGTGGCATGTGTTTACACTGTTGGGAAAGATTCTTTGAATTTCTCTTCTGACTGTATTTGTATCAATTTCTGCTGTATTCTGGTGATTTATGAGTGTGCTTACTTGTTGGTAATACCTGTTTTTTGTCTCTTCTTCAATGCATTTGGTGTGACTGTCTCAGTAAGAGTTGTTAAATAGACGCTTTGGTCTTGTTGACAGCCAGCAGTTGTGTTCAGTCTGGCCAGAGCAGTGTGTGTGTTGGGGGGAGGATTTGGTGAAAAGAAGGGAACATCCTTGGTGGATTGGAGTGTTCCTTTTCCAAAGATTGACTTCTTTGTCCTGGGGAGAATGGTGTGTCCATCCACTGTAGGAAAAATTAGACAGCTCTCTGATGATAGAAGATAGTTTTTGACCAATTGAAAGCTGGGAAAAACTAATGTTATGCTGCTGGTAGAACACTAAAGTATCGCTGACCTCCTGATTTCCATTTTGTGTCTTCAGAGTGTTATGCTTGGACAAATATTTTCATAACGTTCTAAAAGTAAATTGTGAAAAATAATGTGTCCAACTTGTTCCTCTTCCTAAGCCAGGGCATAGTGTTAAGAGTTCCCAGTTAATAACGTCCGTGATGCGCTCTTTGCAGGAGATAAAGAAGAAGAAGGGGATAAAGGATGAGGTGCAACTGACTAGCAAGCAGAAAGAGCTGATGCATGCACAGCTGGAAAAGGAATCTCAGATAAGAAAACGACTCAAGGAGGTAAATGTTGATGATGTTTTTTTTGCCAGCTCTGCAGCTACCAGAATAATTTATGGTAATCATCCACATTGTTTCTCTTACAGCTTGATAATGAACTGGAAACAGCCTTGGGACTGCTGGACACTGTTATCAAGAGGAAACCTCCTGGTCTAACTCAGTACATCCCTAGTCTCGTTGGTTCCTTTTTGCCACTTTTCAGATCGCCTTTGGCTGCTCCAAGAGTTAAGGATCCTTTTCTTTCCTTAGCTTCCTGTGTCATGCCTGCTCGACTTAAAACCTTTGGTTAGTATCTGCAGTTGGTGTTTAAGGGCAGGGTACATTATTTTCATAGCAGGGTGCTCAAAATCCTTATTCTTACATGATGTGGATCATTACCATATACTCAGAGGGGAAAAAAAAAAAGGGAGGTGACTGCAACATCCCAGTGATCCTACTGCTATGTAGGTTCTGGTCGAAAGACAAGCAGTTGTCCACTCAGGGTGCAGCTGGTCACACTGGGATTGTCTCTCTTCTGGAGAGCTTGCAGGCTGTGAGTGAAGCTGTGATGCCCTGAGGACAGGCCAGCCGATGCTGACTTGGAATCAACTGCTCTCGGTGATGATAATGGTGCTTGCAAAGTGGCAAAGGCTAAAAATTACAGTGGGATATAAGCTCCTCGGTTACTTATGGCATCTTCTGAACCCAGTGCTCTGATGTCTGTTACAATTGCTGCCTTCTCTGCAAGATTTAAGTCAGTGCTTGCAGGGCTACTCTCACACATTTGGGCTGACATCCTTGGAGATGGAGATTTCTTGACTGCTGTTGCAAAGCAAAAAGGATTTGCTTCTGGTTAGAGGGAACACACAGTAGTGTTCATATAGCAGTAAATAACTGCTGTGAAAGAAGATGTTCCCTATAATCCTCAGGGCTGTGCTTCCTTCTCAGCACCTCTTCTGCAGCCTGGGCTGTTTCCCAGAGCTTTGTTAGAGTTCTTCAGTCTGTGTTCCTCGTGGGTTTTTTCCTCAATAAATGTTGGGTTTTAGTCCTCTCATGGGTTGTTTTATTCCTTCATACCAGGTACTTTAGTGAGCCACGTGACCTTGCGCCTGATGAAACCAGAATGTGAATTAGATGAATCGTGGTGTCAAGAGGAGCTTCCTACTGCTCTCAGCAGAGTAGTTAGCTTGCTGCATGCCCACACCATTCCTAGTCGAACTGGCAAAGGAGAGGCAGGTGAGAAGTACTGTAGGTCTTACCTCCACACAGTATCTTAGTGAGCTGTTTCAGTTTTGGTGGTTATATATTTCTTAGGTGAGAGTTCCTTTTTTTTTTTGTCTTTTTAAATTGGATTAAGTCTATCCGTAGACATGAAAAACTGTACCTTCCTCTTTTTGTGGTGTCAGTAGTAGAAATGATGTTATAAGAACATTAAGTGTAGAAATGAGATAACTTTTTCTTTAAACGGTTCAGGCAGAAATAATAGCAGTGAAATTAAAACTCATCTTTGCTGGAGAGTTCTTGCGTTTCAGCACCACTTAGCATAAGTGATGTAGTGAGACTAAGTGGAAAGACAAAAATAATTGCTTGTTATCTGTGATCTCAGCAGTGAAGTGCCTGTGGCCTCTGCTCGTTTGCTATGTGCTACTGCAGTTCATGAATTTTTTATTCTGCCATGATTGCAGAGGAAGCAGTTCCTTCCTCCTTTGTAACATGAGGGCGAGCACCAATGTTTTTACAGTGCAAGTACAGTAATGTGGGTTAAAAAGAACCTGTTTGTTTGCCTGCTTTGGATCACATGGTTAGTTTTAATCCAGATCCGTTCCAGAATCTGCTTTGTGATCAGATGTGTAAATAGTTGTATCACTACACAGTGATAGGCAACAGTGCAGGAAAGGGTGGGTAAGTCTGATTCTTTTGGAGGAAGGGATGGCTTAGCCTGTCTTTATAAATGGGTACTGTAATGATAGAGGTGATAAATCCATGCTTTGGAGCTGGTCGCTTTCGAGCTTAGCCAGAAGCTGCTCTGCTAGACAGTTCATAACGTTTTAAAGGAAATTTAGGATTCCATTTGCTTCCTTACCCCAGGAGTTCAATCATCCCCTTACAGTTCTGTTGTCAGTCAGCTCTGCAGCTGTGTGTGGCACAAATAATCCTCACTGCTGAGTAGTAGCAGTTGACCATGCTGAGCACCACTTCAGTGCTAAGCAGTTTGGTGATAATTCAGTGTCTCTGCTGTGATGTTTATTTCCATAGTAAGTGCAGACTCATTAACATTTGAATCTGTTTGCTTGCTTATTTCCAGAATGTAGCACAAGTATTTTCAATGCTCCTCCTTCTGTATTTCCTAGTGTTTACTGTCTGATTTTCTTATTTCTATGTTTTTTTACTTCCTCTGGAAGACAAAACAAGTAGGTTTGCTAACACTCTGTTGGACAACTCCAATTCTGTTTGCAAATAATTTTCCTGGAAGTTCTTAAAACACTTCTGAGTGCAGTCTCACAATACTGTTCAGTAGGGGTTAGTTTCTTTGGTTACCAAGAGACCTCAGGGAAACCAGCTGTCTTTATAATGGTGATGAAAAGAAATATCGTTCATTGCTGATGTGACAGGATCAATTCAAAGTCATTGCATATTGGTCAGAAACAGCTACTGTGTGTTAAGAGAACATTTATCTTCTCAGATAAAGCCTTCACCTTCCTGCTGCAGTAGCAGGACTGTTGCTTAAGCCAAAAAATACCTGGCCAATAATTGGAGGGAAAAAAAAAAAAGCAAATAGGAAGGAAAAATCCCTCATTGCAGGCTTTTTGGCTAAAGTATTCATGTTAAATTGTTGAAAGCTCAGTGTGTTTGGTATTTGGAATTTCTCCCTTGAACTACTTTTGCAGTGTCCGTGCCCTACATAAGCTGACTAATACTGCAGTATTGTATCTGCAGTGCTCTTCATCTGCATCTTAGAAGTTTGTAAGGTGGCGTTCTCTGACAGTGCAGATGGGGTGTTGAAAAAAGCCCTTTTCTCTAGATATCCACTACTTTAGTTTTAACTGTATATATTAAAAAACATATCTCCAGCAGAGTCACAGAGGTATTTGTTCAAGAATGTATTTGATGATTAGCTATAGCTATACCCAGATGGTGAGTGATGTTGACAGCTTATCTGAAACAAAAAGAATCATTCCTTCTTCTTCTTTAATGTGGTATTTAGATTTGCCTTAGACTTTCTTGCTTTGAACTAACTGGAGGGTTGGGCTGAGCATTTGTTATGCCCAATAGCCAACCCCTGTGAGAAGGAAGGATCAAAGTCTTTAACAACAGGAATCCAAAAGCTTTAATTTTTTCCAAAGAGAAGAGGGTTTGAGCCTTGTATCAGCATTAGAGAAACCTCATTCTCAAGAATCCAAAGGAAGGCTGGAGAGACAGGTTAGCCAGGTTTGTAGGAAGTGTTTGAGGGGAATACAGCTGGCAAGCGAGCTGTTATTTTGTGACAAAACAACTTTAACAGTGAGTGAGTTACATTTTATCAGATCCCTGTGTGAATTCTCTTGCTCAGAATAAAATTGACTTTTTTTTTTAGTTTAATTCATCTGACTTCTCAGGGTGTGCACATTCAGACAATGCAATTTAAATACTAGATTTTCAATTTCAACCCTGGTGGATTTAATTTTGTTGTCTTCTCCTCCAAGTACATCTAAGATAGACAAAACCAAAGTTTTGCATGTCTGTCTACTTAGCATGTTTGTACAGAAGGTGTTCGAAGGTGGCCATATATATTTGAACCTACTGACGTGCACCTTTTCATAGAATCTTAGAATGGCTGAGGTTAGAAGGAGCCTTAAAGATCATCTCGTTCCAACCACCCTGCCACGTACAGAGTCCTGTCCAACCCGGCCTCGAAATCTCCAGGGATGGAGATGGATATCAGTCAGTATTTTGAAATAGCATTGAACAGCTCTGCTTACAGGATTGTTTCTCCTTTTTGCAGGTGCTGCCCCATTATCAGCTCCAGCATTTTCCTTAGTCTTTCCTCTCCTAAAGACGGTTATGACTGAGACATCCCATGACAGTGAAGATAAGGAGGAATTCCTGGTCAAGATTCTGCAGATCCTTACAGTTCATGCTCAGCTGAGATCATCAACAAATGGCCAGGCTTTGCTGGTGGATGAGGTAAATGAGAGCTGTCAGTTAACAAAGTAAGATTGTTTGATTTCTGGCTGTATGCATCAACCTAGGTTTTTTATGATGGTTCTTAAATAAGGCATTCCATACACGGGTGAAGTGCTTTGGAGTCACAAGATATAAGGCTTTTTCTTCCCACCTCCTCTTTCAGAATGGCCCAGAGTTGCTGCCCCGAAGGGACATGCTGCTTCTGCTGACCCGAGTGATAGCAACAGGCTCTCCACGGTTACAGGTGAGTCCTCAGCTCCATCAGCATCTAACTGAGGGAAACATATCCCCTGATTGAAAGTCTGAGGATGATGGTTGATAAGTATATTCTTCATCTCCTGTGTTTACGGTATTTTTCTTGGAATAAAATATTTGTATCTTCTTTTTCCTGTAAGTTTTATGCATCAGACATATTCTTCAGTTTTCCACAGGTGTTATTTTATTTCTCCTCTAAGGCTTTGCTCAGTCAAAGAAAGTCAGTAGTCGCTCCCCCAAGTAGCCAGCAGTAAAGTTTATGCTAAGCACAAGAAGACCAATAGTGACAAAAAGGCCAAGGATTGGATTGAACTCTTCAGTTTTTGTTGTCATCCTGAAGCCTTGTCACTGTTCTTTCAGAGTTTCTTCTCTTGTGATAACCCTCACGTCCCACCCTGTGCTTGCTTTGATGAATTGAAAAGAGGGCAGTTGTGGAATCTCTAATACCTACTCGTGACATTTCAGGTCTTGGCTTCCAATGCACTGACCTCCCTGTGCACAAGTAGCAGTGGAGAGGATGGCTGTGCCTATGCAGAACAAGAGGAGATTGATGTGTTACTTCAGGCCCTGCAGTCTCCATGCATGAATGTTCGAGATGCAGCTCTCAGGGTAAAAAGCATTTGTGGTCACACTGAATTCCTTAATTTTTGGGAAGTGAGTCTTCTCCAGCTCTGTTGGAGAGGTTTCAGCTGTGGTGGTAGTCAATGGGCAACGTGTGTGCAGGAGGAGGCAGTAGCTATGGAACAATAATTGTCTAAGTAGTGCTCCTGGAGCGAGATTTACTCTGGGTCTGTTCACACCTTTATTTTGTTAATAGTGTTGTTACAACAGTTTAACGTTTTCTATTTTGAACTGCATAGAGCTTAGTCTTAGAAGGAGGAAGCTGTCAAAAAACTGCTTGCTCTGCATTGGGCCTGGTGCTTTTGGAAAGCTTCAGGCTTAGTCACTTCAAAGAGGATAAAAATATAAAAACCAAGCGTACTCTTTGCTTTGCCATGAAACAAATTTCTGCTCAGCTCTCCTGAACTAGCTTCTCTCTACTTAGAAGCAGAAAAGACTGTAGTCACCAGAGCACAACCTAGTGCCTACTTGTGTCTCTGCACGTTGAAAATGGAGCGCTATTCTTAAGTTGTATAACCATAGCTATTTGCAGTAGAATGTCTTTGATCAGCACTGGCAGTGTGGACATGAATTCTGACACTTCTAACTAAAAAGAGCTTGACTTGGCAAAAGTTTTAAGTGCTTTAAAGCATCTGTTTCTAAAATCAGATATTTATACTGATTCTCCTGTAACTTGATTCAGGGACTGATGGAGCTACAGATGGTTCTACCAACCCCAGACAGTGATGAAAAGAATGGATTGAATCTGTTGCGTCGCCTCTGGGTAGTAAAGTTTGATGTGGAAGATGAGATTCAGAAGCTGGCAGAGAGGTGAGAGCTTTTTGAGGCTGGTTAGATCTCTCCGCTGCTTACCTTGTGAAGCTTCAGAGGCAAGGAGTTTGCCTCCCAAAGGTGGAGGGCAGCTCTAGGGCGGCCTTACACTGCACGTAGCAGTTGTTTCTCTAGCTGAAAGGTGATTGATTCATCGTCTCACTGTGTGTGCTGCAGGTTGTGGGAGTCCATGGGTCTGGAAGTGCAGCCCGACCTCTGTTCTCTGCTGATCAAGGATGTCATCTACCATGAAGAGGCAGTGCGACAAGCAGGTGCCGAAGCTCTTTCCAAAGCTGTAGCTCAGTATCAAAACCAAGCAGCAGAGGTTATGAATAAACTCACAGAGATTTACCAGGAGAAGCTCTATGTAAGTATGCTCGTCCCAAAGGGTTGACAGGCCCAAGCTTGTGCTCTATTTTTTATCTTTTAATAATCATTTTTCCCTTTGTCTGCCTTGAGGATATATGTGAAGCTTTCTGTTGCTATGTTTGAGCTTCTCACAAACTTCAATGTATCTATCCTCAAGTTACCAGCAAGTAGTGGCAACATTGCACAGTTGGATGGTATGCTTTAGGTGATAGAAGAAGACTGTGGCATAGAGCCACAGGGGCTCTTTTTGATGCAGAACTAGCTCTCTGCTTTTCTTCTCTCACGGTATCATACCTCTGCAGTATTTTCAAAATGGCATAGCAAGTATGCCTCGCAGCATCTCTGTGTGTGTGTCCTTGAAAAAGGCATTCTGATGAAATTTTCCTCCTTGCAGAGGCCACCTCCAGTTTTGGATGCTTTGGGACGAGTGATATCTGAATCACCACCTGACCAGTGGGAAGCAAGGTACAGTTATCTTCAGATTTATCTCATCGCTTCCTGTCCATTCAGGTGCAGTGGTCCAGATTTTTATTTATGCAGTCAGGCGGTGTATAAATAAGGGAAAGTTCAAGGAGCAAAATACAGGCAATTTTATTAACTTGCTGTTCTCATAGTTCCTTCTGGTAAAGAATATTTGTGCCTCCGAAGCAGGCTGTGCACACCAAATTGAGGTGCTCTAAGTTCCATCAGAATAGAGGGTGCTAGCTCCTCTGTGCCCTTCTGGTAAGAACAGAATTGCCCTATCAGTCTCTCTGAATCTGTCTTACTGGATTCTCACCTCTGTATGGGCAATTGATTGTTTCAGGAGTAGCAGGCAGCAGTGATAGCCTTAATGAACTGAACAAATTCCGGTTTGCATAATTACTTTTTGTCTACTTCTATGCCCTATACAGGTGTAATTGCAGAGCATCTTGTTTGCTCTCTTAAATTAATCTCTTCTTTATTGCTGATGTGTGCTGCTATGCAGCTGCTGTATTTCAGCAGTAGATGAAGTGATCCTAATGTTTGTGTATGTGTTGGCCCAAGTATCTGTGATGCTTAATCAGCACAACGGCCATTAATGTGGCTGAAGGATTGTTGTCCTTTTGGGAACCTGCAGCATGGAGTTATGAAACAAAATGCATGTTGCTTGGACACTGAAGCCTTTTGATTTCATACTGTCTCTCAATTTCTGTAATGAATTGCTGATAGCAAATGTGATTGTGACCTCAAGCAAAGGTTTTGAAAGGTCAGTGAGCTCACGCAACTCAACATCTTTACAGGTGTGGCATTGCTTTGGCCCTTAACAAGCTCTCAGAGCATCTGGACAGTTCTCAGGTGAAGCCACTCTTTGAGTTTTTTGTACCAGATGCTCTGAATGATCGCAATCCTGAGGTCAGGAAGTGCATGTTAGATGCAGCTCTTTCGACGCTCAACACTCACGGCAAAGTAAGTCTGAACACTTCTTTCTCTCTCAGTGGGAACAGGTGGAATGAAGATGTAAATACTGTACTGAAGCCTATAGATAACTATTTTTTTTTTCTGGGAGGGTGTTGTTGCTTGTAACATCTGAACCTTTCATACAGTATGGACTTCTTTTTGTCCACTGGTGTTCTGGTAGTGACTAGTGTTGACTAAGACTGTGATTCTTCTTGGTCATTGCTATAAAAATAAGTAGGCTTGAATTAACAGGAGTTAATAGGGCGTATAACTAGAGTAATAGAAGTGAAATCATACCACAGATCTTTTAATTCTGGGAAGATGAGATTTCCCTTTCAGGCCTTCTGGGAAGCAAAACTTGAAAGCTTGCTGATGGTTGGCTTAACTAAACTGCAAAACAACTGAAGTCTCTCAGAGAACTGAAAATGATCTCCATCCTGACTGTCAGCTCTTCTCCAGCAATGTGTTAAATGAGGGGAGGTTTAGGAATGTAAATTGTTTGGCATGTAGTTTCCTTATATGCGCCATTAACCTCTTTTGGACAGTGCTCTACATTGCTGTTAAGCTCAGTGTTTGCTCCTTTTTCACTCGTGTCTTACAGCTGCCTTTATGACTTCTCCCTACAGGTGAAGACCAGCGGAGCGTTTTCATAATATTCAGCCTTCCCCTCTGTTTCTTAGAAAAGTAGTGAGAGGTTTGCTTTTCCTTCCTGATCTTTCTTTGGAAATAGAGCAAACAAAAGAGCAGGCTCTGATGTTTAGGCTAGCAGCTTGCCTGGAAACTTGCATTACTTCTGGCAGAACATTGTGCTGACGGGTTTGGGGATCTAATTTTTAATTTTTAAGAGCTAACTTCTCTCTAGCAGGAAATATTTGTTGTCTGTCAGAATGGCTCAACGTTTTATGTGATGTGACATATGAAATGAACTGTAAATACTGTCTGATTGTTCGGTTTGTTGGCTCAGGGAAGAACAAACAAGTCCACTGAGCATAGCGGATCTCATTCTGAGTGGACTCTAGTGGCAAGTTCTGTGGTTTTGTTTTTCAGGACAATGTTAACTCTCTCTTGCCAGTGTTCGAAGAATTCCTGAAAAATGCTCCTAATGATGCCAGTTATGATGCTGTCAGGCAGAGTGTGGTCATTCTGATGGGCTCACTGGCAAAACATCTGGACAAAAGTGACCCTAAAGTGAAACCAATTGTTGGCAAACTGATTGCAGCCTTGTCCACACCATCTCAGCAGGTGGGTGCTTTCTTAGAGGAGTTCCCACATTCCGTGTAGAGGCAGGTTAACACTGTGATGTCAGAGAGATGAAAAATGGCTCTGGTGACAGGAAGTTCTCATTGTAGGTGCAGCCCATGAGGAGTTATGTTAGCTACGAACATTTTGTGATCTGGTATTTTGAATTGTTTTACAGGTTCAGGAGTCGGTGGCAAGCTGTCTTCCACCACTGGTGCCTGCAATTAAGGAGGATGCAGGAGGAATGATACAGAAGCTAATGCAGCTGCTTTTAGAATCTGATAAATATGCCGAGCGCAAAGGTGCAGCTTATGGGCTGGCAGGCCTGGTGAAAGGCCTTGGCATCCTTTCTCTCAAGCAGCAGGAGATGATGACCACACTGACTGATGCTATCCAAGACAAGAAGAACTTTCGTCGGCGGGAGGGTAAGGAACAAGAGCTTTTTATTCTGAATACTCCATGTTTCTCTTATTTCTTCTACCACTGTGTTTATATCAGGTGACACCTGAACCCTTGTGTTTGTTTTTTCTGTATCTAGTTTACAAAAGGTTGCAGAATAGGAAATGGGGACTGTGTGTCATGATGCCATTGATTGTGTATGGCATCCTAAAATTGGTCTATTTACATTATGGTGGGAGGTTAGCTGGTCCTAGACAATATGCTTGCACCCATCCCTCTTGTTTTCAAAGGCAAGCGTTGCAAGGTGGGCTCTGCCTCTTGAAAGACGTTACATATTCTTCTGCAGCTGGTCCAGGGGGGGTGTTTCAGAGCCTAGTTTTAGGTTTTGCTGCTGAGTGTTTCCTGTCCTTATTTCTTGCTTACCTAAACTAGGACTCTGAGGACTGTTGTATGTTTTCAGTACTACTAGGTCTCTTGCTGTCCTTTCTGAGACCACAAATCTCCAACACAGTGCTAGCCAGAAGCGCAAGAGAGCAAGAGTTTTACAGTCTGGGATCTGAGAGCTTTTGGAGAAATTCTACAGATATCTGGCAAATTGTATTTTCTCTTCCCTCCCATCCCCTTTAAATCAAGTGTTCTCTTCTGACCGTCCTTTTTCTTTATTTAGGGGCTCTGTTTGCCTTTGAGATGCTCTGCAGCATGCTTGGAAAGCTCTTTGAGCCCTACGTGGTTCATGTGCTACCTCACTTGTTGCTTTGTTTTGGAGATGGGAACCAGTATGTGCGAGAGGTGAGAGACCTCCAATTTTGAGAACATTGAGTGTTAGGAGAAAGCAGAAATTGAGGATATGATTACTGTTTATAATGGACAAATTGAGAAAGTGACATTTGCCTTGAAACACCACTAATATAACTTGATCTTAATAATGGAAAACATCTTATTTCAATGGCCATTAGAATCATAGAATGGCTTGGGTTGGAAGGGACCTCAAAGATCATCACCCTGTGCCGCAGGCAGGGTTGCTAACCGCTAGATCAGATACTAGAGCAGATTGCCCAGGGCCCCATCCAGCCTGGCCTTTAACGCCTCCAGGGGCATCCACAGCCCATCTGGGCAGCCTGTTCCAGCGCCTCAGTGAAAAACTTCTCCCTGACATCTAATCTGAATCTTCCCTCCTTTAGTTGAAAACCATTCCCTCTTTGTCCTGTCACTATCTACCTTTGTAAAAAGTTCATTTCCCTCCTGTTTAGAATCTCCCTGTAACCATTGGAAGGCCATAATGAGGTCTCTCCACAGCCTTCTCTTCTCCAGACTGAACAAGGCCAGCTTCCTCAGACACTATTTTACATGAAGGCTTTGTTCCCATTGATCTTTGAGGGAGGAAGGAAAACATGTGATGCGACAAACCTTATGAATGTTCTCTTTTCCTTGAAGGCTGCAGATGACTGTGCCAAAGCAGTGATGAGCAACTTGAGTACTCACGGAGTGAAGCTGGTTTTGCCATCACTTCTTGCTGCACTAGAAGAGGAATCTTGGAGAACCAAAGCTGGTATGGACCAATATCTGACTGACATGATTGAGAGTAGCCTACAGTTCCTTTTGCTGTCATTCTCCTTGCTTATTCCTTCATCCTTGATGATGACTTTGCTAGTTTACTGTCTCATAAGGGGACTGGAAACTTATAGCTTTAGAAATACAAATGGGTTTCCTGACACATTTGAGCAAATTCTTCTTCCCCTAGCAGATACAAGAAGCACTTTTTATCCCTCATCTCTCCAGAAGTGTTTCAAAAAGTGGATGTTTCTTTCCCATCCACAACTCCCCAGTACAAAAGCAGATAATGTTTTTTTGTTTTCGGGTGGCACAGAGTGACTTAGTGCATTTCAGCCATTGTGTGTGTTCTCTGACTGGTCAGACCACTTGTATATTTAAACTTGACATGAATGTAATGATCTGTTTGCATCTCTTCTTAATGCTGGGTATTACTTTGTGATTTTTTTTTTCTTTTTGCATATTTCATGCACAGGGTCAGTGGAACTGCTGGGAGCTATGGCATACTGTGCTCCCAAACAGCTCTCCTCCTGCTTACCCAATATTGTGCCAAAACTTACTGAAGTGCTCACAGATTCTCACGTGAAGGTGCAGAATGCAGGTCAGCAAGCTCTCAGGCAGATTGGGTCCGTCATCAGGAATCCAGAGATCCTTGGTAAGAACTGTCTGTATCTTTAATGGCAAACAGCAGTCCTGACATGACCATAGTTTATAATAGCAAGGTTTATCTTTGTTACATTTGGGATTAAATCTGAACCTCTACAGAAATGAAACTACTCCTAGAACAGTATAGAATGAAAGCTTCACAACAGCTGTCTGCTTCAAAGCTTTTCGAATACTCCCTTCTGCTTTGTCACTTAACATCAATAGGGTTTTCTCTGTTTCTGTGCTTCTAAATGATTTAAGAGGATGTAAGACGACATGTGAGAGAACACCGTCTCACTCTGATGTGCATTTTTGGTTTATGTACAAATAAATTATTTTCTTTCCTTTTAAAAAACACTCAGCAATTGCTCCAGTTTTGCTGGATGCTCTCACTGACCCCTCCAGGAAGACCCAAAAGTGTCTGCAGACTCTCCTGGACACCAAATTTGTCCATTTCATCGACGCTCCATCCTTAGCACTTATTATGCCAATTGTTCAGAGAGCTTTTCAAGATCGTTCCACAGACACCAGGAAAATGGCTGCGCAGATCATTGGGAACATGTACTCCTTGACTGATCAGAAGGTACAGTACCAAAAAAGCTCTCCATATGCTGTATTTACCATGTAGAAGCTAACAGGAAAGCACTTAAGGCAGACAGTACTAGAATCCAAGCAGCTTCTTTAATTAAATGTATGTAAATGAACAGAAAGTGGCTATAAGTACAGTGAAAATTCTGAGGTGCTTGAGACTGTCAGCTTTGTACTCTGCTCATTTAAGTATTACCAGATTTATCCCCGCAAAAAGGTCTTTTGATTCCTACTGCAAACAAAATAACAAATAAACAAGCAAATCCACTACTGGTGAAACAAAGATCAGTTGCTTACAAATGGATCCCGAGTTTGCTTAAAAAGTATTTGTAGAACTTCACCGTAGGCTGAAGAACAGTGTTTAATTTTTGTGCTGATAATCTCTGCATTTAAACCCTGTGTAAATGTCAGGAGTGTTGGATTTTCCTTAGATGCAAAGTGTGGGGTTGTGAGCAAGCTTTAAAAAAGGTTTTGAAGGGTTTGGACTTCGGTGTTGTTTCTTGTGCTTAAAGAACAATTAAATGTGCAATCATTTGCAGGATTTTAAAAGGACCTGATTAAAACTCTAAGGATGTTAAGGATGAGCCCTAATAATAAGGGGCTGAAATGCCCTTTACATAAAGGTGATTTAGGTTTCTTTCTCATTTTGAATCTAGTTCTTATTCTTTGGGCTGTTTGTTTCAGGATCTGGCTCCTTACCTACCCAGTGTGACTCCTGGACTGAAGGCATCCCTGCTGGATCCTGTACCTGAAGTAAGTCTTTTCATACAAACGCAGTTAGTCTTTCAGTCCGTAATGTTGGGCTTTGTCCTCATCTTCTGTACAGATGTAATCAGGCTGACACATCTCAGTCTTAGTAACTTTGATAGAGTATTTGGCCAATCTCTTGTTTCTCTTGTGTCTTAGGTGCGTACAGTATCTGCAAAGGCACTGGGAGCCATGGTGAAGGGCATGGGAGAATCATGCTTTGAGGATTTGTTGCCATGGCTGATGGAGACACTGACATACGAGCAAAGCTCAGTGGACCGATCTGGTGCAGCTCAAGGTGAGGAGGACTGTGTCTGAATACTGAGCTCAGACTTTCCCCTATTAAATCAGATTAGCCTGGTGTTTCTTGAGTTTATCAGCTCTGTTACGTTTGTTTTTTCTCCAGGTCTGGCTGAAGTTATGGCTGGTTTAGGGGTGGAGAAGCTGGAGAAACTTATGCCAGAGATTGTAGCTACTGCCAGTAAGGTGGATATTGCTCCACATGTACGAGATGGTTATATAATGATGTTTAACTACCTGCCAATTACTTTTGGAGACAAGTTCATTCCTTATGTTGGTCCCATCATCCCTTGTATCCTTAAGGTATGTAGCAGAAACCTGAAGGGTTTTATTTATTAGAGGTTAAAAAGAAGACTCCGGAGTATTTTAAGCAACATTTCCATTAATTCTATGACATGCAAAGACTTTTCCAGCATTGCTGGGCTAAAAATAGCCACATACATATATTAATTGAAATTATGAATGAGTCACTTTTGCACATTATTTGCTTGCTGTCTTTTGTCTGTGGTCAGTAGTAATTTCTTGAAACCACCTTTGTCCATCTGCAGCTCTACAGTTCATTTACTTTTTGTTACTCAGAAAAAGCATTTTATTTTCCTTGTCTGTATATTGTGCTGAAAAAAAGGAAACAGCTTTCACAGACACCTCTTTCTCTGTTCAGGCACTGGCAGATGAGAATGAGTTTGTGCGGGACACTGCCCTGCGTGCTGGCCAGAGGATCATCAGTATGTATGCAGAGACAGCCATTGCACTGCTTCTGCCACAGCTCGAGGATGGCCTGTTTGATGACTTGTGGAGGATAAGGTAGGGGATAACCATCTTATCCACAGGCATTCCCATGGTTAGAGGAAAGGTGTGATTCAGACTTCCTGATGTTCCTCAAAAAAATGCGGAGACCTCTGAAGCAAAAGCAAATGTCTCTTCCTGCTTGTGGATTGAATATGATGCCTTTATAGCACTGAGTCTGAGAAGCCCTGCTAGCCGTGAACCAGGTTTCCTGATGTCTGCAGTGCATTCTTACTAGGTTATTAATTCTTATAGTGACTCCGAAAAGCACTTCCGAGGCAGTTGATGTGGCAACATTTAGTCCTAACATACTGTTTCTCATTTTTCAAAATGCTGAGTAAGTTGTTGTTCTCCTGTGTGTGGGAATGTGCAGCGGAGTGCTCACAGCTAATAGCAGTTGCTCAGAAATTAGCTGTACTAAAAGGCACCTGTCAGCCGAGTGCTGATGGGTGCCCTTATCCCAGGTGAATGTCTTCTGGGTTGAGAGAGATACTGTCAATATCTTATTCCTTTTTAGAGTTCACACTATTCCTTGATTTAGTAACATTAACATAGTAACATTACTATGATACTCTCTCATCCCCTTTTGGTTTGGAATTAATTCTTTCCCCTTCTCTTTAGCATGCTTCTTCATTGTCATGTAGGCAGAATGATCCGACCTATCAGCCCATACAGCATCTCAGTGCTGACATAGCTCTTTCCCTTGCATTTTGCTCATATCTGTATTTGATGTGTTGCTGTATTTAGACACGTACTGTCTGATTACCCTGTTGTAACACTTGACATGCTTTGGGTTGCCAGGTTTAGCTCAGTTCAGCTCCTTGGAGATCTTTTATTCCATATCTCAGGAGTCACTGGAAAAATGACCACAGAAACTGCCTCAGAGGATGACAACTTCGGAACAGCCCAGTCAAACAAGGTAAAGCTGCTCTTGTCTGTCATGTCTGTTTTTTAATCAGCTTGAAAAGCTTGCTGGGAAGACTTAATGAATAAACATGCATTCTGTTCCCTTTATAAATTTCAGGAGTGGCTAATACAATTCTGTATGTTTCTTTTCAGGCTATTATTAATGCTCTTGGCGTGGAGAGGAGGAACAGGGTGCTGGCAGGGCTGTACATGGGCCGCTCTGACACCCAGCTGGTGGTGCGTCAGGCTTCTTTACACGTTTGGAAGATTGTGGTTTCAAACACTCCTCGCACGCTGCGTGAAATTCTGCCAACGCTCTTCGGGCTTCTGCTGAAATTCTTGGCCAGTACTTGTGCAGATAAGCGAACGGTGAGAAATTGAGTAATGCTTTCCTGTTGCTGCAGACAACCTTGTAAAGTGATTAAGAACGCAGGATAATTCTTTTTTTTGAGTTGTTCTAAAGCTATGATGAATTTAACTGGTCTGAGCATATCTGAATTCTTCGCTGAAAGGCAGTGGTGGTGGAAGTAAAACAATTTTTCCATGGCTGCTTATTTTAATAGTGTTTCCATTGCTACATTTTTGTCTGTACTTGGGAAAGTAGTTTATAGTCAAAAAATAACATCTGCTCAAAATTCAGCTTCTTAACTATTTTCCTCGTTTGGAAAACGTAATTAAATAAGTCTAATTAACAGGTTGCGGCACGGACATTGGGAGACCTTGTCCGAAAGTTAGGAGAGAAGATCCTTCCTGAAATCATTCCCATTCTGGAAGATGGCCTAAGGTCAGACAAGAATGATGAAAGGCAAGGAGTCTGCATTGGGCTGAGTGAGATAATGAAGTCTACCAGCAGGGATGCGGTAAGTTAAATAAGGAAGGTGAAGTCTACCATTTCCTAGATATTTATGTTGCAGTCTTGCAGCTGAGATGCAAAAATACAGTAACAGTGTTGGACTTATTCTATGGACTAAATTAAAGGCTCATATTTAATGTGAGTTGCTGTTGAGGCAAATGTGTGTATTTGCATCTACTGGTACATTTAAAACATTGCACAGTTCTGACATTTGTGAGCCATAGGAAGCATCTACAAAGTAGTCTTAGAACACTGCAAATCTTTAATTAATCCTTCTTTCCTTCCAGTGTATTTCAACCAAATAGCAGTTTAGTTTCTGTTGTGCAAATTCAGATTTCTAGCAATTTTACTGAGATGCATCTGTCCACTGTGCTTTATATAACCTGTAATTTTATCTCTACGTATTTAGGTACTGGTTTTCTCTGAGTCCCTAGTGCCTACAGTGAGAAAAGCACTGTGTGACCCTCTGGAAGAAGTGAGAGAGGCTGCAGCTAAAACATTTGAACAGTTGCACTCAACAATTGGGCATCAGGCTCTTGAAGATATCCTTCCGTTCCTGTTGAAGCAGCTGGTAAGCATTGCTCAACATGAACCAACAACTTCATTAGTAACGTTATGGGACAGGTTTTGGATAACTAGCTTAAAAGAGAAGGAAACTTGCAGTGGCAGACCTTCTAGAGAATGCCCATCTCTATTCTGTCTCCTCTGTGGAGTTATGCTAGTCATCAGTAGGGAAAGTTTTGTGGTTAAAGCTTAGGCTTAAGAGTTGCTACATCCAGCTCTGCTAGGGAATTGCAAATGTCACCTCCATAAATTGGCCACCATGCCTGATATGTCACATCTTTTTCTTGGCTTAGGTTTAGCTACATAGTGTGAGAGTGATTTTATGTAGAAGCACCTGTGTGAGTGTTGGTTGCATGATCACGTGGTGAATTGTCACCTGAAAGAGGGGATTAGCTTGGTGTGTCACAAATCACGTCCTGTGTTTTCATTTTCTCTCTCTCTGTAGGATAATGAAGAGACATCTGACTTTGCTGTGGATGGTCTTAAACAAGTTATGGCTGTCAAGAGCCGTGTGGTACTGCCTTATTTGGTGCCAAAGGTACAACTGGAAACAAATGTTAAACTTCAGTTTAAAAGCTGTGCTTTTTCCTGGGTTTGCTGCCAGTTTTCTTTGGAACAATCTGCCAGAATATTTCTGTGCTCAAAACTGTGTCATTGTGGTGCACTCATACTTGAAATTTTCGTGTTATAAATGACCCGAGATTCCTCCTGAAGAAACTTTCTGCTTGTCTCATTCTTATTTTTGTTTGGTTTTGCTTTTTAGCTGACTACTCCCCCCGTGAACACCCGTGTGCTAGCTTTCCTCTCATCAGTAGCAGGGGATGCTCTGACAAGGCACCTGAGTGTCATCCTGCCTGCTATGATGTCTGCGCTGAAAGAGAAGCTGGGGACTAGTGAAGAGCAACTGGCAAGTAGCATGGCTCAGCTCTCTGCTATGACAGGCTGCCTGAAGATAGTTTAGGTTTACTTCTCAGCACTGAGTCTGTATTCCCTAGATATACAGGCTGCGTGTTTTAATTCTATCCACTAGTTTCTTCAGGCAGTCTTCTTGCCTGGTGGCTTACTGAGAGTTGAAAAACATATGCTTTCCAAATCCATTTGTATCCTTAAAGAAGTCTCTTTGGCCTAAACAAGATACAATTCTCAGTTTATTTATTCTGTGGAAACTGTCAGTGTCTGGTTAAGTTTGTATGTGTTAGTGGGAAATAAGACTGAGAGATTAAAGGGCTGAAAGGAGAAAATCTCCTATTTTGCATGTAGTGCTCCTTCTGAACTACTTTCAGAAACATCTGTTGTTTAGACTCCAGAGAACATCCTGGAGCTGTGTTTGCATATACATGTACACAGGCTGGTGAATTGAGAATGCTGTGGATAGAGTCCTGTCTGCTACAGATGCCCATCTGCTCAGCTTCTAGCCCTGAGTTTGCTTCTAATATACCTACAGCTGTACTTGCAATTAGTATTATGACACAAGGACTTGAACTACCTAAGTTATAAAAACCTTACCTGAAAAGACCCATGGTCTCTGAGGGTGAGTAAGACTGGGCAGACCGAGCTGCTCTCAGTTTTGGAATTTAGCCCTTCTGTAGCTGTGAAGCTACTTGTGTAACTTTCCAGGTCATTTGTTGAATTTTGAGAGTTGATTATGTATTTGTCTCTCCTCCTGGACTGGTGACCCATTCATAACGTTTTTTGGGGTTTTTTTCCCCTGGTCTTTGTTACTAAGTAAGCATAAGGATGGAGGTAGCAGTAGGAAATAGGTCCTGAATTAAGCCTTTGATGGCAACGCAACCAGCTATTCCAAAGGAAAAGACTAGCAAGTGCTGTATGTTGTATCTTTTCTCTTAGAGATGATGTTCTGGATAGCATGGGGAAACCTGGGGCTAACTCTGGTTTTATTCTATTTGAGAGTTAATGTAAAATTAATTTGGACTCTTTAGGAAATGGCAAATTGCCAGTCTGTAATCCTTTCTGTGGAAGATGATGTTGGACAAAGAATTATAACTGAAGATTTACTAGAAGCTACCCGCAGCCCTGACCTGGGAATGAGACAGGCAGCAGCTATCATTCTGAATATCTACTGCTCCAAGACAAAAGCAGACTACACCGGTCATCTCAAGAACTTGGTTTCAGGCTTGATACGTTTATTTAATGACACCAATCCTGTAGTTTTGAATGAAAGCTGGGATGCACTTAATTCCATCACCAAGGTAAGAGGCAGCTTCAGAAGTTTACAGTGGTAGTGGTTGGCAAGGAGAAAGAGGAGATAACTGGTAAAATACTGTCTAAATTGAATCTCCTGTTTAAACTACATTTATGTTGGCAAATGCTGCAAAGATTTGAGATGTAAGATGAGCTTGGCATCAGCACTGTCAGTGAATAGTTAGGTCTTTGGAAGGGGTGGGAAACAAGTGTCTTCTCGTGATGCACCTGAGAGTTCAGAAGGAACTGTAGGTTGTGATACTACTTCATCTTTGTCTTGCCCCTCTCTCCTACAGAAATTAGATGCTGGGAACCAGCTTGCTCTCATCGAGGACCTACACAAGGACATCCGGGCTGTAGGGAATGAGGCCAGAGGCGAGCATGTGCCGGGATTTTGTATTCCGAAGAAGGTAAAGGATCAGAATGAGCATGTGATGCAAAAATGGACTCGATCACAACCATCCTTTCTCATTTTTGGGGGAAACTGATTGATACTACGTTATGGTATTAGAAATACTGAAACTGTAGCATTTTAAACTCCTGTGTTGGAAAGACTCTTCGTAGGTTACTGGTGCTTTTGAATTACCTACCCTGCAGACAACAACTTTTGTGACAAGATCTTTGGCAATTCTGTTATGCCTGGAAGTCATACTTGCTGTTTTTGTGGAGGAGTAATGCAGGACTTCTGTGCCAAATTTCTATGGCTTAAAAATTCCCTCATCCACCAGCACTTTCCTCATAGCAACTGGCTTTCTAAGGCGTAGATGCATTAAATCAAGCTGAATAAAAGTAGCTTTGTAAATGTGGAAGCAGGCAGCTGAAGGTCAACAGGAAATTGAGAGAAACTGTTTAAGTCTGTTCATCTGGTGTATAACAGGAGCAAAAATAAGATAGATATTTTTTGCATCTTAGCTTCTAAGCTTTCTTATCTAATTGTTATGACAGGGAGTGACTTCTATACTTCTGGTGCTGCGTGAAGGTGTTCTAACTGGTAATCCAGAGCAAAAGGAGGAAGCAGCAAAGGCCTTGGGGCTGGTTATTAAGCTGACTTCTGCAGAAGCTCTTAAACCATCTGTAGTGAGCATTACTGGACCACTTATTCGTATCTTGGGAGATCGGTTCAGCTGGAATGTCAAAGTAGCTCTGCTTGAAACATTAAGCCTTCTTTTAGCCAAGGTAAGATTCAAAGTAATTGATTGTAGTTTGTGAGCATTTTCTACAGTAGCCTTCAGAAAATCTGTTGCTGTTCATTTTAATATAGCTAGGATATCAGCTGATGTAGATCTAATATCTAGAATGGCAGTGAAATTGGATTGTATTCTCCAAACAACTGAGTCACTGGACCTCTTAGAAATACTGCTAAATGCTCATCTCACTTTCACGTGATTGACAACTGTCAGGTAGTCAATTTCTTTTCTATGCCCATGCTTTTTGTGAAATGTTAAGTCCAAAGATGACCACCTTACACATTTGAACTGAGCTGGGCTTTTATTTAGTGCTCTGTATAGAAAAGAGCATCCACAATGATGTAGAATCGTCCTTGTGTTTCCATTACAGAAAATAGAGGTAGATTGGAAAAGGATAAATGTTTCACTGTAAACCATCATTCTGTGTTTTTCCTGTTTTAGCAGTGTGTTAGATCTGAGTAAAGGCTATCTGTTAGTGTGATAATTAACTGTTGTAGAAGTCAGGCTGTTTACAGGCTTTGAATTCTAGCCATGGTTACATTCTCAACTCCATCACTTTCCCTTCTTTTATCTCTTTAAAGGTTGAGATTGCCCTGAAACCATTTTTGCCTCAACTGCAAACAACCTTCACCAAAGCTCTGCAAGATTCAAACCGTGCTGTTCGCCTTAAAGCTGCTGATGCTCTTGGTAAACTTATTGTTATCCACGTGAAAGTGGATCCTCTTTTTACTGAGCTACTGAATGGAATTCGTTCCAGTGATGACTCTGCCATCAGGTAAGCTGTAGGTGGAATCTCAGGCCTTGATGCTTATTGAGGATAAGGGGCTAGGATGAATATGCTGTATAGCAATTTGAGATGATTTTCTTTCCTCCCCTTGATTTAGACAGTAAGATTTATTTACTGTTAATGAAGGGTTGTAAAACCAATAATGTGGATGATAGGGACATAGTGGGTCAAAAGCTGCGCTCTGATACATCCCATCAGGAGAGGTGTTGCTTGGCATCTGCCCAGTTCTTCTCTTCAATCTCTAAACCCACTGCAACCCACTTTCAGGTACAAGACTGCATCAGTTTTCACTTTGAGCTGAAGTAATGCGGCTGTTCTTGTACCCTATATGTACAGATTCCTGAGAAATTAACTTCTTGGGGTTTTTTGTTTTTTTTAATCTTTGGATAGTCAGAAGATATTTATTTTGTAAGAGAGAGACACAAGTACACAAACATGGAATGAACTCTAGCATGGAGTTTTCATCAGTGGAGAGAGTATGGGTTTCCTAAATTGTAAGGCATATTAATCTAATAGCTGTGTAAGAAATTCTTACAGGTGTCCAGAGCTCAGTTTCTTCTTTAGGTGGTGGGAGAGGCAGTCTCTGACTGTACGTTGTGATCACTTCTAGGGACACGATGCTGCAAGCACTGCGGTTTGTAACACGAGGAGCTGGTGCAAAAGTAGATGCCACAATTAGGAAGAACATCAGCACGGTGCTTCTTGGGATGCTGGGACATGATGAGGTATTGCTTCAGAGATGTAAAGGATCCCTGCTGTAGATAGTCTGATTTCTAAATGTAAAATCAGAACTAAGAAGATTATTTTCTAGAATAATCTTCCAGGGCAAATTATTACTGTTAGAGTGGAAAGAAACTGTTATAAAGAAACGCTGCGGTTGGACATCACCCTGTTAACTGAATGTGGTCTGTAAAACTGATTTCACTGGAGCCTTACGGTGTTAACTAGAGATCCCAGCCAATTACTTTTAACTCTGAAAGCCTGTGAGTTTAGTGTTTCCTTAGCAACCACACAGGTGGATTTGCAGTTCCTCACCAACATGCATGAGACAGCTCTGAAGTGGGATATGCTTTTTTATCTCAGAGGGAACCCACAGTACCTTCACTGTGAGCACATCTGAGTGTTCGCAGGCTCTCAGGTGGGGTTTAGCATTTGGTCTGAGGATTTTTTTTTTTGTAACAACAGATTTTTCTCCAGTGAACTAGAGACTCTAAGTTGAATGCATGATCTGTATATGGCAGATAGCAAGTCTCATCTGTGAGATTAAATGATCAGGTAATGCCTTTATGTTTCAGTGTGTGCAGCACAGACATTCAGCTGGTGGCATGATAGAACAATTGAAAAATTCCCATTGGCTTTTAATTTTTGGGGTAGAGAAGTGCAGATATTTATAGATGCAGAACCACACCAAACAACCATGAGTATGGAAGCTTAAAATTAAAATCTCATCACAGAAATCCACAGGTAGCAGGAGGCAAAGAGTGTCTGCTAATACTTCTTTTTCTCCTCTTTTTATTTCATATATCTGTCCCTTGCTTGTCTTACTGCTTGTCTCTGTGGATTGAGCTCAACCAGTGTTACTCTTTCCTTCCTTTCCTCATTAGGATGCCACCCGCATGGCTTCAGCTGGCTGCTTAGCAGAGCTGTGTGCATTTCTGTCAGAAGAGGAGCTCAATACTGTTCTCCACCAGCACTTACTGGGTAGGTGAAGCTACTGTGACTAGAACTAAGTCTGAAAAGCATGGGAAGATACGTTCTTAGCCAGTGGTTTGTGAAAACCTTGTGACTACTCAGGTTCCTTCTCTTTATTTTAAACAAATCTCTAGATTTCCTTGTACTTTTCTTTGCTCACGGCTGCTCTTAACTCTGGTACATCATCAAGCACAAGGTGACAATTATAACTTGGGTCTCCCATGTTTTTTGTGGATTTGTGTTCACGTGAGTTGATGCAAGCACCAGCATGGCTGAGCAGTTCCTTAGTGCTGATGCACAGTGGATGGGAGGTGACAGTACACTGAAGCAGGATGGGGGAGGGCTGTTCCACTTTATTTGATGACACTGTGATCACAAATTGGCTTATGACTATTGCAGACCACATCCAATGGCTTCAAATGCTTTTGGAGAATTAAGTGGTTTGCCTGATAGTTAGTCAGAAGCATGAATTTTGTAGGAACTTGTAGTGGCTGGGAGTGTTATAGTGCTCTATGGAATTAAAAAGGGAATCTACTAGCTGGTTTCAAATTACAGATCACTTTTACAATTTTATTGGTGTCAAAGCTTATGTAATTGTAATAGCAAGCTTCTTCATGCACTAAGTGATGTGGGTGTGATTACATGCATCATCAGAAAATCAATGGTATAAAGGCAGTGTGCTGTGTTTCAGTATCTGCCCAGAGAGGATTCCTCTCTGATAGAGTATTGTGTTATAGTACAGTTATATGTCTCTTTTGGAAGGAGAAAGATGCTGCTTTAAGTGCTGCTTTTATAGAAGCAAGTTGACAAACTGACAGATGCTTTCTCAGATGGGTACAGTAGCCTTTCTTAGAGGTGGTTCTTTTGCCATTTCTAGCAGACATCTCTGGAATTGACTGGATGGTGAGACATGGACGAAGCCTGGCCCTCTCAGTGGCTGTAAATGTTGCTCCCTATAGGCTGTGTTCCCCCAAGTACTATAACAGTGTTCTGGAGATGATCCTCAGCAATGCCACTGCTGACAGGGTAAGTGCTCCCTGAGAAAGGGCAAGTTCTATTCAAGTGCTTGTGGAGTAGCTATAAAAGGCTCACAGGTTCACAGTGTTACAAAAATTAAAATTAAAAAAATGAAATAAAAATGTATTCTGAATGTTCTTCCTTGACTAGATGCAGTTTTGTAGTGAAACTGCATGGTTGTGATTCTGATTCTTTGACTGCTGGTCTCTGTCAAGATGAAGGTTATTTAATCTTCAATGTTAGAGTAACTTTCACTGGGAGTAAATTCCACTTCTGTTGCCCTGTTAAAGTTCTCATTCACAGGCCAGGTTTACAAGATGAACAAATACTTCCATTTAGAAGGAAGACTTTAAAAACAGAGTTGAATGAATAATGCAGTGTAGGGAACGTGAGGGTTATGTGGGGCCTGCCATGTCCTTCTGTGTGGCTCACAGTCATCATTTTTTCGTCCTCTTTGTCCAGTAATGTTACACTGTTTTCATGCATTGCATGCTGCAGTTCTTTGACAGATATGTTCAGCCTTTTGCAAAAGCTCACCAGTCCATGTGACTGTGGGCCTGGTTATAAAGGCTGTTGAACTCTGCTGTAATAACATCAATCATATCAAAGTTTTGTTCTTACGTTGAAGATCCCCATTGCAGTTAGTGGCATCAGAGGGATGGGCTTTCTTATGAAATACCACATGGAAGAGGGAGGGAACCTGCCTCCAAAACTTTCCAACCTCTTTATTAAGGTAAGAATTTTTATGCTACCTGGCGTTGTTCTCCTCTGATCTTAACCAGTGTAATACAGTCTGTCTTTCAGCTGATTTATGATGGTTTTTTTGTAAAATTAATATATTGTAACCCAGCATGAAAGCTGAAACCTCGGTTGCCTTATTTTAGGAAGCTGTAAATCCCCTGATAGTTGGAAATCTATACAAGTCTTTTTTGTTCTAAAGCAGACAGAAGGGGCCACTAAGATGATCAGAGGGCTGGAGCACCTCTCCTATGAGGAAAGGTTCAGGGAACTGGGATTGTTCAGCTTGGAGAAGAGAAGGCTGCGAGGAGACCTCATTGTGGCCTTCCAGTACTTGAAGGGAGCGTATAAACAGGAAGGGGAACGGCTGTTTACGAGGGTGGATAGAGATAGGACAAGGGGGAATGGTTTTAAAGTGAGACAGGGGAGGTTTAGGTTGGATATTAGGAGGAAGTTTTTCACACAGCACTGGAACAGGTTGCCCAAGGAGGCTGTGGATGCCCCATCCCTGGAGGCATTCAAGGCCAGGCTGGATGTGGCTCTGGGCAGCCTGGTCTGGTGGTTGGCAGCCCTGCACATAGCAGGGGGTTGGAACTGGATGAGCATTGTGGTCCTTTTCAACCCAGGCCATTCTATGATTCTATGAATAATTTTACAAGCCTGCTTTGCAGCTGTGAACACAATACCTCCATCTCTGTTTAATGTGGAAATTTGACTTGTTCTGTGGTAAACTTTGATTCAGTGTGAATAATTGTTTTCCTTTGCAGTAACAAGCAGCTGACAGAGATGGGAAGAAAAGCATGGAGGGGGGCAGATGTCAGTTTGTTTTTGAAATCTGATAAGGATCAAAGGGGCTTTGTTAGGAAGTTGTTGAATCCCAACTCCTTACCTTCTCTGGTTTTGCATCAGTACTTTTTGACTTCTACTTTTTTTGAATGGAGTAGCTCCTGGAGCCTGGAAGGAAAGAGAATATTGACGTTAGTGCTCTTTTTCCTTTTCAATTGATATCTATCTGAAAATCTACCTAAAAATTCCTTTCTTTCTCTATTGTTCTGTATTTTTTTCCCCACCTAAGTATCCCTCAGGGCAGGAAGAATCTGAATTTTGAACATGAGAGAGTTTTCAATGTCTTAGAAAAGACAAGGGAAGGCAGAGTGAGGGGTAGTGGTGGAGCGAGTGAGCTGCTGCCTTTTCATTTATCTGTCGTTGTTACTGTAAATAAAAACGTATTACATGTCACATTTTAAATTTCTTCTAAATGTACTTGAAAAATCCATCATAAATGCAAGTCAACATGGAGTCTATTGTTTTTCAAAGCAGGCTTTTTGCTGAAATATATTAATTTGTATCATAGCGTTCTGTTTAAACATAAAATGAGTATCACAATTGTCACAATGCCTTTATCACGATATCAATAATGCAGTTGACATTCAGATATTAGTTTTCATGTTCTGATGCCTTGAGATTAAATCAAAAGTAAGCATCTCTAATTTTTTTTGTATTAAAATGAAATACACCGTTGGAATGTAGCTTATACTCTAACCAGTGACTTGGCTGTTGCTGCTGAGTGTTTTACCAGAGGTACTGTCAGCTTTTGCTGACAGGGTCCCTGTCATTTCCTGAGTGTGTACCTCTGTGACCAGCCATTTTTGTTTTCTTTTCAAAAAGTTTTCTTTTCAATTCGCTCTGTGAATTGAAGGCTGCTTGTTTTTCTTGTTGTAGTTGAAGATACTTAAATTAGGAAAAAAAAGGTAAACTTGTGCTTTCAATACCTTGTCCTCAGTATATCTAAACTTAAAACCATCTTTGTCTCCTTCAGTGTCTCCAGAACTCATCCAGTGACATAAAATTAGTTGCAGAAAAAATGATCTGGTGGGCAAATAAAAACCATCTTCCTGCACTGGATCCTCAGACAATTAAACCCATTCTCAAAGCACTTCTGGACAACACAAAAGACAAAAACACCAGTGTAAGAGCTTACAGCGACCAAGCCATTGTTAATCTGCTGAAGATGAGAGCGGGTGAACAAGTGCTTGAGGTATGAGACAAGAAAACATAACCATTGGTAGTAGGCTGTGTCACGTGGCTCTGCTTATGTTGAAGTGTTTGCCTGGAGTCTCAGAACATGCTGGCAGTCTCTTATGAAATAGGTGGAGTGGGATATTGCTATTTGCACTTAAGCTTTCGTTAGTATTCTGATGGTAAGCTCTGAAGAAGTATGCAAGTTATGTGATGCTGCACAACCATACAGCGCGCTATTATTGAAGTCAGGGTATTTAATGTGTTCCCTGTGTTTAATGCCTGAGGCCATATGTGCTGTAGTTGCCTTAGCTAGGACTGGTAGCTTATTGCTTTTGTCACTTTTATAATCCTATTGCAGCATTATCAGTACTAGAGAGCATATTTAGGATGCTCCAGACCTCTCCTCTAAGCCCCTAGCTGGTTTGGTTCTCATGTCTGGAATCATAAAACCAGAGGAAGGCTTTGGGTATATTTGAAGATGCAGATGAATGCACCTTGTAAGGCACTAAAACTTGTTCTTATTTTGAACGACGTGTCATGAGGCATCGGTAATTCGGTGTTTTCTTCCTCCCACAGTCTGTTTCCAAGATTTTAGATGCTGCCAGCTTGGAGCTTCTCAACGAAAGCTGCAGGAGGTCTCTTAAGAAGCTGGCTGGCCAGGCTGACTCTGATGAACAGATAGATGACACTATACTGACGTGATAATCGAGCTCCTGAAGACAAAACAACACTGACCCAACCGCTGCATCAGCATTTCAACTCAAAACACCTACTTTAAATGTTTTCATTTTTGAAAATGTTAATTCTGATGGGATTTCATGAAAAGGACTCCCAGAGAGTATTTTAGTATCAAATATACCAGAATAGCCTTAATTAGACCCACTTTAGCTGAAATTTGAAAATTTGGTCCCCTTTTTGAAATAGATAATGCACAAGAAACAGATATACTAATCTATCCTGATCAATTTTGGCCAATTGTGAGATGTGCTAGAGCACATCAGGCTTAAACTCTGGTGAAATCTATTTGTTTTCCAGGGTCTGTGCCAAAACTGCAGTATTGGAAGGACTGTTGTTTTTTCCACAGACCCTGTGAAGCCGGAATTGTTTTTGTGTACTGCTAACTTGCTGCTTGTGACGGTTCTGAAGACTGAAAATCCCTGTAAAACACAGTATTTAAAACAGCCTTAGGAATCACAAATACAAGGGGGGGAATTAAATGCAGTCTGTTTAAAGAAGGAACATTTAATAAAGGCTTTGACTTTGATCCTTCTGGTGTAAACTGTTCTCTTTATGCATTCGTTTGCCAACAAACTGTGATTTACTTCCTGGACATGCATTTAATTTTTTTAGGCATACAGTCTATAGAGTGGGTGGTGCAGTAATCTATATAAACCCTTTTGCCAAACTGAGGTAAGCTAGGGTTTAAAACCAAGCTAGAACTGACATTCAATTAAATTTGTAATTACTCCTGTTCATTTCTGGAGTATTTTGGACTATAGACAGCTTTTTATTCAACTTGTGAAAACTCCTCTATTTTGGTCTTCAAAGGCTTCAAAAGATATTTGGCATTTCCAACATGCAGAGTTTTTTTGTCAGTGAATTGTACTGCTCTGAGAAAGCAGTATTTTATTTCACCTGGCCAAATAGTCACCTTTTTTTTTTTAATTGACCGAAGCCTTTTGTGCTATTTGATGGAAATAGTAGGAAAAATTGTGTTGTAGAATAAAAGTTTTTGAAGAGAAAATTAGTTTTGCATTCTGTATATTAAAGTGAGCCCTATCCGTTTGATGAAACTACACAGAAGAAGGTTGCTCTTCAGAAACCAAAGCATTACAGTTTATAGTTTCAAATGGGGGTGATGCTCTTCCTTTGATGTAACTCTGGATGGCTGAGCCATGATGATGGGAGGAAAAAAATGCTACTAATCACAACATTTGAGAGCATAAAATGCAACCACGTGGGAATGCTCTACTAGAGCCAATTTGCCAATTGCTGTGGTTCCATAACCCTTTTCTGCCATCTATTTCATTATATACACTTTTCAGAGTGTTAGAGCTCACTTCATGGCTATCGAAACCTTCCTTGCTGCTATTTGAGTCCATTACTGTTTGTCCTGTTCCCACAGGCATTGAGAACAGTTCATTTGTGTAGCAGCCATGTTATCCCTGCAGCGTTCTCATCCCCGGATGAAACAAGCTTGGATTTTCCAGGTCTTTTCTTGTGGATCAGCTTTTCTAAATCTATATTGTTGCTCTTCATGTTTGTTCCATTCAGATTCATTGTAGTGTCTGCTGCTGGATCACATCTTCTGCTGGAGAATATCATTCTGCAGATTCTACACAACACACTTCTGCCTATCCCCACAAGAGACTTGGCTGCAATAGCAGACATTTTGCAGTCAGTTATGAATCCAAGCTACAAATCTGCTCTTTTGCTATTTATGTCCAATCTTGTATTTATGCAGTTCATTATTTCTACAAAACTCCACCACTTTCCAGTTGGTCTTATTGACCCTGTAGTCCACTTATTTAATAACATTTACCTGCATTTTGAAGGTGGTTTTAAATTCTGAGTTTGCCTTCCAGAATACTTGCAAATCTGTTTGATTTCTGTTATCTGCCGATTAAAAAATGTATTCTCTATCCCTTCATCCAGATAATTAATTAAAGTAATAAGCTGTACCAGTCATAATTCACTGTGGAAAGCTACTTGCCTGTTTTGACAGTGAGCTATGAGTAATTACACTGAGAAGAAAACTTGCAAGTATGGTTGGTGGATATCCCTTCAAAGCAGCTGAATTCAGTCTGTGTGTCATTGTGTATGAGACTCTAATGTGTAATCTAAAGGCTGCTCCACTAAAACACACAGTCTTGGGCAGCAAAAGTCTATCTGCTATCTTTTTCTGTGGTCCTAAGTCTCAATTCTTGTCTACAGGAACTCAAGGATGAGTGGTAATCAACTAATTCATCATTGTACTTCTTATTCAGTATCCTTTAAACTGTTCTTGCATTGCATTGGTAATAATCAGAGAGAAAACGAAAAATGCCCTTAAGGGTTTGGCAGTCTTAGAACACTGTGACTAATTTCACCTGTAGTGGATGAACTGTGTTTGGAGGATAACAGAGGAGCAGCAGTTAAACCACTAAATGCAAAAGTACTGTGTGCTATAGCAGAAGTAAACAAAATTTTAAGCCATTTTATAACTGCAAAAATAGGTGGGAAAAGCTCAGTAGTTGTACTGGAATAACTGCGTTGACCACTATAGACATGAAGGAGGAAAAATGTGCAAGTTTTTCTAAAGAATGGCAGGTTAAGCACAGTCATAGATAGCTTTTTTTTCTCCAGGTACTGATACTTCTTGAACATGTAGAAGAAAACCACATCCAAGTAGGTTTTTTAATTAGCGTATTAATTTTAGTCAATTACTACCTTTTGTAATTGAATTAAGGGTATTCTGAAGATTTGTATAGAATCATAGAACCACTAAGGTTGGAAAAGACCCACAGGATCATCCAGTCCAACCATTCACCCATCACCAATGGTTCTCGCTAAACCACGTCCCTCAACACAACATCCAGACGTTCCTTGAACACCTCCAGGGTCGGTGACTCCACCACCTCTCTGGGCAGCCCATTCCAGTGCCTGACCACCCTTTCAGAGCAGTAGTATTTCCTAAGTATTTTCCTAAGTATTTTAACTTTGTCTAATATGAAGTGGAAAAACTCATTCATCTTTCCAAATAGCAGCTGAATTTCTGCGCTCAGTTTAGTTGTTTCCGACAGGGAGGAGTAAAAGGTAGGAACTCACTTGCACTCATTGAGAATATGCTGATTTTTCAATTACAGCACAACACAGAATCTGGATTTTGATAGCTACTTTCACTAAATTATTTATATACTGCAATACAATACATCAGAGCTAAAACACCCATAATTTTTGCCACAGCGTGAAAGATGATAAATTGATTGTGCCAACTAAGAGACTAAGGAATTAGTTTTCTCTCATTTCAAACGCCTTGAAAATACTAGTTGTCAGTCTAAGACCATTTTTTTTCCCACAACTGACTGTAATAACATCTTTGAACTGTCAAGAAGCTGTCTCTGAGTGACAGCTGAACTGTGTATTTCAAGAAGATCACAAAATAGAGCGCGATGTTTTAACTTACAATGTGTTAAAAAAATCACTGGAAAAGAGACATGTGAGAACACAAAATATTCAAATATTTTGATATTTTTTTAAAGGTAAGTCACCCAGTTGCATACAGTCTGTTTTATTTGGCAAAATGACCCTATCTTTATGTTTTCTACATGGGGTTTCATAAGCTTAAAAATAAGGGTAATAGGAGACATTGACTTGAGGTTTGAGTTGGTGGTTTGTATGATAGATTCAAGGAGACTCCCCTTGGTTACCCTGACATGGGGGGATGTGTTGGGTTATCTGATGGGCTGCCAAAATGCTGTATTGTGGTGTAAGATAGATAGGAGATGTTGCCTTTGACCTGGATTGGGCTTGGGCTCGCTGCAAACCCTTCTCCAACAGTGTTTCTGTGAGTATCGATCTGCAGAACTGCACATGCTTGTGTCTGGTAGCACTCCAGCCTGGGTGTGGTGTTTTACATGTATGAATTGCAAATTCTGTTGCATAGGAATGTGAGATGTAGGTCATCCAAACGGATTTCAGGATGAGGAGGATGTGACAGGGCTGAGCTTTGAAGGCCAGAACACTTTTTGAAGGTTAAGATCAAGGAATGTTTACAACTAAAAGCATAGTTGCGTTTTCAATCAGAAGTATTCTATTAGATGATGCTAAAATAATCTTCACCCTAGAGATGCTATTTTAGCCATACTGGGTTGGTTTGTTTTCAGATGAGTTGCACAAAAATAGCAAAAATGTAACAGCAGAACCATGCCAGAGTATCCTATGTAGAAGAAATAAATAATTCTAGAATTGATTAGAGACAATCACCTTAAAAATATTCTTATTTCTCCTAATTAAACCCTACTGTGTAAACCCAGAGGAAAGAATCTCCAGCTTTTTAGTCAGTTTTAAGGAGAAGGCAGTACCACCAGCAAACATCTGTCATTCTGTAAGGACCACTCACAGCTCAGCACATAGCTGGGGCTAGCAGCCATCTCAGAGGTCAATGAGCCCACTGCCCTGCTCAAAGCAGTTGACTGGAGCAGGTTGGGACTCCTTGAACACCCTCACAATGTTCATGGGTGTGATCTGAAGCAGTGCTGTCTCACTGATTTCTATCATGTGTGCTTCGGCTCCACCAAAATATTCCTACAGCAGGTGCATCCTTTGTGTCTTTATAGCTCAGCTGATGGTAAAGTTCGTGTTCTTCAGAGCTGATACAGCTCTCACTTGGATGACCAGTGCATGTTAATGAGATACTTCCCTCAGTGAACTGTAAAGCTGATGTTTCTAATGTTACCCATATTGTAATTAAATAAAGTCATTATTTTGGTTTGAACTTCTGCTTAACACAAATTGGTGAATTATTCTGAAGGACATGTATTGCCTTTTGTTGCTTACTTTTGATCTGCTGAATCTGAAAAATAACAAAGTCCTGAATAATGGAGGTATTCTAAACCAAAACACAGCACTGCTACTGAGTCCAAACACCAACACAAGGAAATGCTTTTGTAGAAAAGAAACCACAGAGAAACCAGCACACCTCTTGTGCTCTTGACGACAGCCTCATGCTGTTCGCATGGTCAGCATCAACACAAGTGACAGGGCCCTTCCTCATCCCAAACATAAGCAGAACTCTGGATTAAACTCCCGGGAATCGAGCCCCAGGTTCAAGATGCCAACAGGCCTGGCCTCTTCTTATCGCTTCTCTATGGACTCCCTCACCTCCAGGGCTGGGCGCGCACGCCCTCCACAGAGGTGTCATGGCGGCCGGGGGCGAACCAGCAGCCCCGCCCCGCCCCGCCCCACCCAGCTCAGAGAAAGTGCGCATGCGCAGCGAAGCGCCGCGTTGGGCGGGCTGCGCGCACGCGCAGGAAGGAGGGGCGTTGCGCGTGCGCGGCGGCGTGCCGGCGCAGCTGGAGGCCTACGGCGGCGCGCAGACGCATGCGCGGCGGTGCCGCTGTCAGTTCCGGCTGTTTGTTCGGGAAGTGGATCCGGGCCCGCCGCCGTCCCCTCCCCCTCCTCCCTCCCGCCGCGCTCCCGCCGCTCCCGGCCATGGCCCGGGATTACGACCACCTCTTCAAGCTGCTCATCATCGGCGACAGCGGTGAGGGCTCGTGGCCCGCCCCTCCCCGGCCCTTAGGCAGTGAGGGGCGGGGGCTGCGCGGCGCGACGGGGCCTGAGGGGGGCGGCGGGGCCGGGCTGGGCCCGGCGGGGTGGGGGGGAGCGTTGGGGCTGTGCCACCCGTGTGGGGACCGCCGGCCTCCGCAGCGCCGTGTGGTGAGGCTGCGGGATGCTGCGGTGAGCGGCCCGGCCACAGCCAAGTGTGGGTGACATCGGCCGTGCCAGCATCGGTGTGTGGGGGCGCGGGTTAGTCTCTGTCGGGTTGGGAGGGAGTTCTCTCCTGAGGTGGCTGAGGTAAAGGCATCGGGGCTGCCGCTCCCGGCCCCGGGAGTGCTGCTTCCACTGCAGCAATCGCTGCTTTCTCTTCGGTATTAACTCTTCGTTATTAACCAAACCGTCCCTTGGGACTGCCTGGAATCTCAGTTCTGGAGTTCGATACTTCTTTAAATCCTCGATGAGCTCGAAGCGTTTCTAGTCCTGGTATGTGTGCAGATACCCAGGAGAGCTGCAGAGGAGGTGTTGTTACACGTTTTGGAAATAAACCATTGAATGCTTCTACAGCACTTTCAGAAACTTCTGGAGGGCCGGCAGTGAGCTCAGGTTGTGCCCAGTGCTTTGGGCTGGGGTTGTGGGGCTGGGAGATCCCACCCTCGGTCCCATTCCGTGCTGGTAACCCTCCAGCAGCTCACAGTTACATTTCCATAAACCGGAGTAGATGGCATCCACCCTCTTCTTTTAATAGAGGTGTGGTCCATAAGGCAGCAGGTCCCAGCATGCAGCGTTGCTCGCTCTTGGCAGTTGTCACCTCCAGAAGCTTTTGCTGTATGTAAAAATATTTTATTCTGTGCTAAAGTGTGTCTGCAAGAAGGAAAAGGCTGTTTTTGGGAGAAAGGCTGAGGGCTTCAGAACAGCTTAAAACCCTAGGCACTTCTGGAGGCTCATGGCTTATTAAAACCAAATGCTGCATTCTGAGTAAAGCAGTAACGCTGCTGCTTGCTGATGAGTTCCAAACTGTTCAGGCAAGATAAACAGGATGGTGAAAACTCTGAGGAAGGCTTCTCCTTGTCTCGAACAATTAAATGAAATGTCTTAGCTGAGTCGTACTGAGCGAAGTCCCTGCGCTGCATCCAGGGAGGAAGAAAGCGTTGTGAGAATTGTCTGTCTGCATGAGGTTTCTCTGTTGCTGTAATTAAATCTCACCGCGTAGTTTGGATATTGATTTTCCTTTTTTCTTCTTTTTTTTGCTTACCACAACAGTAAGGCTTTGTCCCTGCTTGCACACATTAGTCTGTTTGCCTTGTTTGTTGGTGTTCAGAAAGGCCTTGTAATAGGAAGTGGACTGATACTGGGTGAATGATAATGTTTCGTGCGCTTTCCTCTGCAAGCAGATTTGTCAAGGGTAGTAGGTTTGTGTGTTTTTAGAACAGGTCATCTTGAGAAGCTGCTGTTAATCTCAGTTGTTCCAAATGTTTAAAAATAACACAGATGATCTGTGCTTTGCATGTGTTACTGCTCGGTGAGATACGGCTTTTAGAAACCGATAGGGCACAGAAATTTGCTTTTAATTTTGATTTTGCCAAGTCAGTGGGCCGTTCTTGTTTTGTTTCATTTTACTGTCTCCAGCAAGCCACGAGCCCTGCTATCCTTCTCTCTTCAGATCTCCAAATAACTCTGTGTAGGAAGCAGAGTATGAAGAAGAGTGTGGTTTCTTGCAGTGTGTGTTCAGAGAGATCGTTGTCATCTGGAGCATAAGGAACTTGCTGAGCTCGGGAGGCTTCTCTTCTCTGGAAGCCAGCTGAGAGCTGTGGATGAGGCTGAGTCTAGGCTGCGGTGCATGGGCTGACGGAGCAGTGGTCATGTGCAGCACACGCAGCTCTGCAGCGTAGCTTGGGGCTGGCCAGCCTCTTAACCAGGTGGTGTGGTCTGACACGTCTGTGGGTTCCAGCATCTCTTTTCTTTTTATTAAGCTGGAGGCGAAGGCGGTTTGATCAGAAAGCAGGGTGCTTGCTGAAGGCTTTATTTTCTTCTTCTTTCTTTTTTAAGCTGACTGGCACTTTGCATGGGCTTATCTCTTCCTAAATAACCCGTGTGTTGTTAAAGTTTGGGAGCTGCTCTGCTGCCTTTTTTGAGCTCTGGGATGTATCTTCAATATATAAGCACTATGACTTTGTGGGCTTTTTAATTGCTTTTTTGTTGTGTGGTTTTTTTCCTCCCCTTAATGAGAAATGAGTATGCCTTCTCTGAATGTATGGTGACTTAAGCTTTTTGCTGTTGAGATCTGGTTTACTGGTATAATGCTGGTTTTTTCATGGATTCTGTTCTAGTTTTTTTGCTGATAGCTTTCTTCAGATGTGAACAGACAAGAAATATTCATAGAAGCATAGGGAGGTTTGGGTTGGAAGGGACCTTTAGGATCATCCAGTTCAACCCCCTGCTATAGGCAGGGACACCTCCCACTGACCAGGTTGCTCACAGCCCCATCCAGCCTGGCCTTGAGTGCTTCCAGGGCCTCTGGGCATCCACAGCTTCTCTGAGCAACCTGTTCCACTGTCTCACCACCCTCAAGTTCAGTATATATATATAAATAGGATCTCTATATAGCCTTTACATCTACCTTTAGAACACTAATGTTAGGAAGAACTGTAAAGTTATATATCATCAAAATAATTAGCTTAAATAACTTCTACCTGAGAAGATCCGATAGATAATCACCCTGGTGAGCTTGAATTTCCTCTTCATGCTGTAGCAGGTTTTTTGGGGGGGTGGAGGAGGGAGGTGGAAGGGACAGCAACAGAAGAGTTGTTATGCAGAGTTGGTAACTTGGAGGCATTCTGATCCCCAGATTCCCTTGGCTGGGTGTGCAGGAATGAATTTCTCATGATTCTTGTTTCTAGAACAGTGAGAAATGTTTCCATGCAGCAGGGTGGAATCAGGGTGCAAGCAATTGTTTAAGGAAAGCATGGGTGATGCTGAAAGCACGTTGGAAAACATTTCATGGAGCATTTTGGCAGAAGGTACAACTTCAGAAAGGTGTGTGTCCTTCCTGTTCAGTGTAGAACAAGGCTTTTTTGGATGCTCCAAAGCAAACAGCACCTCTGTTTGGCTCAGGGTTCAGTTAAACTGTGGCCATGATAACGTAAGCTTTATAGTACCAAACCCTGGCCTGATTATCTAAGTAGTCCAAATTCCACTGCTGTTCAGCACAGCACAGATGAATGGGAGGTAGGCAGCGATGTAAGCCTGATGTGCAAGTGGAATTCAACAGGGGAGTTTAGAGTAGTGTTCTGAGCACTTGTTAATTAGCAGGAAGTCCTCATTTTTGGACCTTTGTGAACCAGTGGATCATAAAATTGCTTTTGATCATCAGACTCTTGAGGCCTCTTCAAACTGCGGTCTGCAACTCGTTCTAAAAATACTGTTTTGAGCTTGCTGAGGTCTGGAGGAATGAGGGGACACAAAACTCATAGCAACCCTGTGCTGCCACAGGAAGGGTACCGCATCGTGGAGCAGCTGCAGTGTGCTACCTAACAGCTGTTCAAACCCTCAATAGCAGTTCTGAGGTGACTGCTCAGGGGGGATGGTGCTGAGGTATCTGCTATGTTACCTGACATCCAAGATGACTGCACTGAAGGTTCTCGATGTCTTTATCTGTCATAGGTGTGGGCAAGAGCAGCTTGCTGTTGCGTTTTGCAGACAACACGTTCTCAGGTGAGTATTCTGTTGGCTGTGGTGAGTGAAATGGTCGGGGTCTGCTCCAGTGCTCCTGGTGGCAGGGAGCTGCTGCGCTGTATTTGCATGCTGGTAGCTGTACTGGGGATACGTTGTTTCTAGCTCTGCTTCTTTTGCTACGGGCCTATATAAGCCATCCTGTTTGATCTGCTCTTATCACCGAAAGTACCACAGTATTTAAATACTGACGTGGTTCCAGAAATAGCTTGGGTGTTTTAGCTTAATCAGTGCTCTGTGCAGACTTCCCATTGGCCCCTTGGGATTTAGGCTGATTGAATATTGTAGCTCAGTCACTTACATTTGTGACATAACTAATATATTGGGAGGAAACTCTTGGAACAGACTGTATTAAAATAAGCAATTGCATTAGCATTTAGGATAAGCTTTGTCTCAGGATTTTTACACAAAGAATACTTGCATGGTTACTTAAGGTATTTGGGTGCATGCTCTTAACTGCCAATAGAAGAATAATCTTTCAACACTTAAAATGTTTTAGGATGGCATGGAAGATGTGGTTTTATGGCTAGAAAAACAGTCTATTGGCTGTGGATAAAAATATACAGATCAGCATAACCTGAGAGGGCATTTTAAGATGGGGGGGAAGTTGTCCTTGTGCCCAGTGTGAGAGCTGCTGCCAAACAGGGGTCAGAAGCATGTTCTGAGATACACAGAACGAACGAGACTTACGTTCTCACTTATCCTTCCAGGCAGCTACATTACCACAATTGGAGTGGATTTTAAGATCCGGACGGTTGAGATCAATGGAGAGAAAGTGAAGCTCCAGATCTGGGACACAGCTGGACAAGAGCGCTTCCGAACTATCACATCAACGTGAGTGGAATTGTGGCTTACAGCTCGGTGTGCGGAACTCGTAGCTGGGCTGTTCTAATGTTGCAGTTGATCAGCTAATGATGGCTTCGCTGTCTGTGCAGTGGGACTTCTCTCAGCTGGTTTAGAATCATGGAATGAATCATAGAATGGCCAGGGTTGAAAAGGACCACAATGCTCATCCAGTTCCAACCCCCTGCTATGTGCAGGGCCGCCAACCACCAGCCCAGGCTGCCCAGAGCCACATCCAGCCTGGCCTTGAATGCCTCCAGGGATGGGGCATCCGCAGCCTCCTTGGGCAACCTGTTCCAGTGTCACCACCCTCTGGGTGAAAAACTTCCTCCTAATATCCAACCTAAACCTCCCCTGTCTCAGTATAAAACCATTCCCCCTTCTCCTTTCTCTATCCACCCTCGTAAACAGCCGTTCCCCTTCCTGTTTATACTCTCCCTTCAAGTACTGGAAGGCCGCAATGAGGTCTCCCCGCAGCCTTCTCTTCTCCAAGCTGAGCAATCCCAGTTCCCTCAACCTTTCCTCATAGGAGAGGTGCTCCAGCCCTCTGATCATCTTAGTGGCCCTTAGTGGCTCTTAGTTTAGGGCAGATGGGGTGGTGTCGCTCTGGATAAGTCTGAAACTGAGATTTCAGATTTCTTCATCATTCTTTGTGTTTCCATGCTGGCTCTGTCTCACTCCTCTGCTTCTAGTTCTCAGAGCAGAGTTATTTCACTGCTTTGCATATACTAGAAAACTTATCTTGAAAGCCTGCCCAGGAAGATCATCCCCTGCTTGAACGTGCTGCAGAAGTGTGGGTACAAATTCTCTGTGTTGTATAACTGAGTGGCTTTGAGGACTAAGAACTGAGTATCTCTCTTTTAGAACAGCTGCATTTTAGAGGCTATCTTTGTGTGGAGTTGTGTGGAAGCAGACACCCACACGAAGTTAACCTTTTCCTTGGTTTGGGTTCAGTTTCAGGCTCATTGTCCTTTCGAACAGCGTGTGCACAGCTTTTCCTGTTCCTGGACAAACCACACCCAGAGCTGCAGTGGTGGGAACTAAGAATAAAAAGCGTTTGTGGACGGGTTGCAGTAAACGTTTGGGCTGCCAATGCCTGGCTGAGGGGAGTAGGAAGAAATGTGCTTGAAAGTGGAACTTTGGTTTCCTTTGAGTATTAAAAAAGTGTATATATTCTTGAAAGACCCAGGTATTTCACTTCCTCTTTCATGTCTGACTTCTTTTCTTGGCTGCGTTTCGAGAGGAGGATCATTTTCAGCTGGTGCATTGATTCGATTGCTCAGGCATAAGAACAGTGGGATTGCTTGCATCTATGATGCCTGAACAGCTAGAAATGGCAAAACTGGGCATGTGTGCCCTGCCTCTTTCCTCTGCACTTCTGTACAGATACTGCTGGATTACTTCCATTGTTTCCTAAACGTTTAGCTTGAAAAAACTTAGTTACCTCTTGGAGGGTTCCTGTGTGTGACATCACTTCTTGTTTCAGCGCTGCAGCAGCCCGGGGCAGGAAGCGGTGAGGGGAGGGCAGCAAAGCACTGCTGCAGCTCCTATCAGCTGTGCACGCAGGGTGCCCCAATTAGTGCTGAGTCAGCAGAGGGCCTTCCTGTTTTCAGATTCCCTGACACAATTCAGAGCTGTGTTAATGAGTGCTGGTTCGTGGGGCTGAGGGGCTGATGCCAGCTAGTTTAAAAAGCTGCGGTATCCGGCACTGAATGGGGAATACCAGGAAAAGAGGCTTCCTTTTGTGAACAGGAATAGCTGCAGGTCAGGCCTTGCATGGTATTTTATGGATATTTTTTTTCTTCAATTGCAGTAGAAAATGGACAAGCTGATGAAGGGATTGGAGGCAGTTGTGCCATGACCTGTTTGAACTCAGTTCTTCCTTTCTTTTGCATTGCTTTTTACCAGAACAAGTGCAGATCATGCTCTGGGGGAAGTGAGGGCCGCAGCCTTCCTGCCCTAAAGCTGCTAAAGCAGCTGCAGAACCTTGCAGGGAGGAAAGCTTGGAACTTTGTGCAGCTGTAAGCAGAGATGTTCCTCTGTCCAAGTGCATTTATGCTGTTGAGGAAAACACTTTGACAGTGCTGATTACATTGTCATGAGGGCTGCTCGTGCTGCTGGGTGGGCTGCTGTGACTGTGTAGCATTCCCTGGTATTTTTCCAGAGGCACTCTTGACCTCAATGTATCACCTGTGAAAACATTACGTAACAAGATTCGGATTTGGAAAGGGTTTTCTCTCTCTGTTTATTGGCAAAGTGATACAGTAACTGATTTGCTGAGGCCAAGCTGAGCCTCAAGCAAATAGAGTTACGATGTTAGTATTTATGAAAGGGCTTGGCTGACCGCATCATGGGTGGGGTGCAGGCGTGCTGTCAACAGAGTGATGTAAAGTCTTTGTTACAACGACTGTTCAGATTGAGGTTAAGAATATAAAATGGGTTCCTTCAGTGTTACTGTAGGCTGGAAGTGCCTTTACAGTTAGAGATTTGTGTGGAGCCACATGGCAAGCAAAGAAATTAGAGTCCACTTGGTAATAGTAGTAAGAAGTTGGAAGTGCTGCAGTTCAGCCCTAGGATTGCAAAGCGACTGAGACAGTAGAAAGTTAATAGTTAAATATTGGGAACAGTCTTACATTGTTTTGGTTGTCCTTGAGTACAGGTGCAGAAACAGAAGAGTAGAAGTGCTAAGGGATAGGAATAACAGAGTAATAGATGGAGAGCGTTCTGCAGAAATGGAGGAGAGTCAGACTGAAATCAGAATTCCAGACTGAGAATTATAAAAGACAGCCACTATTTCTTACTGCTTATTAAACGTGAAGGAACTGGAATAGCTGCTACGTGGTGGTGGGAGAGGACAGGTTGTGTGGGTTTGGTTGGCGTGGAGCTTCCTCCAAACTCCAGATTTGGTTTAAATTCACCAGAGATGTGCATGCCACGACCTTGTTGTGTTAGCAGATGTATGAGCAACTCTGTTCTGTACTTCATCTGCAGCTGGACTGCTCTTATTCTGAGTCAGGACTCTGGCTTTAGGATTGAAGTGTTATGCAGTAGCTATTAGATGTTAGCAGATAAACTTTCTTCTATGCATTTATAAGGACTGGCCATGATAGGGATAAGCTTTCTGAGATGATAGAACTGATATGTGCTGTAAGCCAGAGATGGTGGCCAAAAGACAGTCAAACAGGCCTCTGACAATAGATGCTTCCAGGACAGAAAAGTGAATATGAAAACAGATAATGAGAGTTCTCTGGAATCAGAGTGCTGGAGGAATGAAAGACAAGGAAATGTATCCAACAAGTGGAATACAAACGAAGATGCTGGACTAAACCAGTGTCTTATCTTTCAAGTTGGTCAGCTGTAGTTATTGACTTATTTATTTCCCTTCACAAAAGCAGTTACCAGATCTCCAGGTGTTCATCTTTGGAAGCCTTTACTGGAGGAAATGTAAGAGGTTTCTTACTGGTGTCTTGAGGTAGAGAATTCTCCAATGGGTGTCAAGATGCTCCCTTGTGTTTATAGGAAGGTGGTCTTTGAGGCCATGAGAGGGGAGTGCAGGTGGCTGAAGGATGTTATCAGTGTGATTAACCAGTTCTGGAAGTGTTCTGATTTAAGTCAGCTCTATTAGTAGGTATTGTTTTTAAGGCAGTTTTTTATAATCCTGTAGGTAAAACAAGCTGCTTGGGTGCTTTGGTGCTTCTTTCAACTTCAGTGCTATCATCCTTCATCATTTCCACACCAAAGCTATGTTTAAAGCCCCTCGATGTAGGTGGGTTTTCCAGCTGCATGCAAGATAGTTGTGTACTACCAAGCATCCAGCTGCATAGGCATGGCTTTCATCAGAATGGAATGATTTCTTGGGCGCTCTGAAAACAAATAACTCTTTAGTAACTTTATTTGCTGTGTTTTGTTAACGTGTTTGTCACTGGGAGCAGCAGCAGATACTGACTCTTGCAAGGTCTGTGGAAGCTACCATCAGTTGTTCAGTCCTTCAGTTGGACTCTGAAACTGAGAACTTCATTTCTTTTGCTCTCGTTCTTACAGCATCCATCTCCCATGAGATGTGGATGGGAAGATGCTGAGGCATTCTTTCTCCAGTGCCAAAGCCTAAGCTACCTCTGGTTGCCAAAAGCACAGAACCTACACGTACTTACCCTTGAATGCTGCAAGCCCCATCTGTTCTCTGCTCACCAAAGCCTACAACTTCTTATAAAAGCAATTCTGCACTGCATCATTCTGAAATGTGAAGTATGGAGTTGGATAAACCAGATTTTGTCTTTTTTAGTGCTGTCCTGCTCTTGGGTTTGGAGCATCTTTGCTGTACTTGCTAAGCCTAAAATGTTATCTAGGACACGAGGATGTATCTAACAAATGAGAGAAAACAGCATGGCTAGCTTTTCTTTAAAAACAAATTGTGTATTTTTAAGGCTTAGGAGTTGGAGAATGAAAGGTAGTCAGAGTTTTATCTCTTGAGCTGCTAAAAGGTAATGTCAGCCCATGGAGGAGATGACATTTTAGTGTAAATGAGGGGTTGGCAACCTTTCTAGAAGGATGCGCCAGGCAAATCTCTCTTCCAAAAATAGAAGCAGTGTATGCTGATAGGAGCTCAGCAGAGTCGGGGGGTGCCGTCTTGCACAAAGCAAGGTATTTCAGATGAGGTGGCTGGTGATATTAGAGCTTTGTGGCAGGAGATCCCAGCTCCTGCAGAGCTGTGAATGTCACAGTGGTCTGTGCTTTGTGGGCCAGCCCACAGCTCTCGTCTCTAGAAGTAAATGATGTGTGCTGACAGTGTGTCAGGAGGGGGACCTGTATGTGCAAGGTGCATGTTATCCTGCTCCCCAGCACCATATGCTCTTGCTTAGAAGAAAACCTGGGTGCGTGGGCAAGGTAGGAGCTGCAGGATGCTGCCTCCATTGGGTCTGTGGTCTGGAAGATGGGGATACAGGGCATGGCTTTGCGGCGTGCCCAGCAGAATGAAGCAGCTCTGCGTAGGTGTGCCTGAACCATTGCTCCTCTGTAAAGGCTGAGTGGTGTCTCTGTGAACGTGATGCTCAGTGTCAGAGAGGAAGTGGTAGGCCAGCCTCAGAGGTGCTGAATTAAAAGACTCTGAAGGGACAGGGGCGAGTTTGACGTTCATATAGAGTGAAATCCAGTGTTCTGATAGGATCAAGAGTCTTTCCCTTTCTGATGCTGTCACATAAAACAGTACTGTCAGGAGGTTTTGAATGTGTGGATTCAGGCTGTGGAAGTCTTTTTTCTCCAAGGGGTATAAATTTGTGCTTTACTTAGTTACAAGTGCAGTGCTGTAACAAGTTTTCAGGTGTTAAAGGAACTGATTGAGAATGGATTGGAATATGAGATGGTGCAGGGCCTCCTTCTTACTGGCTGTAAGTAATTCTCACCTGAGCTCTTGCCAAGGAACGTGGATGTGCACGCACAGATGTCTGGTAAAGCATAGCATGGGAGGAGTGTTCGGCTGCCTTCTGAAAGCACCCAGGTGAGCAGGAGGAGTGGGTTCTACTCTGTACAGTGTGCATCTCATCGCAGAGAAGCGTTGGTGTGCCACGGCTGTCACTGCAAAGGCATGAGGAGATGAAAAGAACTGGAGTTGAGGTTCACACACTCTGTTTGTGATGGATGCATTTGTTTAATTAAAGATCTTATTGATTATAAGAAAGAAGGTGAATGAGGAAGAAATGAAGCTACTTGAAGTATGAAAACCGGCTACTGGTGCAGGCCTTGCTGTCAGCTGTTTCATTACTTTTTTTTGGTCAAAGCTGCCAAACCTGCAGTAAAGAAAACACCTGGCATTCCTGGGGGTGTGGCTGGAAGCTGAGGAGGTGCAGCTTGCTTCATGTAGCTTGTTGTGGTGTGCATATTGCCTGCCTTCTGCAGCATCGTGAAGGTGATAACATTGGAAATGGAATTTGGCTTTTGTTTTTTATCGTTATTACTTATTTCTTAGAGGTGCTGATTGCCCAGGACTAACAGGAATCAACCAAAGCAAAGCTTATTTTTAATGGCTGGAGGTAGCAGAACGCCCCGAGTGTGCATATGGAGTAGATCTGTTGAGTAGGAAGGTGTGATTGGAGCACAGTTGTTCAACAGGACAGAAATTTTTGTGAGCTCAGGAGAGCTGTGACTGGGGGCTGAGTGCATTTGGAGATCTTAATCTGGGAGTAATCCTTCATAGATAACAGAGTTGCTGCAGGGAGCTGATGGGGCCGATGGAGCGCTGAGGTTCGCAACGCAGCCAGTTCTGAGGGCGTGCTGGGAGCACTGCTGCCTTTTGCTCACGTTGCCAGGGGACGCTGTCATCTGTGAGGGTTTTGGCTGCATGAACAAGGAGTCAGCAGCAGACTTTGGGCTTTGAGATGTGTTAGCGTGGACTAAACAAGCAGGGAATTCTAGATCTAGAGGAATAGCTCGTGGCATAGCTGTTACAGAAGAATTAAATGACTCCCGTTAGTAAGGAAATTGCTTGCCAGTGTGACTCCCATCTACAAGAAGGGTCATAAGGAGGATCTGGGGAACCACAGGCATGTCAGCCTGACCTCGGTGCCAGGAAAGGTTATGGAGCAGATCATCTTGAGGGAGGTCACACGCATGGCATGTGCTGGACAACTGGGGAGTCAGGCCTTGCCAGCATGGGTTTGTGAAAGGCAGGTTCCGCTTGGCCAACCTGATGTCCTTCTGTGATCAAGTGACCCACCTGGTGGATGAGGGACAGGCTGTTGATGTAGTCTGTCTAGACTTCAGCAACACCTTTGGCATTGTCTCCCTCAGTATTCTCCTGGCTTGGACAGATGCACTCTGTGCTGGCTAAATATTGGTGATGGGTGGATGGTGGGACTGGATGATCCTAGAAGTCTCCTCCAACCTCAGTGGTTCTATGAAATGGGGACATTTGATTGCCTTAACTTGGGGGTTTGTTACGAATCTTGTCAAAGCTAAGTGCAAGAGCTGAGAAGGTGATACATAGGTTAACATCCGTTGTCTTTCCCCGCTCTGCAGGTATTACAGAGGAACACATGGAGTCATTGTTGTCTATGATGTAACCAGTGCGGAATCTTTTGTGAATGTAAAACGGTGGTTGCATGAAATTAATCAGAACTGTGATGATGTCTGCCGGATATTAGGTGAGTTATTCAGCAGAGGTTTAAAGCATCTGGGTTAGTGCGCTGACCTGCCGAAGTACTACGCCGGCTTTTTCCTTTCTGTTTTTCAGTGGGGAATAAGAATGATGACCCAGAGCGAAAAGTAGTAGAAACAGAAGATGCCTATAAATTTGCTGGGCAGATGGAGATCCAATTGTTTGAGACCAGCGCCAAAGAAAATATTAACGTGGAAGAGGTAATATGATACGCAGGGCAGAGGATGGGAAATGACTACTTGGAGATGCTGGCTTGGGAAAAAGAAAGAATTACATTATTTCTGTTGAGGGAGAAAGATAAAATGCTTCACCCAAATTGCATGTGAGTGGGTAGTATGACGAGAGACATCTGACTGCATGTGGAAGAGGCTGAGAAGTGAAACTAAGACCTCACTGCCTTTTTACTAGCTTTACAGCACTAACGTCCTAGGCCTGTTCTCAAGAAAGATGTCTCTCTGGGGAGGATGCTTGTGGAAGGTAGAACTGCTCAGTCTTTACTCCAGGCTTCAGTTGCCAAACTCACCTGTTTTTATTTACTGCTTTGGGAAGGGGGATGGAAGCATTACTGGTGTAGCTTGGAATTGACTCTGGAGGATACCCCATATGAGCTTGGCGTGTTCTGGTGGGCTGGGGAAGATCTCTGAACCATTACTGAGCAATTTAAGAGCGGAAACTTTTCCTTAAAGCAACTCCCTGATGACTAGCCTTAGTTCTTAGGTGGTCTGATCTTGCTTGTTTCTCTTGCAGATGTTTAATTGCATTACAGAGCTAGTTCTGCGAGCAAAGAAAGAGAACTTAGCGAAGCAGCAACAGCAGCAACAGAACGATGTGGTGAAGCTAACGAAGAACAGTAAAAGGAAGAAGCGGTGCTGCTAATGCCCTTCCCCTGCTGCAGAGACTCTGCTCTGACAGATCAGCCCTTCCAGCTCGACTCGGGCGGTTCCACTGGGACAGGCTTTGGGAGGACTTTCTCAGTTTTGTGCCGTTATTTAAAGATTATTTTTTTCTCCATGTTTTCTATCAAGAGGCGCCGGCACCTTACCACGTCAGTGCCAAGAAGGTAGCGGATGGAATCTTGCCCCTCTCTCCTCCCCTGCTCATTCCAGTGCGCCTTGTAGACAAGAAAGGACGTTGCCTACCAAGTGGACTAATTAACCCAAGAGTTTGTATATAATGTATATTGCGTTAACCAGCCTCGCCTCCCTGTTGTTGCTTTGGCTCATGCCTTCTTAATGTCAACCAATCATGGACTGCAGAGTTCACCTTTTTAATGAAATAGTACCAAGTTCTTAATTCAAGTTGGCCTCAGGCTGGCAGCAACTGCTTCCTGAGGCCACTGGCTTCACTTCTGTTGGGCTCCAGGCTGGCAACTGGCGCCCCTGGGGCCTATGGCTTCACTTAGAGTTCCAGGCTTTTACTTGGGGCTCTGGCTTTCTTTTTCTAGGTACCGGAATTGCAGGTGTTGTTGCTGAAGCCTGGGGTTTCGCTTCTCAAGCCCCTGGGCTGGCAGCTGGTGCTGCTGCTGGGGCCTTGAATTTCAGTTTGCCATGATCCAGGTTTGCGGCTGGGTCCTTGGGTTTCATCTTCTTGTGCCCCAGCCCAGCCGTACCCGTGCTCTCCTTCCATTTGTATCGAGATACTGAAAAAAAACCAGCCTGCAGAAGTGGGATTTATTTGGATAAAACTTTGTTTTTTAAGGGTGAAATTAAACTCCTTTGACCTCTGCTTCTGGTTCTGCCACGGTCCTGAGTGAGGGTCCATTTCTTTTGAGAACAAAAATCATGTGGTTCTGCCAAAAAAACAACAATACCCCTTTCTCCTCATTGTCCTGTCAACAAATAGGAGATCGGAACATGAATGTGAATTTTGGTGGCAAAGCTGTGTTTTTCAGTGAGAAAAAGCACGGAAATGAATCTAGCCATTCTGGATTGAAGTCTGAAAATGAAAGCTGCTGCAGGATCATTCCCAGGGCTCTTCTGTTAGAAAGGAGGACTGCTCTTTAATGTAAGGAAATGGAAAACTTGCTTGGAGGATCACCTTTGGAAACAAACCAGTCTTGCTGTGCCCAGCGATGTTTTCCTTGCCCGTGTTGGCTTTTCTGGGAGAGCAAGGGCTGAGTCTGTTGCCCCCGGTAGATATAGTTAAAGGTGGAGAGACTGTTTGTGTAACTGAAGTATTAGATTTCTGGGCTGAATGTACGTGCTCAGCACCTGACTAATTGCCTCAATAATAATTAAGAATTCTCTTTAAGATGACGAAAAGGCATGGAAGAAATTATTTCCTTTAAGACCTTGAAGGCAGACTTAACTCCGTTTGTCAGCGAGCCCAATGGAATTGCTGGCCTTGGTTTGGTAGGATGTGATTCACCAATGTCCATGAGCTCTGGATCAGCCCTCCTCTCTCCCTTCCTCCCCCTTCCCCCAGGAGAGGCTAAAGTTTAGTCACTTATTTTGCCTGTATTTTTTGGTTTAAGATTTGTACGGGTTGTGGTGAGAGCCCCGATCATACAATCACATCACGATCAATCACGTTGGAGACTTTTGTTTAAAAAATGCAAACAATGAATGTGTAAACACATTTTTAATCAGTTCAGGTGCTGGGAGTACATTTCCAGCTGCCTTCACCCATCTGTTTTCTTCACATATCTTGTATTGGTAACCCAAGAAAAAGAATGAGTTGGGATGACATTGCTAGCGTGAGCTCTGATGATGGTTAGACTCAAGCGGCTGCAGAAAGGGGCAGCTTAAGTTGCACCAGGTGTCATTCTGTATGCTTTCTCATGTTGAATGTGGTTTATGCACAGGGAAGGAGCTCTGTCAGTCCTCAAAGCCTTCCTGTTGAAATGAAGCTGTCCTGTGACAGTTACCGCTTTCAAATTAAGGGGTCCAACTGTGTTTCTTTTGGGCTCTTGTGGTAGCAAGCGTGCAGATCCAGGAAGGAGCAACTTCTTACAGGCTGAAGTAAAGAAATGTCTGAAATGACTGGAACTGATGCAATAAAATGAGGAAATGGTGCACCCAAACCTGGAGTGTTCTCTTATGTGGAAAGGTTGGTTCTCTCTGAGTCCAGGTCTTTGTGGCCACGGTTTGAACTCTGCCAATCCGGGTGTCCAACTTCCTGAAGTGGGATTTTGTTCCTAATGCTGGCTGTAGTGGAGTGGTTCTTTCTGCTCTTGCCACTGACTGTTCAATTGGAAGGGGTGGGGACTGCATCTCTAGTGGTGTGCTGATGTGAAGTTTCCTAAGTGTTGAGCAATGGAATGTCTAACTGGTTTGCTAGGATTATTTCTGTAATGAAAGTTTCTAATTATGCTTTTTAAATAATTTTAAAAAACTAAAAATAAAGGTTACAAGCTGCCAAATCTTTTTTGAGGCTTTGTTTCCTCTGCTGTCCATCATCTGGAGGTGGAGGGTGGCAAGGCAGGGCTGAGCCCTTCTGCTGGATGTGGAGGGGTTTTCCTTCTGGGGAAGGAGGTGCTGGTGAGACAACAATTAGTGTGTATCTGTCCAGGAGCCGTACAGCAGGCAGTATGGAAACCCGCCCAGGTGTCATGGAAAGGTGCCTTTTCTCCTGCCTGCCGTGTTCAGGTGTGACTGTTGATGGGAGAATCTTCAGGACACGCAGATGGCCTGAGCTGCAACTGGGGCAAATTGGATGTGTCTCATTGTTTACCTGAGATTTATCTAAACTTGCTGAACTTTGAATACCCCTCCACATAGAAGCCCCTGAAGGATACAGATGGCTGGATGGTGGAGGAGACTTGAATTTGCCTGTTTTCCTGTGCAGCAGGAGGTGTAAATGCCTCAAATACTCTTTCTCCAGCCCAGTTCTCTGCAGAACACACACAAGTGCTGTTGGGTGAATGTCTGGGGATGGTGAGGTGCTAAAGATGCTGCTAGGTGCTAAGAGCTTCTGCAGGTGGGCAGGATAAGCAGTGACTTGAGAGCTGAGACAGTATATAAATGATCTGTTTTATTCTGAAGAGAACTATTTACAAAAGAAGAGCATTTTTTCTTACTAAAAATATGCCTTTATAGATTTTCATAATATGTATCTTATAAAAACCATACCTTTATTTACATTACTGCTACATACAAAAAGTACAGCACTGTGGTTTATGTACATATCTATAGATACATTCTTTCTGCTTGTCCCTGCTGTGTGCTTTTCCCTTTCAATCCAAGGGAATGGTTACTGCAGCACCCAGACGCTTCCTTTCTTGGCTTTTGGTTACAACAATCTTGCTTTTTATAGCCGAGTGGGGAGTGGAGAGCTTGCCTGCTGCAGAGGCATATCTGGAATTTACCATCCTAAGTAGGACAAGTGCGTACAGCTATAAGTCCTTGTGCATGCAGCACTGCCTCTAACCTCACTTCTTGCTGCTCTGTGCAAAATTATCCTGTTCTCATTAACTGATTTAGCGTTCATCTCGACGGCAAGTTGCTGATCTAAGTTTGAATTAACATAAAGTGCTAGTGACTTGCCTTTTGTTTGCATGTTCCTTGTTTACTGTTGCAGAGTTTACTAAAGGGAGCATCATCCCTTTTCCCTCATGCTAACACAGGAAATATTCGCCCAGTCACCTGTTGCTCAACCGTGGGAAAGTTCTTTGTAACCTTAATCTCAGCAGGTGTCTTTTCCGTGTGCAAAACTTGAAGAGTGACTGTGCAGCACTATTGGATTATTTACCGGCTTCTCAGAAGGGTGAGTGTTGTATTTAGAGCTGCTGATCCCACTTGTTGTTAAGTCTACTTTGGGATCCCGAGTGCCTGCTGGATTAATGCACTTCCTCCATTCCATTCACTGGAGCTGATGTTTTCTTTATGCCGTGTGTATCCTAAAAGATAGAATATCACAAGTGGAGCATCTTCTAACCCAGCCCTGCAAGGACAGTTCCAGGTTCCTGGCCGCTACGGAAGGGGATGAGTGCTTCAATGACAGTTCAAGGTGAAGTAGTTGGGACCTTCTCAAAACACAACGTGACATACAAGGATGTGAAGGACTGATTAAGTTTTCAAAAAACAAAACGAAGCTTAGCTGCTATGTTAAGGCAGTTTCTGTTCCTATTGAGTAGCAGCTCAGCACAAGGAGGTCTCCTTTGGTCTGTTGTCCAGTTCGTTAAACCCAATTCTCTTGTATTTCTGGGTTTAGTAGTGCAACTAAGTCTTTAGGATTAAGGGGTTAGTTCGAAGAAACCATACCCAACTGGCACCTTGGAACGCGCTGACTTTCCTTTTGCAATCTCTTCCATCACTGCTATTAAATAAATAAAACTGCGATGGGATTAAGGTAGGTTTCTCCTTAAATGCAGAGATGTGCTGTGCATTTCAATTGCCTACCCCTGCACCCAAATGAGTCACTTTCCTCTCAGCAAATGTGTAGCAGAAGGCACCTTTCTTCATCTCGTTACTGCATCTTCATTGGGTAACTGAAGGTCCTTTACTTAGGATTGCATACAGACAGACAGACATCTTCAAGGGGGGAGGTCCCACTCAGCTGCTCAGCATGTGGTCTGCAGAGAGCTGCTGGGGCCCGGGAGGTGATTGCTGACAGCAGAATAAGGAGCTGTGAGGACTGAGATGTTCACGTGACTCCCAAAAACATGCAGTGTCACTTTCAAAGAACTGCTGTGTAAGACAGCTGCTCACGGGTAGCGCTGGCATCCATCTATCCACGCCTGATTCTGCAGGTATCGGTTTCTTAATGCATTTGGGCATGAGTGAGTCCTGACAGCAGGAGATGCTGAGCATGTGCCTCGTGTCTCTGTCCTGTGAGGAGTCACAATGTGGGAGGATGAGGGTTTTCTGTCCTGAGAGCACTCTTGGCACTGCACAGAGTCCCTTCCCTTCGCTTGCACAAGTGGATACAAGCAGATGCTCAGCAGGAGGAGAGGTTTGGTTTCCTTTCCTATTGATGAGGCTCCAGGCTCCCTTCCCTATTAGCATCTAACAACGTTGATTGTGCTTTAATTATTTCCTGGGTAGGACCTGGAATCCGGGTTTCACTGCTTTCAGGTAAATGTGTTTTACCACTCATCCTTCTCAATCCCCAAGAGCGCTCTGCTCTCTGCAGAGCTGACCTGATGTTTACTGACCTTGTACCAGGCTAATAAAGAAACGTGGGGATGCTCAAATCTTTGTAGGCAGAAAGGATATTTCTACTGAGGTATAATATATGCTCTATGCAATAAATAAATAAATTAAACAACAGCCCACCAACCTCTTACCTGCTTCTTAGGAGGAGGTGTTGGATAGCTAATTCTAGCAGCAAGCCTGTGACTGTAAATAGGGAGCAGGGATTGGCAGCTCCCCTTAAAGAAGGTGTTTTATCACCTGTGCTGAGCAGGGCAGAGCTGAACATGTTCCTAGTTCCATCTCCTGTGGGACAGCATAGGCGGGAGCCTCCTCGAAGCAGCAGGGAAACAAACTGGGGTCTGTGGGCATTGTGAGCTGGGAGAACACGTGAAAATCGCATGACGGAGGCAGGACAGCTCTGAGCTTGGCCTGGCTGCCTCGCTGTCTCATGAAGGCAGATTCTATTAAAGGGAAGAGCTCTAAGGTGCCCATCCGGTGCATAGGGAAATGTATTGCAGGGTTTCCAGCACCACTGTGTGCATACACCAAAAACACTATTTTCCTTCTTGTCGGTCAAGTCTTGGTTGCAGCAAAGCAGGCTTTGATCACCTTTGGTTAAAAGGAGATCTGGCTGCCTGCTTGCTGAGGGGCTGAGTGGGAAATGACCCATGGGCAGAACAAATACTCATCGTTTCCATCAGGCCACAGCTAACGGTACTGCACGGGGCAAAGAGCGAGCTGCAGGATCCCAGAGCTCTGCAGATGCCCTCATTGCCTGGGGCTTTAGCGAAGGTAGGCGCCTGTGTGTTTTCTAAGGATCACATCTGCCAACCTAGCATTGGTAAGTCTTTGATTTTGTTATGGACAGGATCTCAATGAGTTGTTAGTGGGTTTTTTGGGCGGGTGGGAAGCTATCCTGTTACAATAATAGGTTTCTTACGTGGTTTGGGAGGGATACATGTCTTTGGGGGAAAGGTGTGTGACGTGCTGAAGGTCCACATCTACCTTTGACCTTTGGAGGGCCCCAGGACTGAACATCCACAACATTATTCAGTTTGTAATCTGTTGTAGATGGCCAATAGGGATGGGGAGTAGTCCTTAACATTTCTGTGCACCTACAGACTCTGCAACTCTTCTCTTCTAACAGGCTGAAGAAGACACAAACTTACAACTGGCTTGACCTGCAAGGACCCTGGGTTCCCAGCAAGGGGTGAGCAGCTCCGCAGAGCCACAGGCACAGACAGTGCCCATGTAGGATGTGCAGTGAGGGTTCATCTTCTCAAAACATGGCATGCTGCAGCCAGAGCAGCTCTGCTCCCAGTGGGATGGATGAAGGACATCAGTTGCCAGGCCTGGAGGGCTGTACAAGGGACTTCTCTCTTCTCTTGCACTGGGCTCTCTTCTTCCCCCTGCACTCGCTGTGATGGCAGTTCCCAATCCCCTGTGCTGCTTTGTCTTGGGGCTGCTTATTTCCTTCTCCAGCATCAGAATGCTTTTAAGACAATCAATCACATTATTCTTCACAGCAGAAACTAAACTGTGTCAAAGCGCCTAAAATATACCCTGAAGTTCATCGCTTCACTTGAAGAATAAGGAAAGTTGCTTTCCATTGGTAGCACAATGTCAAACTGCAGATTTCCAATTTATGTAAACATTTGGTTCAGACCAGGTGCGGCGTTAATAGTGCAGAGTCTCAAGGTTAACTCCTTTGCCCCTTCTTATTCCTGGTGGATCAGCGTTGGGTCCATCAGCAAGCTGGTCAGCTGCCCCCTCCCCATCTCGAAGCAAGAATGCTTGGAGAGGTTTCTCTTTTTCAAGTTAATTTTTCTTGAAAAAGGAAAAGAGACGGTGCCCTTCTGCCCCACTGGGCTCGTCCCCCTGCGGCTCTGGCCGGAGCACAGGGGAGGGTCTGGCACTCTGCTTTGCGACGTAGCCACTGGAGAAGGAATAAGCAAGCTGGCTCCATTCCTTCGGGTGTTTGTCCATCAGCTGCTGGTCAATGACCCTGTGCATGTCATCCTGCGGCAGAGGGAGAGGAGATGGGTGTTAGAGGCAGCTGATGCTTGAAGGGAGCTTGTGTGGGGATGTGGGTGTGAAACGCGCTGCAATGAGATGGAGGAGGGATGATGACAAGCGTGGGGACAGCCCCAGCTTCCTGCCCAGCAGCAGGCTCAGCCCCAGTTGCCACTGTGAGGTTTCCTAGTGAGCGAGAAGGTAACTCGCATTGCTTGGGGGATGAACTGCTTGAGCAGACCTGCAAACCAGGGAATGGTAGAGCTGCCCGTGCAGCCCCACTGAAAGGCCTTCCTGGGGGAAGGTGCTCCCAGGAGCAGAGGGCCCGGGGTCAGGCATAGGCCCACAAAACCCCATGTGGGTTTTGTCACTTTGGTGCTCGTCCCTGAGCCCCAGCTCCTTGCCAGTGGTGCTGGCAGAGCAATGCAAGCTCTCTGACTGACAGCTTGGCACCAACAACTGCACTCCAGTTTTTTGTTCGTTTCTTTTTAAGCACCAGAGATGCTGTGGTTTAATCCATGATTGCAGCAGAGTGAAGTTGCTCTATGCAAACAATTAGTCAGCTATGCTGCTGCTAATGACATGTACTGATGTGTTCCTTGAACACCCGGCTACCAAGTCAACAAAATCCTAAACTTTCAGCTACATTATTTCTGCTATAATTGTGTATTTAAGCTGAAGATTAGTGAAAATCTTTGTACGCAGAATATCCCCACAGTGGATCTCACTTATTCTCCAGTGTTTTGGTCCCCGATTAGGACTGAGGGTGCTGCCTGGTGAGAACAAAGTTATCTGGGCAGACTGCAGGATGAGAAGTGCCATTTTTGGGCTCTGCACACAGGGCAGGGCTCATTCATTGTGTTTTTTGGGGTACCCGTGGACCCCACCAGTTGCGAGGGTTGGAAGAGTCTCAGCAGTTGCTTATGTTACGGACCTAGCAGTGATGGCACACAGCCTCTGCTGAGAGAAATCCTCAGGTGGAGTCTGGGTGACTGGGATGGCCATCACAGGCCGTTGCCTGTGGCTGTAGTGGGCTCAGGTGACCTCCTAGCTCTGCATCTCCTTGGGACAACATGGAAGATGGGGCTGCTCAGGGCATTGTGTACTAGCACCCGTAGCCAAGGGCTACTTGGTACCCTTGTTTTAGGGACACCAGGGAGCTGAAATCACTGTCTGACATGAGGAAACTTGTTTTTTGTTGTTTGTTTTTTGGGTTTTTTTTTGAGCAGAGAGATGCTTCTCCATCTGGGAAGCTGCAACATGACTGGTGTTGAACTGGTATGTGCCTCTCTTTACCACTTTCCTCCTTTTCTTTACTGTTCCAATCTCAGTTTCCCACCTGGATTTAGACATCAGGCTTGGTGCTGCTCACAGCTGGGCTATTTGGCAGCCTGGGGAAAGCAGTGTCCTCTCTGCCAGCCCTGGGAGCCACAAGTGGGGCTCAGAGGGGAAAAGAAGACATGGGAAAATGCCACTTCCAGGAGGGAAAAGGATTGATGGCCATGGCCAGAACTTGAATTTAGTATTAGGGATTTCTCTAGAAAGCACAAGGGTGCAGAGCTATGTAGACAGGGGAAGCTTTGGACTGGAAAGGGAAGAGGCAGAGGGAGAGTTGAAGAGGTTAAGGTAAACATCAACATTAATGGTTTCCAGAGGTGAAGCTGCCATATAGAGATTTATAGCAGTTGGATTTAGAAAGCAACTTTACTATCAGATGAGGTGGACATCCAGGCTCCAGCATGGCAGATCCATCTTTGGTTAATCACATAATGAGAGATGGGTATGATTTTATATAGAATCATCATAGAATCGTTTGAGTTGGAAGGGACCTTTAAAGGCCATTTAGTCCAACCCCCCTGCAGTGCACAGGGACACCCACAGCTCCATCAGTGCTCACAGCCCCATCTCCTGACCTTGGGGGTCTGCATGGATGGGGCACCACCACCTCTCTGGGCACCCTGTGCAGTGCCTCACTGCCCCCACTGTAAACAACTTCTTCCTTATATGCAATCCGAATCTCCCCTCTTTTAGTTTGAAATCATTTCCTCTTGTCCCGTCACAACAGATCCTTGCTAAAGAGTCTGTCTCCTTCTTTCTTACAGCCCCTTTAGATACTGAAGTGTTGCTCTCAGCTCTCCCTGGAGCTTTCTCTTCTCCAGGCTGAACAGCTCCAGCTCTCAGCCTGTCCTCACAGGGAGGTGTTCCATCCCTTGGAAATAAATTTAGTGGCCTCCAACAGGTCCATGGCTCTCCTGTACTGAGGACTCCACGTCTGTACTGGCAGTACTCCAGGAGAGCTGGAGTGTGTGTATGATATACATACACATATATAGATATGTAAATATTGCGTTATGGAGCGTAAATGCCTGCTGTCAAAACCCTAAGCTGGAGATGTCCTATCAAATAAGGTGGTACTAGTAAGCAGGTCTGAATTGACACCACTCATTCAAACTTGCAGAGTGCTGCATATCACTTACTAGATGATGAGGCTGAGAAGTAAAATCCCAGCCTGCTCCTTAGGAATTTTCCCGACGCTAGACAAGCTGAGCACACAGGATTAATGACATGTGGACCTCAGGTTGGCTTTCCCCATGATGACCTGGGGGCAAAGCCTCACTGCAGGGTTCTGCCCCTGGTGCTGGGGGATGCAGGGCCCTGAGGGGTGATGATGAACTCCCACTGGTTTCTTGCCAGATGGTGGCGAGGACAGAGGCGGATGCAGGTGGAGACAGCAGTGAATGGAGCAGGCGAGGTGATGGTGGGTGTTCGGTGGGTGCAGGGATCTCACCTCAAAGGCAGGAGGGGTGTACGACTAAAGCTGTTGGTACAGGAACTGAGAAAGGCCACTAGATCAGAAACCAAAGGAGCCAGATAGTAAAAAGCCCTGAGGAAGCAAACTGTAAGCAGGAGAAAGAGAAGAAGAAAAAAGAAACGAAAACACGGTGGAGTTGAAACAGGAGCGAGGTTGTATGGGAGAGGTTTCTACCGGTCACGTTGGGTGGTAGTAGAGTTGGGGTCTTGCAGGGTCTGCACCAATTTGCTGTAACTGACCCGGACCTTTTCTCTTGTATCTGCTCATTTTCTATTAGTCATGCTCCCTCAGCGCCAATTTCTCAGAGGACTCAGCTTTGTCTGCCATCGAGGCTCTCTGCTTGGCACGGGTCAGTCCCGCTGACCCTAAGAAGAACATCTCTGGGGCACCTGCCCCCACCTGCTGTGGGTTTGGGATTTGATTATTTATTTATTTATTTTACCTTGGTTGAGAGCTCTCATTTTAGCTTTTCCATCGTGCCACATCTTCTGCGTTGACAACAACAGCGCTACGCAGTGGACCAATGACCACAACCTCCCCGCCTCCCACCTTCTGCTTGACTACAGGAACAGATGTGCTGCATCTGCATACCACAATGCTGAGGCTGCCCAGGGGGCATCCCCCACATGGACACCCAGGTGTGTTCCTCTACTGTGTACTCTGCGTGCCCTCAGACCCTGCCCTGTGGCAGTGGGGACCGCTCACCTGCCAGGCCTCCAGCTGCTGCGAGAGGTTCACCTTCTGCTGGATTGCATCCAGCAGCTGGCTGTTGAGGGACATCATGTCGATCTTGCACTTGGCCAGCTCCACCTCCACAGCGTTCTTCCTGGGGGGAGAGCAAGAAATGGGACTTTTCACTTCATTATTATTGTTATTTTAAGGAAATGTTCAACATATCTCTCGGAAGTCAACAACTTATTTATTTTTATCTACAAGGGGTGCCAAGAGAAAGAAGGGGATGGACTCTTTAGCAGGGTCTGTGTGATAGGACAGGGGGAAATGGTTTCAAATGGAAAGGAGAGATTTAGATTGGGTATAAGGAAGAAGTTTCTTACAGTAAAGGTGATGAGGCACTGCACAGGTCACCCAGGGAGGTGGTGGTGCCCCATCCCTGCAGACACCCATGGTCAGGGGACGGGGCTGTGAGCACTGATGGAGCTGTGGGTGTCCCTGTGCACTGCAGGGGAGTTGGACCACGTGCCCTTTAAAGGTCCCTTCCAACTCAAACCATTCTATGATTCTATTTAATTGGCAAGTCCCTAAATCCTAAGCAGTCCTCCATTGTATTCTGGTCTATTTCTCAGAAGAGTGGGTCAGAACTGCAGACATCCTTACCATAAAATGAGCAGATTTTAGGTAACAACACCATGAAAAATAGGAAAATATATTCAGATGTGCTGCTCTACAAAATAATATTGTACATCTGAATAATGTGCAGGATCTGCCATTAAAAATGGAGGACTAAAATGAGTTAGAATCTATATATAAATTATTTTTGCATTTCTTCTGTTTACTAATGTATGGGAAATGAAATAGAATGCTCTAAAAAACAAAGGCCCTTTCTCTGCCCAGCTGACCAGTAAGTTGCAATATGAAAAAATGACCCTGCAAAAAGTACAACTCTGCTTTCAGTTTCTAGAGATGGGGCTTGGGCTGAGCGAAGAACTGAAGGAAGGAATTTATCATAGCATATACTTTGTTTGTCATTCTTAAAAAAATCAAATTAATTATTTCAATTAAATAATAAGCTTTAAAGAAAGCTCTCAGTTTCCATGCAGCTGTGCTGGCCCTCAGGAATGCCACTCTGGTGTCATCCCAGGCATTCTGAGGGCAGGTGAGCCCACGGCTGAGCCCTGACTGTGCAGTGCTGGGATGCTCCAGCTGCTACAAGGAAGCAGAAAGGAGGTATCTCCTGTGAAGGAGCAATTCTCTGTCTGAGCTGGGGAATGCTCGCTGTGCTGGGAAGCACAGGTAGGTGCAGGCTGCCTGGCCACAAACCTGAAGTTATCAATTAATTGCTGTGCGATGGGAAGCCGTAATGTGACTTGCTGGGAACCATTTTTCCTTGCAAATATTTTGGGGAGGAATAATTGCATCTTATTAACTATCTCTAATTCATCACTTCCTAACAGCTCCCTCACGCTCCCTGCAGAAGAGCAATTTGGGAATCTGTGTTTATATTCCTGGTAGCGATCACTGAACGCTTCCTATTCTAGAACCCTCTTTTCCTGTTGCTTCCCATGCTTGCCAAACTTCAGCTTCAAGCTAAAAATGTTCCATGCCAGATGTCTGCTTCAGGCGGTGGTTTTATTTTTGTGCAGTGTTGGGCTGGGTTTTTTTTTTTGGGAGCACTTCAACAGCCGTGAGTTAACCCTTGAGGTGCTGGTGGGCAGAGCACTGCATGCCTGGTGGGCAGCTCGCTGCTATGCAGCATCCCCTCTGTCTGCAGGGGGACACTTTCGTTTCTAGCATCTCTATGCTGTCTCCTTTCACTTCCACCTACTGCTCGTTAATCACCCACCATTCATCCATGCACACTTGTCACGTCCCCTTCCTCTGGGCTTTATAGGGTCATTAACAACTGTGGAGAAGCCATATCCTTCTGCTCCTGGCTGTGGGTCTGAGCACCTGAAATAGCCTTTTGCTCTGAAGCTCCCCACTGCTGCTTGGATATTACAGTGGGATTTATTGCACGTTGCCATAGCCACAGCAAGAACCAGCAGCCCACATGCACAGGAAATGTCAGAATAACATCTCTGCACCCGGCTGTGCAGCTGGGATGCTCCTGGTTTATGCCAACAGATGGAGGTGTAACAGAGGACAGCAATGGGAATTTGGAAGCTGGATACCTGGGCAAGAGCAGCATGGGTGAGCAGTTCACTTAAGAAAAGACATAGGGTCTCTGCATGGAGATTTATCTCCCTGCATCCTCAGAGCTGCAATGCTCTCACCTCCTATTCACACAAGCACCTGAGTCTTAGATGTGTCTGTAAGGAGATATACTGCTGGTGTTCTGGCCATCTCATTTTGGAGGAGATTATCAGACCTATCCTTTCTACCCAGAGGATGGGGGGTGAATTGTTCTGCCCATTCTTCTTGGGGAAAAGAGCTCAGGGCAGCTCAGCAAGGTGCAGAGCCAACGGAGGAGGTATGGGGTACAGGGCAGCAAAATGGCAGAGGGCTGCGAGGAGGAAGATGGGGAAAAATAAAGATTCAAAACAGCGTGAGAATCCCAATCAGAGAAAAAGAGAATTACAGGAATGGAGATGCAAAAAAGACCCTGGAATAGAAAAGGACAGAGAGTGTGCAGAGGAATGCTTTAGGGATGAGATCCAGGCAGGGCTGCAATAGAGATGGGCAGGGAAGCAATTCTTGTGTGTTAAGGGAGCCTATAAACCAGGAGGGGAATCAGCTCTTTGAAAGGGTAGATAACAGCATGACAAGGGGAAATGGTTTTAAGTTAAGGGAGGGAAGATTTAGGTTGTATGTCAGGGGGAAGTTCTTTACTGTGAGAGTGGTGAGGTGCTGGAACAGGCTGCCCAGAGAGGTTGTGGATGCCCTGTCCCTGGAGGTGTTGAAGGCCAGGTTGGACGGGGCCCTGGGCAGCCTGGTCTAGTATCAAATGGGGAGGTTGGTGGCCCTGCCTGTGGTGGGGGGGTTGGAGATTCATGATCCTTGAGGTCCCTTCCAACCTGGGCCATTCCATGTGTCTGGAAGAGCAAAAGAAGCAAAAGGAATAGGACAGAGCTAGGGATTCCATTTGCTTCCCTAAAGTCTTCTTGTGCCACACACCAGCACCATGGATGGCAAAATCAGGGCTCACAGCACCCCCTGGAAGGCCCCTAGTCCCGCCATAGGGTAGCTCCTAGGAACTCCTGAGCTCCTCCAGCGTTTCCCATCACCAGCAGGGCTGAGACTGGCTGCCCTGGAGGCAGGTGCTCCTGTACCCCTAACCCAGCCTGGCTCAGGCTGTGTCCCCACTCACTTGGCGATGGCCTCGTCCCGATCCCGGATGGCCTGCAGGAGCCGTTCGCTCGTCTCCTTGTCTTCTGCAGCGCCCCGCAGCCGGTCCCGCTCCTCCTTCAGCGTCGTCATCTCCACGCTCAGCAGCGTGACCTGCGCTCACAGGTGAGAGTGTAACACCCAGGATGAGCGCAGTGCAAGGTGGGTGGAAAACAAGCCAGGGGGCAACCTGGAGACTGAGGTGCCCTGCCTGTAGAAGCTGCAAATATCATCTAGCAGCAAGAGGGGTTGCTTTTCCTGTTATTTTTTTAGGGGAAGGAACAGTTACATCATTGTGTCTTCTGAAGCAGTGCGAAGCTGAAGACAAATGATGTGAAAGTTCCTTTTCACACCACGGAAGGTGTTACTGGCACTTCTTACAATTTTAATTAGACTTCAAAATGCATGCAGAGTCTTAAATAGTCTGAGAAATGATCTATTGGTTTGGTCCTGTGTGAAGCTAGTTAATAGGGTGTGAAATCATGCACGGATCCACATTATATCATATACATTTAATTTCTTTGTCTGTGGCACTTGCTTGCTCTGTTACGCTCCTCTACCACCTGGAAACCCTTCCAGCACCTGACCCACCTCCTCTGAATCCTCAAAGGTATCTTCATATAGAGGGCAGACAGCTCCCACAGCCCTGTGTGAGTCCATTAGTCATGCTGACTTCTTGGACAGGGATGTGTTTTCTTTTCCCTTCTCCAAAAGGATGTGGTGAAAGGGCGATCCAGCACTGCTGGCAAAGCCAGCCAAGGGTAGTAACCCCATTCCCTGCTCCAATGCAATCGGTGCTGCACAAGCAGCTGTGCCAAAGGCTGCTTCTGCCACAGCCTCCACATCTCCTGTGGCACATGGAGGCTTGTCCCACAGAAGATAGGGTTTGCCAAGTGTGTCTTTGGGTGTCTCTGCTTGCTGCTTTTGGAACATGACCTCAGACGACACTTCTGCTGGCTTCAGTGTGGATAGATGCAGTCTGATTCAACACTTTGGGTGTGGAGTTTAGATTTGGGGTTGGATCATTTGCTGCTGTTGTGTTTGATTTAGCATTAGCCCTGTTGGTTCAGGGGTGTGGCGTGGTGCCAGCTTGGCCCCGATTAGGGTTCTCTGGGTGTGCAATTAGCACATGTCATGATGCTGCAGTGGGAAGTGCTGGAAGGGTGTGAGCCTCATGCCATGTGCAACACAGCAGTTCTGGTTTGTCTGTTCAGAAAATGCATCTGTACTCAGGTAAAAGCAAATCATAAAATATAAAAACATTAACAGGACTCAGTGCAAGATGGGTTAGAATGGATGCCTATAGGTTCCAGCACCCCATATCAAGCAGCCTTATACTCTGGGATCTTCTGCTGAGAAAAGTTTAAGTGAGACAGGCTGGCTGCTAAAGCAGATTGGGTAAAAGGTTCAAAGGGTATTTGGTCACTTGGGATGATGTCTGGGAGGGGCACCCGGACACCTGCAAAATGCAGAAGCTCTGATCCCACATGCATGAAGCCTCTGCACTGGGCTTAACCTAGATTTCCTTATCCAGCTGTAGCTGGTGCTCACCCAGATCCTCCCGGGCTATTTATCATGGTGATCTCTTCTACAGAAAGCGTGTGCTGGGGATGAATGGTGTGCTGAAAGGCCATCTGCAAAGTGTGGGGATTACTAACCTGGCTGTGCAGCCGCTGCAGCTCCTCCAGACTTTGCCTCAGTTTCCCCCGTTCTCCCTCCATTAACTCCCTCAGGGCTCGCGAGTCCTCACTTGTCCTCCTGATCTGTTCCTCTAAGGAGTCATCGTCGCTCCGCCGAGAGCTCTGGCAGCAGGAGACAAATCTCTTGATCAGGTTTTTATTGTCTGCTTTTTCTTTTTTAAAGGGCAGTTGCATGAATTTGAAGGGCAGTGCTCTTAGCTCAGCATAAAACGAATTCACTGAGACCTACTGACCACACATGGGACTACACTCTGTGTTTGCAGATCTGTTCCAGGACTCTGTTCTTTCTTTAGCAAATACCACTTCACCTCCATGCTCAGCTTCCTACCAGCTGCTACGGGTACAGAAATGAGGAGGGTGACAGCTTGCACTTGGCTCTGCAGTTGCAGGGTCTGCACTGCCTGCATCAGCAGGGCCTCTCAAATAAGTCATGCTGGCAATGTACTCAGCTTGCAGGTGATGAAAATAGGCCTCATTTTTGATACTTTGCAAAAATCCAGATGTTTTCTTCTAATTCTATACTCCTGTGAATGCTGAGTGATCCCCACAAGCCATCCCCTCACAGTGCCAAAGGTGTATCCCTTAACACCACATACCAGCAAAACCCCTCACATGGCGATGGATTCATGCCTGGTCACTCTCACCAAAACATCTGTATGCAACCCCAATTATAGAGCCAAAACCTACCCGGATAGGGGTTACAAAGGTTTCAGTAAACTACTGCTACTAAGACAAAGTTAGGAAAATCACAACAGAAATAACTGAACTGGGATGCACACAACCATCTGCAGAATTTCCATGTTGAAACTCTAACTTGCTGCAAACCTTAAATCTCCTTTCATTTGTTTTCCAGAATGACTCCCAGGTTGACAAGAGTTGCTTGAGCATGCCACCTTGAAATCCATGGGGCTGAAAATCCCATTTGCTGGTTTGGCTCTTGGCTGATGTGAGGGTGGATAGTGATAGGACAAGGGGGAATGGTCTTAAACTGAGATGGGGGAGGTTTAGGTTAGATCTTGGAGGAAGTTTTTCCACACAGAGGGTGGTGACACTGGAACAGGTTGCCCAAGGAGGTTGTGGATGCTCCATCCCTGAAGGCATCCAAGGCCAGGCTGGATGTGGCTCTGGGCAGCCTGGTCTGGTGGTTGGCGACCCTGCACATAGCAGGGGGGTTGGAACTAGATGAGCATTATGGTCCTTTTCAACCCAGGCCATTCTATGATGTTTTGGGATAGAGAGCAGGCTGTGCACCAAGACAGCTCTTCCCCCTGGGCTTTCTCAGAGACAAGGGACCTCAGGGTCAAATGAGAGCCTGTGACAACTTGGGCAAGGGGACACGTGCAATAACAGTGCTGCCAACTCACCGTGGAGTCTGCCCCATCCAGCACGTTTTGTATCAGCCTTTTCAGCTCGCTGAGAGCTGCCCGTAGGCTGCCGGCCGGGACATCTTTGGCTGATGAGGTTTCTGAAGACTCATCCATGGAGGAGTCCGTGGAGACAGCGGAGTCTGCGCTGTCATTTCCTCTGAGGTGGGAGCAGAGATACCGCACTTGGCAATATGCTTCCCAGAGCTGCAGCCTCAGCTGGAACTAGAGAGCCCCAGGTAAGCTTTGGGTGTCAAGGCTGCAGAGGTCCTCCACCTGGAGGACGCAACGAGGTGCGTGATTGCTAAAGCTCACAAATATTCACCTGGTTTGCTATATTGGTTTTGAAATTTACTCATTTAGAGCTGGGACCACAACCTCAATTTCTGCATAAGGGTTCAGCTTCAAGCCCAGATCCAACGTATTACATCTCTTTCTGGGGCTGGTGAGGTCTGTGGGCATTCCCAGGGGCAGGGGGGCAAATACCTGTTCTCGTTCTTGTTCCAGCTCCTCTGCCTCCATGCTCTGCTCTATCTCAGACAGCAGGGACGTGCTGGTTGTGTTGAGATTTTGGAGACTTCTCTCCTCACTGAGCTCTTCTACCTTCCCCTGCAGCTGCCGGTAGGACAGCCGCACCTCCTGGAGCTCCAGCTGGCTTTGGTGCAGCTTCCAAAGAGAATTAAGGAAGCAGAGGAAACAATGTTAGTGGAGGTGCTATGGACTGGATGAATCTCTTGATTCATGAAGGAGCTGAAAGGGAGGAAGATGTGGCATGAAAGAGGGTTTCCAACCAGAAGGAAAATACTCTTGGCTGATGTTACTGTTTGTAAGGTTAATAGGTATACAGATGTTCTATAGTATACAGAGAAGTTAGGCTGGTAAGATTACTATGTTGGAAAGGATAATTAGATATAAATGAAAGATGCTCACCAGTGTTGTAGGCTCACAAAAAACTCCACAAGGATCAATCTCTAGGAAGAGATCCTTCCTTGGTGGCAGTCAGCCCTTAAATGGGGTCTAGGAGAGGTGGAGCCTGGCTCCACCCCTTCTGGGCACACAGGTGAATTGCCTTCACCTGTGCTCCCTTGGCTGACTCAGCGCTTGCCTCAGGTGGTCAATCAGAGGTTCAGGCTGTGATTCAACAGTTCCCATACACTGTTTATTGGAGGTAAATAATCTCCAAACATTATTAGACACTGCTTAGTCTCCAGAATATCCTGGAAGATGAAATCAGCAGGTTAATCAGTGCTAAAATGAGGACCAGTGTGAAGAAGCTGAGACTCAGGTGAAAAAAGAGTGCTAAAACTAACACAACAAAAACTGAATCAAAAAAAGAAAAACAATGTAAATTCACCTTGAAATAAGTCTCCTTATAACTATAAACATTCTGCCACAAAACTCTGATGTCAAACTCCCTAATTCACTGCTTTGCAATCTGAGTTAATGCAGTGTTTGAAACACACAAGGCGCAACATTGGCATTGATTTGTTTTGGGGTTTATCCGTGGTCACCCAACTGTGTGATTTCATTGGCACTGAGCTGCAGTCTGCCTGGGCAGGAGCTGTGCTCGGGGCTGGGGCACAGCCAGGTGTCGTGTGAGCATCAGAGCTGAACGTGCTGGGGAGGATGCTGCTGTCTGACACCTCGGCATCTTTCATGTTCCTCTGAGGAGGGGAAAAAAAAGATTCTGACTGTTCTGGGTGCAAGCTGGGGGTGCAAGTGGTTGTCAGATGTGAAGTAAAAGTAAAGTGAGGTAAAACTGTGCTCTCCATGGAGATGCCCAAAGCTACAGCCATGCCCCTTTGCTCCAGGGGAGTGATGTTTGGTGAGATGGAGCTTGCTGGGAAACCACCCGAGCTATGAGAGCCTCACTGTCCTCCAGGCTAGTGTAAATGAGCCCCTTCTGGAGCCAATGCTGCTATTAAAATATTAAGTAATATGAACCACAATCAGTGTTTTCTGCTTCCTTTTACATTTCCCTTCTTCTTCTTCTCCCCTCCTGTTCCTTTGCTCAGCTCTCCCCCCAAATTCCTCTTTGTATCAAGATGCTCCATCTTTTTTTTCCATCTCTACGGAGAACAGATCCTTGCATTTTATTCCCTCATACAATCATGGATTCATTATGGTTGGAAAAGACCTCTAAGATCTCCAAGTCCAACCCCAGCCCACTCCACCATGCCCAATAACCACATCCCTCAGTGCCACATCCCTACAGTTCTGGAACACCTCCAGGGATGGTGACCCCACCACTCCCTGAGCAGCTGTGCCACTGCAGCACTTATCTTTTTTTCCTAATATTTAACCTGAACTTCCCTGGTGCAACTTAAGGCTGTTCAGTTCTTCCATCTCCCAGTTCCTTGTTATCTTTCTGGTAGATTTTACCCCAAACCACATCCTTGACCCATTTCCCACCTCCTCTTCCCTCTCCCACTGCTGCCTTCTCACCTGTAGGTCCTTGTCATGGCTTTGCCTCTCCAGGATGAGGACTCGGTCCTGCAGCTCCTCCACGGTTCCCTGAAGCAGGTCGTTCTCCTCCATCATGGCACTCAGGCGATGCTCCAACTCTCGCTTTCTGTCTGTCAGCATTTTGATCTGCAGAGGGATGAGAGCTGGCATTGGACCCCATACTTTCCAGGAAGTGCAGATGAGGGAAACCACATCCCCATGAGAGAAATGAAGCAGAAAAAAAACCCCAAAATACACTTGTATGTATTCAGCACCTGTGTGCATGAGAAAAACTGCTACCCTTTCTACCCTAAAACTTGCAAGAATGAAACTAGCTACTTCTCCTGCTCCATCCCTGCCTGTGCAGATGGTGGGATTTTCTCTTGCACGGATGCTGGAGAGCACAGGGAGAGCCCCTGAGCTCCTGCTCCCTGTGGGGCTGCGTAATGCACTGCCTGTATGCTTTTCTTAATTGTTATACATTCACCAGGTTCTCACTGGGGATTTTCTTCCCTTTTATTCACAAAGGCTCCTTTCTGTGCCATGCTTATTTTTAATTTCCCAGATATGGGCTGCCTTTAAAATTGGTTCATTTCTTTTAATTGTCAAGGGCAGTGATTTTAGGTGAGGAGGGACAACGTGCCAAGCAAAACCTCTGTGATTCACTTAGCTGGGAATGGTGCACAGGATGAATCAGCACCAGCCAAGGTCACTTTTTGTTTAACCAAGAAGAAGGAACCTTTTTTCCGGATTTGTGCACACAGGACCTTTGAGGACTGTGTATGCTGTTCTCCACTCCAGTACAACCCTAAATATGCCCTATGGTCTCCTTTCAACTCCTTTCAACATGGATGACAGGCAAATGCAGCATGTCCTGCTGTTTTCTTGGCCTCTATGGGCTCCTGTCTTCTGTTGTTTTCCAGGTTGCTGGAAATGTTTGGCTGCACGAAGGAATATTAGCAAAGAACGTCTTGCTGTTTCTGCAGGGTAAAGGCTGCTGTAGGTATTAGAAAGCTGCTTCTAGGTGAGTAATGGCTTCTGAGGTGTCTCCTCCCACCACTGTCGTGATTTGTGTGGGTTGGAGAAAAGGGGTACAAGGAAAATAGGAGGTATAATACAGAGATTGTACTGAGAGTATTTGATATCCAAACCAGTGACAAACACACTGTGAATGACCATGTAAGAGAAAGCCAACACTCTGGACTAAATGATCCCCAGGGGGCCCTTCCAACCCCTATGATTCTGTGACTCCGACTTGGGCCCCAGGCCATGCAAATAGGGGAGACAGATTTGGAGAGCAGGAGATGGGAAGAAGTCGAGGTGAGGCATACATAACGACATGCATGCATGGTGATTGGGTGCACGTGTAGGCAAGCCCCCTCCGAGCCTCCATACTTACTTCAAGGACCTGCTGCTCCACACCGAGGGGAGGGGAAGAGAAGGCGAGGGATCAGCAGGGAGCAGGTGGGAGCAGGAGAGAAGAAATTGAGAGGTTTTAGGAAAAGCTCTTCCAGATAGCTTAAAAATAAACAAAGTGGCAGAGTGGTAGGGCTGGACATCTTCTACCCTATTAGTTCCAGTGATTCCCGTCAGGGAAGGGAAGTAAAAAATGCTATCCATCCTGCTAATGTATCAGGCAGGGACTCTACTTCCATGCACGACTGGCTCAGAGGTAGGGGAGGATTGCTGCTTTCTTTGCAAGCATGAGAAACAGCAAAAAGGACCCAAACCTTACAGATCTTCCCACCATGGCCTTAGAGGTTAAGCTGTACAGACAGACAGACGTGACTCAGCTCCATGGTGAAGGTCCTGGAAGATCCTTCCCATCCATTCATTTTGCAGGTGTGCTCATGGCTGAGGTAGTGGTGGACGTTGTCCTTTGCCACCCTGGCCAGCACAGCTACCAACCTTCTCCTTGCTCACCCCAAGCAGCTGGTTTTGTTCACCCAGCACAGAGGGGTTTGCCCTATGGATTACAGCAGCCCTGACTGCTGTCTGAAGGAGCAAGGCCAAGCACAGGTGACTCACCTCAGCCTGGAGGCTCTCGAGCCGCACGATGTGTTGACTGCTGGAGGAGTTCTTCTCCCGAAAGTCCTCCCGGAGTGTGTGGACCTGCAGTGAGAGCTGCCGCTCCACCTCGGATGCCTGCAAGGAGACACCAGCTGGCATTACCATGGGGGGCTGTCCCACGGCCAGCAAGCACTGATCTCCTGAGCAGCGGAAGGTCTGCAGACCTGCCCTCGTATGACTTCTGCACAAGCCCTGGTTTTGGCAGAAACTCTGAAGTTAGTCGAGTTTGGACCAGGGAAAATCTCATTTGGGTTGGGAGTGAAGGAGAGCAGCCATTTAGATAGATCACGCTAATTTTGCCTTGGGAAAACTTTCCCTTGGAGGACACAGCCCTTAAGTTTCTCTTGCTGCAAAACAGCATGACGTCTCCCATCACCCACAGGGAATTTAGTTTTCCTGAACGCACCCAGTTGGGGCTAAGGAAGAGACCAGGCACTGGGGGACCCAATGTCCTTATTCCCTGGGATACACCATTATATTTACGCTTTGTAAACCTCCAAACATCTTTGGTGAAGATTTGAAACAACAAGTGTCCTCTGCTTCTGATCCCTGGCTCCCATCAGGGCTAGACGGAGAAGCATCCGCTCCAGACGGCTGTCAGTGCCTGGCTTGGCCCTCTTTCCCATTTTGAAGGAGGGATACCCCTACTACACGGGGTGCTGTGAGGACAGCAGAAAGGCCATTCCTTACCTACAGGATGCAGACAGGCTGTACAAACGATGGCTTAGAACTTTACAACCCTCTGGACAGCTTTATTGCTGTTTTTCACATGGTGAACGCGCTTGTTTAGGTTTGTAAGAGAACATAAGGTTTTTATGACAAATCCCTAATGAGATAGCACAAATGGATGGTTTTCTGTTTAATTAGCCTCCATTTTGTTCCATTACGCTTAGGCACAGACTTCCCCCCTGGCAGATTAACTGGAAGTGAATTAATCCCCTTCAAGACGCAGTACTGCTGTCCTGTTCAGAGCACAGGCAGAGCTCTGCGCTCAATGGGAAATGCCATCAGCAGCCCCTCTGCCTCATAGATGGGTGGGAGGGATGGGGGCAAGAAGAGAAAACCCCCATCAGCGTCAGCAGCTGTTTGGGAGTGCATTCTTGTGTCTGTAAGGATTTGACCAGGGGTGCTCTGGCTGCTATAGAGCTCAAGGAAGCAGCTCCACCAAAGGGTGCAATGATTTTGCTCCAACAGCTCCCAACTTGAAGGAGGAGCACACAGATCCGGCCTGAGCTGCTCATCAAAGCAACACCTCCCGAATGTCTGCAGCATGCAGTCACATAATCCAAATCGGAAGCAAGAAAACTGGCTTCCAGAACGAGAAATGTTTTCCAGTAGTAAGAAATCATTTGTCAATTGGTTTTTAGTTTTTAGTTCCCTTCCTATTCTGGATTACCATAAGCGGCTTTTTTGCTTTCTTTAAAGCCTCACACCAGAGGCCATTGCACACTCTCCCCCCATTTGTTTATTTAATAAAGTTCCCTTGCACAGGCAGAGCACACAGAACACAACGTCAGCGCGGCACTATAGGAAGGGGTTGGCTGTTTTTCTTCCCTTAAGCAGCTATAGATCTCAAGGCATCCCGAGCTGCTATTAATTGGTGACACTAAAGGAGATGGATGGGTTGTGCTTTCTGTGAATGATTCACTTTGCATTTGTAGAGGCTGCTGGAACATCTTCATGCTGAAATACTCCGCGGGAGCTATCAAGGATGAAAAAGCACCAGATGAGAAGCTCTGAAGGATTTTGCCTGCGAGATGCTGACCACACTCCCCATGAGCACAAGTGGTACGAGATGAGATGACACGCCAGCATCCAACGGTTAATTGCATAACGCCATCTATATGCTTGAACAATTCTATGTGCAGACAATACAAGCACACAGTACAGCAGTGAGAATGAAGGGAATGCTAATGGCATTGTAAAAACCTCTGGTAAGACAATCTGTAACTGCTGTTTCTGGTTCTGGCCCCTGTGCTCAGACTGGAGAAGGTGAAGGGAAGGGCTGCAAGGGTGATCCAGGGCATGGCAAATCTGTTATATGGAAGGAGACCTAAAGAGGATGACTTGTTTCATCTCATGCCATGAGAGAGGGATCCCTATAAATACATCATGGATGAGCACCCAGAGGGGGAAGTGCTATTTAAGCAGAAGCACAATTTTGGCAGAAGAACTGAAGTGAATAAGCTGGGTAAGAGTACATTGAGGCTGGGAATTGGAAGATTTCTAAGTTTCCAAGGAGCTGCAGTAAGATTCCTCTTCTTGCACAATTACAGTAGGAGGAATGGTAGCAAAAATGAATTTTGCAGTGGAGCTGGATCACTTCATCACCCAGTGTCTTTCAGAGGACTGCCTATGACAGAAGGGAAATGAATTGACCTCGAAGGTCTTTTCCAGTTCTACAGTGCTTGCAGGACTGTAAGGTTTGTATTAACCACCTCTACATCATCATCTGGAATTTATCTACTTGCTGCTCAGCGTACACACTCACACATCTTATTCCTGCAGCTGCAGCCCCCTGAAGGAAAAAAGGACTCTCTTACTGCCAGCATGCATGGCACCAATGCAGGCAGTGCTGTTGCCTCAGCCTACACCATTCGCATCCTATCTGGTGCAGTAAAGTAAAAACAATTCTTTGGCCTCACACAGTGCAGAATACGATCCCGGAGTAACAGCTCAACAGAAATAAACAGGAATGGCTCCATCACTTGTTTCCTTCCACAGAGGAAAAATCCTCATCTGCTTTTTCTAGGCAGTGAAATGGCTGATGCATATCTATCACTTTTTGCAAAGATTTGAGTTTTTATAGACAAGGCAAAGTCTGCTGAGCTGAGCTGAGGTCATACAACCCTCCCTTTAGTGCTGTAGAGTTTCATGCTACATTTGTTTCTGAGGTTATTAATACTGCTGCCAAATTATCCCTTCTAATTGATCAGAAAGTCAAGATTTTCACTTTAATTTGCACAGCACATAGGAAGCCACCTTGACAGCATCCAATATTCTGCAGGTCTTACGACGTATTTTCATATGGTTTCTGCTTGAGTTATCACACTGCTGTCAGTGTTTGCATGTTGTGCATGTTTGTTTTAAACCATGAGCTCACTATTGATTGTTTCAGACATCAGTGCCATCAGAGGATGTAACCTTCTATCTACATTTTCCATTCACTGCTCAAATAAGCTGTGGCTCTCACGTCTGTTGAATTGAAGCGAGCTTCCTCTGCCCCAGCCAGTCTGGCTCTACTCTTACTATGCAAGCTGTAGTGCTTTCTCTTCCCCATCAGTGTTTTCCTACACAATAAAGGCTACACCAGCTGCCCAGGTCACCGTCCCTGGAGGTGTTCCAGAGCCATGGAGATGTGGCACTGAGGCACGTGGGCAGTGGGCATGGTGGGGTGGGCTGGGGCTGGGCTTGGGGATCTGAGAGGTCTTTTCCAACCTCAGTGATTCTATGAAAATAAATGTAAATACAGTGGTCACTCCTGTCAAGAGGGGCTCTCTGTAACATTTGGGATGGACTGTGAGAAATGAACGCCTTGCTGGTCAGTTTCATTCAAAGAAAACCCTCTCTGGGGAGAATATTTGCTCCATACATCTAACTGCATACAGAATATCTGGTTATAAGTCGTGTCAGAAAGGAAAACAGAATGCAAAAAGCCAAACAGACTGTAAATGGTAAAGAAACCAATGCTGCCATACGATTTGCTTCTACAAACAAGATGATTCCAATTTAACAAAGGATATTGAAGATTTACTTGCCTAAAATAGATAAGAGAAGCACTAATTAGTGCTAAATTCATAAACTCCAGAGAGTGTTACTCCTTGCATTAATTTGCTCATCACTGAATTCAAGGGACTCCCCATTCCCACTGTGGTACTGTTAGCACTCCACGAAGTGAAGGGCACGTACGAGTAGTGAGAGCACTCCTGCTGAGCTACTGCAGGTAACTTTTACTTCCTAGCACAGATTTTTTTGCTTAGGACCCATCTCAGCCCTCAGCTCACTCCCCAGTGACCTTGCTTCCTACCTGCAGCTCTTCCATTTAGGTAAGACCTATGAGGTGGCCATAGTAGAGGCACACAGCATCCAGCCAGCAGTGTCCTCATTGGCTCCTGACATGAAATCATACATTTATGTGAAACTCTCAGCAGAATACAGTGCAGTTTCTCACTATTACCTTTTTTTTTCAGTGCAATTCAGGCAAATTACTCCATATCTGGCATTTGGTACCTCTGTATCATGTACTTTCACACCCACCTATCTGCAACGCTCCTTACGCCCCCAAGGGCTCCTCCTGTTATTCCTTCTTATTCTGAAGAGCCAATAAATCCATACCTACTCAGACAGAAGGGTTTGATGCAGCATGCTGCCTGACCTCCACTGAAGGCTCATCAACTATACAGGTTGGCGTTGCAGGGTACAGGCCTGCTAGAGTGATCAGGGCATCCTATACTAACAGCAGATGCACAAAAGAGGAAACGAATGAGCATTTTTTTAGCACAAAATTCATCTGTCAAGAAAAAAAAAAAAGGAATTGATCTAAAGGATGAAGTTTCTTAATTGCCAAAGTCAGGAGTTTGGTAAGCGAGAAGACCTGGAATTGCTCTTTTCTAAGCATCAAGCTCAGGAGACATTACTGATGGGAAATGTCTCTTAGCCGTAGCATTAAACCTACTTTATGAAACAGAGGAGGCAGTGGCATCTCATGTTAAAATCTGCACTTCTCACACAGTCCTGGTATTTTGGAAATGAGATACTTTTTTGCTTGCACGAAAGTGAAAACCCTTTGCTGCAAATCTGTCTCTTACTCTTCAGTTTTTCCCTTCTGTAGGACAAATAGGAAATGCTTGGCTTTGAAAACCTGAGTTTTAAGATGAAAAATGACAAGATTGTGAGTGGTTACCTCTCTGCACACACCAGTGACACAGTGGGTTCTTGTGGGTAGCAAAGGGTTAATGCAGCATCAGCCCAGGTACCTCACACCTTTGCCTTTGCCACAAGGGCCAACTGGGGAGCTGGTCTGTAAGACAACATGGAGCAGCTGGTCTGTTTTTGTGTGGGGTAGGGTTTGTGTCTCCCCTGGGAGATAAGAAGTTGTTGATAGAGTGCTAGATTTTCAGCTCTCAATTTGAAGCCTGTTTTGAAGGGGAAAGCTGCCTGTGTTGGCTGGCTTTGGTTGCTTCCCATGTTTCATGTAGCTGGAGAGTTGGAAATGCTGCTGGAAATAGCTGCTGTTAACATCCAGGTAATACAATAATGTGCTGCTATTTTTTTTCCTTCCAAGTGTCCTTGAAAAATCCTTCTAATGGGGGGAGTAAGCTTTTGCTGCATCACCAAGCAAAGCATGGTAGGGTGGATAATTGAGGGTTTCCTGGCAATGCAGTTCTCTTTTCTTTCCCTAAAGGGCTGGTTGATTTAGAGAACTAGTTTGCAAGGTAAACATCTGAACGTTTTGGCAAAGAGCTCAATGGAGTGAGTGTCAAATGTTGGTGTTCATCTTGCTTGTCCTTGAGTACTCTGACAACTGGCTGGCTGAAGCCAACAGCCATTAGCTTAGGCTAAATCATCTTACAGGATTAGGAACTGCTGCTTGCAGCAAAAGCAAAGAGAGTTGTGTGCCATATGGGGGCATCTCAGGCTGGGTGTAACAACTCTAGGTTCAATGGGAGAAATAGCTTCACAAGTGGATGCCCATTGTACGTGTGTTTTAGGAGGTGCTTAAACACGAGCCTCCCTTTTTTTGTGGTTTATTCTTGACCTGAGCACTTGGTTCTTATGGAGAGAAAAACAGAGTGTGTGGAAAAATGAGTCAGCCAGCTTCCTGTGGGAGGGACTGCTGGAGCCCGCTGCTTCCAGTGCTGCAATAAATTAGTGCTGGAGATAACTCAGAGGACAAAGTGTGCCTGGAGGACACACGATGCTAAGTAGTGCAAGAAGTGGCTCTTGTTCTCTATATGCAAATTCTGCTTGCAGAAGAAACGTGGGAGATGAGACGGCCCTGCAGAGCGGCTCCCAGGGCTGGTGTCTGTCATTGGGCTCAGGATGGAGAGCTGGCTCCAGGGCTTGTTAATGGCAGCTCAGCTCCTGGGTGTTGAGAAGGAATACCAGCAGCTCTTCCAGCTCTTTGCAGATGGTGCACGTGACGTTGAATGAAACATCTGTTGCTCTGCAGGTTAGTTTTGCACTTGTAACTGGAGGCAGGAAGGCTTATAGCTTCCACCAAGTCAGTGACTCTACAGTAGAACTGAGAGGAACCACCAGACCAGTTTCAGTGGAGCATAGCTCGGGTCCACTCTTACAGCAGTGTTTGGGACCTTCAGGTTTGCAAAAGCACCCCCACTCCCCCAGGTCTGGTTCCAAAGTCTTGCCTTGATCTAAAAGGGAGAAGTGGTACAGTTTGAAAGTGGAACGGTCTGTGTTTTGCATCAATAAATTCAGTTGTTTGCTCTGCTTGGTAACTTCTAATGCTTTCTTTCCATAAGTTATTTTTCCCTCACAAAAGCCATATTTTATCATGATAGTGCATTTTGGCCATGCTACTTGTAACGCGGGGGATTTAATCCACAGTTCTTGAGCTCAATTTGACTTCTCAACTCAAAGGATGGAAAATATTTCTTCCAGTAAACTTCTTGTGAGCAGTAAGTGTGGGTCAGGTGGTGGCCTAATGAAATATGGCATGCCTGATTAGTTGATAAACTAGAAAAATGAATATATAACACAGTCATTAAAACCATCTGGAAAGAAAAAACAGATGCTTATGATGGTGGAGGCAAAGATTGGCGTGTCATACACTGCTGCTCTTGAGAGGCTTCGTTGTCTTTCCTGGCAGCCAGGACACCCTGCACATAGCAGGGGGGTTGAAACTAGATGATCATTGTGGTCCTTTTCAACCCAGGCCATTCTGTGATTCTATGACAGAAAATCTCCATTCTTGAATTTATTTTTTTAATGTAATTGTTTTAGTCAAGGCTTCAGACTGGAGGTGTTCAAAATCAAGTGTGTGCCTGGATGCAACACACGATAACTGAGCTCCTTGCAGTCTCTTACAATGGCTTTAAGCACTCTTCCTTTATTTTGAAGAAAACGAACTGTGTTCTGCTGAGGATATTTCATATGTGATGGCAAGCTTGCAGTAGACATCAGGGAAGGAATTCTCACTTGCTTCTAAAATCTTCACCTATGCGCTTAGGATACGCTCTTTTGGGATTTAGTGGTAACATACAAACTAAAAGCCTTCCAATGTATTTAGACTTGATGCTCAGACCTGCACTTGCAAACATGATTGCATGGAAATAGCAAAGTCTGTTCCCATGCTTGTGAAAACATCGGGTGCCAAAACAAATATTGGAGCTAAATTCTAGGAGTTGGCTTAAAACCTTTCCATTTCTATGAGGAAGCTCTGAGACAAGAAGGGAGAAAACTTTCTAAAACAGATATGTATTTAAACTTGGATAGGTTGACCTGGGAGTCAGACGTGGCAGCTAATGAAACATCTCCCAGTAACTTGTATTAGCCCATTTCTTAAGAACAGTACTGAATGTGACAACCTGAGCAGTTTATCTCAAAACCCAGAGGAAGGAGAGTTAAGAAATCTTTTTTCTTCTTTGGCTTGACTAAGGCAAGATAGAAGATGTTCTCTGCAGAATGCTTATTGTAGTTGATACAGTAGAACTTGTAGTTGAGAAAAATAAGGAGAGCTGAAAAACTGTAGTTAATATTAGCTAGCATGGAAGCCCCAGCTTCAGGCTATTACTCCCATGAAATTATTAGTTCCATTAAAGCCTTCCCTTCGCTAGGGGATGTTGGATGGGGCCCTGGGCAGCTTGGTCTAGTATTAAACGTGGAGGTTGGCGGCCCTGCCTGTGGCAGGGGGGTTGGAGCTTGGTGATCTTTGAGGTCCCTTCCAACCCAAGCCATTCTACAAGTCTATGTTTTAATCACTGATAGGTGCAGTCAGTCACAAACAAAAGATGACGGCCATAAAAAGGGACAGGCTTGTCATAAAGCCTCTGAAAACCAGAACAACCCCACGTGGCAGCACATCACAACTACGGTGCTTAAGTAAAACCATCCTAATCTGTTTTGTTGAAGGGTAGTTCTGGAGCTGAAAGGTAGCATCTCGCTTTAAAAAATAGATAATCTATTTCCTGGTCAACTAGTATTTGATCTGTCACTCTAAACATGACAAAATCATGCTGGATTTGTGCAGGCAAAAAGCTTTGAGAGATATCATTTAGCTCAGCAATACTTCTTGCTGCCTTCAGCTATTCCTGAATTGCTCTCCCTTGCTGGCTCTTTAGAGCATGAGGTCTTTGGAGCAGACTTCTAACACGAGGCAGACCTTGCTCTTGGTGATCACTGACAAAAGATAATTACAATGTGTTAGTAATAGCATCTGAGCAGTCTGATCTGCTTAAGTAGAATACAGTCACGCACAAAGTGTAGGTCTGTGTGTAGTAAGTACATGCACGCTTCTCTGCTCTGCTTTGCTGTGTCTCCACTGATGTGGCTCAGCTTATGACTCAGTGCAGCAGATGCTCCAGCACTGAAGTACTTGTTTACCTTTTTGTGCAGTGCCACAGATGTAAGCACTGTAGGGATTGGGTCTTTGTTGTAGGTCCTCAGGGCAGGGCCTTGACCTTCAGAGCACCTTGATAGCAGCATGTATAGTGATTTATAGCACAAGCCAGAGCTGCTAAATTAAACCACAGCAGGTAAATTCCAAGGATAAAGAGTTTCTGAATAGCACCTGTAACTCAGCTCAAAAGCTGAGTGCATTTCTGTAAATGGGCAGATCCTATGCACGTGTCAGCCTGGTCTCCTCTGAAGACCTTGCAGGGGTGTTGCTATGCCCAGAGACACTGGACAATGTGAGAGTCCAGAAACAAGAACATGGATCTCTCCTTGGAGCCTTGTCCTCCCACAGTCTTGTTCTTACAAAGTTTTTGCATGAATTTCCTAAAATAACAGATTTTGGCAAACACACAGGCTTTCTGGTACTTTAAGTCTTACAAAGAGCTAGGCTTGGTGGAAAAATATATGGAGAAAATGCAGGCATCAAGCTTAGCTGAAAAAACAGAGTGAATGCAGCACATACTGTGGGATGGTGTATAAAATGTACGTGCCAAATCATACACATGCAGGAGAATGCATTATCAGTTTCAGTAACTGGAAAGAGCCTCTTTCTGTAACTCGTGAATGGGAGCCCACTGAAAAGGATAAAGGCTCTGTACTTGGCCATGGGCCCCAAATTTGGCGCATGCATACTCTTAGATTTGTACCCATAGCCAAAGTTTTTTCAAATGTAGGTCATGCTTCATTGAATCAAAAGCCCTTTTTTCCCTTGCAGTCCGAGCTGCTGCTTAGAGGTATCATTCCCAATGGGGCTGTTGGCACTGAGGTTGCTGCTTTCTGACAACTGCCCTGATGCAGAAAAAGCTGTCAGTGATCCTGGGCTCAGGTGCTTGGTGGGGAGCAGGTGCCAGGAGGACACGGGGCCAGGGAGGCCCACAGCCTGGATTTCCATGCGGCTGAGCTGTAAGCTGCTCATGTTGAGGTGTGGGGTTCTGTAGGTATGGCACTAGGGCTTAGATTGGGAATGCTGTGATGATGGGGGGCTGTGAGAATTACAGCCTGTCCTCTCTGTCTCGTATTGAGAAAAGATGTTTTCTCCCAGTGGCTGAAGGCATCCTTAGCAATGCTAGCATGGCCAGAGCAAGGACAGTGCTCCCCTCCTTCACCTCCTTCACCTATCCCCCCTTTCAACCTTGGTGATGTGGTTCAGAAGATGGAGTGGGAAAAGGTCCATGGACCCCATCTGGGGGATAGAAGTGGGGTGGGAAATGCTCTTGGTTTTGGTGCTTTTAAGCATCAGAACGGATCAGAGCACGTGTACCACGTGTATGCACTTTCTGGCCGTAAACAGGCAACAGGAGGCCAGCTAAATTACCCCAAATAAAGCACGACAAATTGGTGTGTCAATGGCTGCTCTTTACCTTCCAAATCTCCCTGATAAGTTACTGGGTTGTTGGGAGTGGCTTCCTTCTGCAATCCTGAGTGTGCTTAGACTTTAACTGCAGCTGCTTTGATTTCCAGTTGTTACATTCTTTAATTGCTTTGCCTTCAAAGGAGGGTGAGGGCTGCTTTGCAGGGATGCATGTTGATTATCCTGCACTAGAGTGCAGGCAGATCTGCTGCCCAGTTTTTATGCTACTACAGCAGGATTCTAAACTGGGACCTATCCTAGCATCACTGCCTCTAAATGATTTAATTTCTCTTCCTCTTGCTGCCAGAAAGCAAGAATAATGTGATCAGTGACAGGAGATCACAGTATTTGGCTCCCAGCAAATACTTCACTCCTGCTGCTGCAGCTGGATTTCTTTGTGCACAAGCCTGTGGTAGCAATATTACATCTACTGACTTCTTGCTGTGTTGAGGAGTGCCTAAAATGGTGCTAGTTAAATTTCTGCCAGAGCACAGGCGTGCAATTCAGTCAGAAACATTTAATCCTCCCTGTGCTAAACCACCTGCTCTAGGCCGCTGACCCCTCTCCCCATCCTGCGTGTGACAAGGTGTGTGCTGGAGCGAGCAGATGGCTGGGGAGCAAACAGATCCATGGAAGCATGTAAGGAAATCATGTTGCATCATTGCTAAGGAGCTTGTGCCAAGACTTGGATTTTCTTATTCTGCCTACAGCGGCTTCCCCATTGCCTCTTGCCTTGGCTGGTTTGTGACCTAACTCCTGGAACAGTCTTGGAGGCCTTCCTCAGCTCTCTGGCTGATATCTCTGATGGATATCAGCCATGATACATCACATCAATGCAGCACTGTGCCAGAGATCTGTATGTTTAATTACAGCAATATTCTAATTTCTGCTGCAGTGTATCTAGGTGATATTTTTTTGTCCTGTTGAATTAGAGAAGATGCTGCCAAGTTGAGGGATTATAAAGACTGAAAGGGACCAATGGGGGGGGGAGGGGGGAAAGAAGTAGTTTAAAAATGTCACTTGTGCACCACAGCCCCTAATGCCTCCTACCATGTGGTGCTGCTTGGCTTCCTAAGCTAGGACACTGCTGTGGGATGGGTCTCATCTGTGTGTCATTAGCTCTGGCAGTCCAGGCAGGCTACCTGGAAACAAACAACTTCTTCCTCACTAAGCCCAAATGTGTTTTGTTACCCAGAGGAATGCTCTGCATGCAGAAAACTGGTGGTGTGTTGGGGTTGTACCTCTTTGATGTGATGCTTTGGTTGTGTCTGCAAGCAGCTGGGTGAGGGTGCAGGCCTCAGCTGCTTGCTGGGGCAGAAAGTTTTGATGCAGCTGATGTCAGAGGGTGCACCTGGATTTCAAACACCGACCTGAATTCAGGTTATTTTTCAGAAAATCTGGGTTAGTTTTCAGAAATTAATTGCTTTAAAAGCACAGCATAAGTTTAAGCTCTTGTGGGGATTTGGAATTTCCCAGCATGATCCTCGCTGGCATCCAGGAACAAAGGAGATAAAGGTATTAGAGGCCAAGTTTTCAGCACAAGCCTTCTCTTAAGCACTGGTTCAAAACACAGCTTTACTTGTCAGGCTGTGAGACACCACGTTTATCCACGTGTCTCAAACTGCTTTTCTGGAGGACAGAAGACATACTACCACTTAAAAAGCACCATATTAGTTTCCATCCTTACTCAGGTTTACTGAAAGGTTCTTGGATTTAACATTATTTATGGCAACACTTGAATGTTACCAGGAAAGAAGAGAGTCCTGCCGGGTCTCCTCACAGAGCAGGAATTTACTGGGGTTATCAGGCTCACTGAGGCTAATCCCTGCTGGCATTATACATCATCTGACAGTTGCCAAGGAGACGAGAATAATCTCAGTGAGACAAGATATGCAAGAAGGGTATTTATGGACGTTTGCCTAACGATGCTGGTGGAATGCACCAAAAAGCGATTATTTGAATGCCTCTGAAGTATCACCTTCTCTGTGCTAAATACAGGAGATGTGCTGCTGCAAAAGCCCAGAATTTCCCTGTGATATTAAAGCAGCAGTTTGGCCTTCAGGTTTCCAACTCATCCTGCAAAGGCCTCGTCTGCTGTCACGTGAAGGGGTGGACGGGCAGTGTTGAGATGGCTGCCCATCTGTCTGCGCTCTGCAGCGTCAGCAGGCCGTATGTATAAACGAGTCATTATGGTCTGTGGTGCTGACACAGGCTTAATGAAAACCATCCACTTCACGTGCTTGAAATACTAGCAGGTGCCTCGTGCAAATTTCTTGTACTGCAGACAGCAAGAGGGGAAGGGAGAGTGGAAAACAGTGCATGTGTATATGTACAGGCAGAGATGTGTGTGTACTCTGGCAGTGGCTTCACAGTGCAACCAGCTCTTTCCATGTCCTTAGGGTGAACCCAGTTGCAGTGAGGCCAGCTGGCAGAGGGTGGGGGTGCTAACTAACATCATGTGCTGCTTGGTATATGGATCTGAATGGGCCTTTTGCTAAGGCTGGGCCATTTGCCCTGACCTGGAGTTGGCTTATAGCTCTGCTTAGAGAGATTAAGAGAAGCAGGAGAACTAATGTCTTCATTCAAACAAGCTCATGCTGTTAGGAAAGGCTTCTGCACTGCATGTTTCACATAGCAAGACATTTTCTTAGCTGTGTGCTCTCTGGCAGTGAGAAGGGGCAGAGGCTGATTGGAGGACCTGGAGCACTAAAACTGCTACTATCCCACGCAGGGCAAACCTTCCTTCCCCTGTTCTGAGGCAAGGCAGTGACCTGTAACAAAGGGGTAAGGGCTGCCTGTCTCCTTCCTTCTTCACAGGTTGAGCTTTTTGGTCTGCTACTGTCTGTTAATGGAGAATTATGGAGGATAGGGAGGAGGGGAAAAAAAAGGAGTTTCCCAAGTTCTCAATGCCTTGATGCAAATGGTTCCATTAGAAGGAAGGAACCCCTGAGAGGCAGCCCTCAGCTGATGGACTGTGTCTCGTGGTGCCAGAGTTAATCTCGGTAAGTAGCTCTGAGCTGCAGGGTTGGATAATGCCTGGAATGGAGGAGACCTCTTTACATGAAGTAAATCAATCTGATAATCCTCTGTGGGTGGGTTTTGAGTTGTTTTAGGTTGTGCAAATCAGTAGTGGCCATCCCAGATGTTTCTGCAGTGGCACCCATTCAGAGTAGGGTGCTGACTGAGAGGTCTCAAGGTGTCTGTGTTTACTTAGCTTTATAAGCATCAGCAATATGCAATTGCCCCTGGTAGTAAAAAATGATGTTCCCAAGTGTGTATCATTGTCCTCCACCTCCCTGTGGGGTGAGTTCGTTCCTCCATACTACAAAAGCAAGCCAGGTGAGCCTGAGCAGGTTAAATAGTGGATTTCTGGGCTGCCTTGCTTTGACTGAGGTGAAATGAGCACCCTGCTTGCCTGCAGTTCTGCAGGATGAGGATGCGCACACGCAGCCCAGATGCTCCAGGGACAGAAAGGCCCCAGGAAGAGGAGATATTACTGAAATCATCAATTTCATGTGCATTTGCCTTGAGCTTTTAAAGCTTAGAATATTTACCAGTCGTTGAAGAAGCATGCTCTCTTGTGCTAAGGTGGAGAGGGAAAAGTCAGCACCACATTTAGGAAGAATTTGTGCTCAAAGTGAAATACAACATTCAGTAAAGCCTAGGAAAATAAATCTCTCTGGATCAGAGGCAAAAACCACAGAAATCATTTGAGTTAGCAAATCCCCATGCAGCTTTGCAGCCGATCAATGGACGCTATTTGAAAAACGATCACATAATTCAGAAGAGATGGTAGATTTTGGCAAACACGATCATTTGAGACTTTCTCATTTGGCATCATCTGTGCATAAATCTGCTGGAAAGTGCAGCTCCCCTAGCAGCTGAATCTGCTCAAGAGCTCATGTTCAATCAAAGGTTGGAATCTCTCTGAATCCTTCCCTGTTTGCATTTGTTTTGACCCCCCTCCAGTTGCTTTGTGCCAACATAGAGTGAAAACACACGTGTGTTCAGAAGCTTTAGAGATGGTGTCTTGTTGGTTCCTTGGGGCCTCTCTGCCTTTTTCCTTCAGTATTCACTAACAGCAGGATGATCTGATCTCATGTTACTGAGAGGCTCCTCTGTATGGCAGATCAGTTGCTACCTGTTGTACTCTCACCTCTGGGAAGCTTCTTGCTCCCATCTGTGCTGGAATTGCCCAGCTGCATGGCACGTCTCCATCGCATTGTGGCATCTATTAGAAGCCAGCGAGAATCTCACTGATCCTCTATATGTGCTCAAAATAAGCAGCATTTTGCTAAATGCAGTTCTAAACAAAACACTTGATGAAGCTCTAGGCTGTTTTGCAAGGGGCCTCTATGATTCCATAGCTAATCAGAGCACCTAACACAGCTTGCAGACCTCCCTTCTGAGCTCTTGTCTACCAAATTACATTTAGAAAAAGCAATCCTACTTAAAGGAAAAAGGAATTTAAAGACTTTCATTATAATGTGTGCAAAGTTTATAACCTGGAATGGCTCTTTAAAAACAAAATGTTTGTTTTTTCTTGGGTAGAGATGTGCAAAGCCTTCGATTATGTTTAGCTCTGGTTCTAGCTAGTAATGCAGTGGTTGGATGCAAACACCTTCTGTGTCCTACTTTCTAGAATATCCTGGAGGAAGTGTTTACAGCAAGTGTGAATAAGCAGAAATATTCCTACCAAATCTCTTCTTCCCACATCTCCCTACCTCTGAGCTACTGCATAACGAAGCAGCTCCTGTAAACATCAAGACCTGGACCCAAACAGAATAGCCACTTGAAATTTTTAGTACAGTGCAACAGGGGAAGGAAGGAATCATTCAGATTTTTATTTCCTTGTCATATTACAAGTGTGGATGGTGATAGGACAAGGGGGAATGGTTTTAAACTGAGACAGGGGAGGTTTAGGTTGGATATTAGGAGGAAGCTTTTCACACAGAGGGTGGTGACGCACTGGCACAGGTTGCCCAAGGAGGCTGTGGATGCCCCATCCCTGGAGGCATTCAAGGCCAGGCTGGATGTGGCTCTGGGCAGCCTGGTCTGGTGGTTGGCGACCCTGCACATAGCAGGGGGTTGGAACTAGATGAGCACTGTGGTCCTTTTCAACCCAGACCATTCTATGATGATATATCTAGTTCAATTTCAGTTGCATGCTGGATTCCTGCTTTCAGGTATTCACAGCTCAGTGATGCTACTCATCTGTCAAGGCACAAAGCCTTGCAGAAACCCTTGAGGTCTGCTCCAGAACTACTTGCTAGAGGTGAAGGCAGAACGCGAGTTGGGTTTGGCTGGAGTACAAGGAAGAACAGCGTACAGCTGATTACCAGGTGATAAGCAGTTGTACGTGTGTGTTACCTAGATGGTGCTCCGGACACTCGTCCCAGCTGATGAACTGCCCATAGTGTGAGGATGGGATGGCTGAGCTCTGGAGATGCCTCATGGGGCCAGTGTTTGTGGCTCCATCTGGGCACTGCCAGCCTCCAAGGATGGGAGATGAGCTGTAATTGGCTGTGACAAACAGCTATTCCTGTTGCGCCGTGCCCCCCTGAGCAGGGCTCACTGGAGGGCGGATGCACGCGGTGCCCAGCCCTGGCAGAGTCACTCTGAATAGCAGCTAGAAAATCTCCCTGTGGGTGGCATGGACAACAGGCTGCCTTGGGCCAGGAGATCTCCAGGGTGATTTTTTTATAAACAGCAGCGAGCAGGAGAGGAAATAAGGGGATGAGGTGGTGATGCCAGGGACACGTCCTGGCAGCGAGCCGAGCCCGCAGCCCCCACCACTCAGCGCCTCGGACGTCACCAATGCGTTTCCCTGCGTGTCCTCTGACTGTCACAGCATCACAAGCAGTAGAATCACACCCAGTCGCCGTGGCAACATCACCCGCTGTGATGTGGTGTGCCATTGCCTAGCAACAAGCAAAGGGTCCCTGCAGATGGCGGGGTGCAGGTCCCCTGTCCTGGGGCTCCGTCCGGCCCATGGGTGGATGAATGCTCTCCCTTTTCCCTGTGAACAGGGATTTGTGTAGTTCTGCCTTCCCCATAATGTTTTTTTTAACCTCAGTAATTTTTAACCCTTTCCCTCCAGAGGGTTTTGTGCTGTGGTTTGCTAGCAGTGTGTGCCCTTGTTTTATTCTGTGTACATACAGAATAATGGACAGAAGTCCATTCTGCCACTGCTCGCTAGTAACCAAAGTACACAGGGAAAGAAAACCTGCTTGAAATGGGTAGGTGCAAAACCTCCTAGCAACCTCTGGGAGTGCCTATTCCCCTGCCTGCCCCTCCTGCCTTGGTGTTTGTTACATATATGCCCTGCTGGTTCCCAAAGCTCTGGGTGTCCTGAAATAGGGTTAATGGGTGCTGCAGGGTTGGTGAGGCATTCACCAGGGGGTTGAGCCTTTCCTTCTGCCTGGCTCCCTTCATCCAGATGAATGGAACCCCACCGAGCAGTGACCTCGAGATGTCTTCGTTACCTTCTAGGGCACTGACTCATTTCATTGTAGGACTTTGCAGGAGAGAACATGCAGCTGCAGTCACGTCCTATATTTACAGCTTGAGCATAGAAAGCCTCAGTGCTCCAGTCCTGATGTGGCACGAAGCTGAATTATTAACAAGTGCTTTCTGCTAGGGGAGAAGTAGCTGGTAAGAGGAAGCTATTCCTGCCTGCACAGTAATCAGTATTCAGCAGGTGATGGGGGATCTGGTTACGTGCTGCTGGGGTCTGCTGATGCTTCAGAGGGAGCAGGTAGGTGCAGGTGCCTGGTGTGGTCAGTGGGAGGCTTTCTGCTTTCAGTGTCTGGCTCCGGTTTGTGCAGTCTCTCCATTCTGTTGAATTTACGCTGTCCAGAGGCGAAGCAGACCAAGGTTTGCTATGCAGGGCTCTGCACACCATCCCCATTACTGAAGTTTCTTTGGTGAATGCTTAACTTTATATTTTGCTGTGACAGTCTTACAAAGAATTCAGTGTAGTGACTGATTCACACCTTGAAATGTCACAGTAATTCTTCTTCAGCTTTGCACCCTTGGGGGCCCTCTATCTAAAAATAAACCCCCCCAAAGCATTGCTTGGCTTGATCCTGACTTGCCTCCATGCTAAGCACGGAGATTCTCAATACACCTGCTGTGCTATTGCAGACAACTCAGTAAATGTAAGGCAGCTTGCATTAAGCATCCATACATTAGAAATGAGGAATTAAAGACAAGCTAGCTCATAGTGTAATGGCTGCACATCTCTGGCATGGAAAAAGCACCAAATCTTGCCCAACACATTTGTTCAGTCTCTGACAACGGAGCCATCATTTTTTCTAAGCATGCTGCTGACCACTGGAGGAGATATTTAAAGCACAAGTAATTTGGAAAGGATGATACCATATATTCAGTTCATTCTTGAATCATAGAATGGCCTGGTTTGAAAAGGACCACTATGCTCATCTGGTTTCAACCCCCCCTGCAGGGGGGTGCAGGATCGCCAACCACCAGACCAGGCTGCCCAGAGCCACATCCAGCTGCAGCACAGAGCAGGAAATGGAACTCCTTCCCTTGAAATAGCACTGAAAGGAAGGTTCTGTGGCCAGCAAATGCAAAGTCCTTTGGAGACTTTGAGGGCTGGCTGGTCACTGCCTTTCTTTACCAAAGGGACTGACTGAAACACCTCATTCTTCGTAGCAGTGTGCTGGCACTAGATGCTGAGGGAATATAAGAAGTTGGTGATTGAGGGTTCCTCTGAGGGATGCTGCAGTGCTCCTCTCTAAACAAAGAGCTATTTCAGTGGTGCAAGATGACACTCTGCTTCCTGCCACTGGAAAGAGACTTTCATTGCCAAAACTACCTGAGCTTGATGTTCTGAGATTACTGCCTCGTACTCGGTGTACCAGAAAAGAAACCCAACAGAACTAGGAAGGATACATCCTTGCCCAAGTTGCATGCAGCAAACAGCTCCAGGAGCCCAGGGCTGGTAGCAGGAAGTGTGTGGGAATGCCATCTGGTGAAACTCCTTAGAAACAGTGTGAAAGTCTTTTTTTTTTCATTCACTTCCTGACAAAGTAGTAATATGTTGCCTCATTATAGGCAAAGGGCTGCTTGTTGTTGTTATTTATATTAGTAGCTCCTGGAAGCCCTAAGGTGGGAGCAGCACTCTTGCTGAGGTTGCTGCTGTGGGCACATGTAAGAGGAAACCGTTCACTGTGTGGCTCCCCGCCTCCATTCTCCCCCTTACTTTATAACTTAAAAGGATAAGGATTTTATTTCTTTCTTCCAAATGGGGAACTGAAACAGATGGGAGAGAGTGGAGAAGTTGGAAACAAAACAATTTCCAAGCCATGGCTTTCTTGGCGGAATGTGCCTTGCCTCCTGTACTCTGCGTGTCTATGGTGAGCAGTGCGTACCTTGCTGTGCATGCTCTGCAGCTCTCCCAGGAAAAAACAGCATCTTGTTTGGTATGGGCACTACTGAGAAGTGCTACCTGCTTTGCTCTGCTGAAGCAGGGGGAGGGAAATCCAATCATGCAGCAGGGATTGCAATCATCACTTAGAAAATTAAGAAGTAAGGTGACGGTGAAGATCTTAAACCTGATCTTTGGCATCCGAGTCGTGTCTTTCACTATGAGCTCCCAGCCTTACCTCATTTCCATATTGTTTAATGCTGATAGAACTCTGGCTGGTATCTCTGTTCTGTGTGGTTCTTTGCTTCTAACAGAAGGCTGTATTGCAAGAAGAGGCAAAGTTCCTTATAGCCTACTTACTATTATTAGATATGTAAAGTTTTCCTGTATCATCATCTCATCTGAAGACCTCAAGTCATTTTACAGACCTGACTGTAGCCTCTTGGCAACTCTAAGTCAAGGCAGTTATCCCCAGTTCTAGAGACTGCAACAGTCTCTAAATCCCTAACACTGAATTTTCCTTACCAGTCTGTGCCAGTATCAAGGATGGATTTTTCACTCCCATGCTTTTAATTGCAAGACAGAGCTTTCTAGGTCCCTTTGCTATCTGTGTGTGGGAGTGTGTGCTCGACTGGTTAGCATCTGTGCCAGGTTCATACTGGAAAAAAGCATGTGGTTGAGTTGGCCCTTCATCTCTGGGAAAGGCAGTGTGAATAAAAAAGAGACCTAAGGCTTAATTAGTAAAAGAGTATGACAGCAGGAAGGGGGAGGGTTAGGAGATAATGGGTGCTGCCTGGCTCTAAGGCAGAAGGGGTAGAAGCTTGGAACCCCTAAAGAAGCAAGCAGGACGATGTGGGCTGGTAGGCTGTGAGGCTGAGACCATCACTTGATGTACAGAGCCTGGTGCCAAGGGAATGCCTTTCCCCGAGAGATGCTCAAGTATTGTGAAACTGGGCCATGAGGTGTTAATTGCTAATCTGTAGAAATCAAATTTTAAAGAGCCAGTGTCTATTTAGTATAGAATGACTCAGATCAGAGAGCAACATTTCTTTGTCTTCCTGTGAGTGAAGCCTCTAGTAGGGCACTCAGTGTCAGAGGGGGTAGAGCTGAGGCTCTGAATGAAGCTTTAATTGCCTTATCGCTGATTTTTCTCAGTGTGCTCCTCCCAGACAGAGCATTGGAACAAAAAATGCAGAACTGGGGACACAGAGGCTATCAGCAGCACCTCTAAGTTACAGAAGCTGTAACAGCACACCTTTGCAGGAATTTTCCTCTGCTGGTGCTCAGTTTGTGATCTCTAGAGAGACCCAGCCTATGGCAATACAACTGCAGGCAAGTGTGTCTGTGTAGCTGCATCTGTTTATTGTACTAACAGGAGCCAGAACGATGTGGGTGACCAGGGCTTAAGCACTACTGCTGCCTCAAACATTGCGTACGTAACCACTTCAGAGTAAGAGAACTAGAAAGACTGAACTGCAAACATGGAGTAACAAGTATGCAGTAATCAAGGGCTGAGACATTTAAAAGCCTCAACCAAAGCCTTGGCTGAGCAACAGACCGCTCCTGACCTGGCTTTGGTTTGCTTACATTCTCATGACTCTAGGAAAGCTGTTTGCACACCTACTATGTCCTTGGCTATATCTGAGTTATTGGCGAGTCTTAACCAGGTGACAAAGCCACCGAGCGGTGAATCTTGGCCAGGAAGCCTCAGCAAGAGTAAGCTGCTTCCTCTGCTCGTCTGAGCATTGCAGAACATCTGTCCCCTGCACAAAGCTGGGGGCAGGGTGGGGCTGGAGCAGCAAGGTCAGTGCCAAGGAGCGATTTTTTTCCTGAGATGGGATAATTCTGAAGTGGGAGGATTATTTCTGGCAGTAGTAGGGAGCTGAGGGAACAAAACCCATGCATGGACACTGCTGGTAGACCTAACTTGCTGGATCCTTGCACAAGGCTTTACTGAGCAGCTGGGCTGTGAGAGGCTCCTGCACCATAGGTGTTAACTGAGGATAATCCCATCCAGTTTAAAGCCCAAAGCAAGCTGTTTGGTTTTCCTTTCCTACCTTCTAGACTGTCTTTATTACCTGCTTACACTGGGACCATGACAGATCTGGCATCTCCTAGCCAGCGGTGGAAATCGTGCTTTCACAGAAAATCCCTGAGGGCCACCAAACCTACTGACAGCCAAGTCTTTGGCCTCAGGTGATAAATCTGACGTAACACAGGAAATCTGCAAGGGCTTGAATAGAACCTCTTATCTACATCGTATGTGAGATGCTCTGCCCAGAGGAGAGGTGGAAGATCATCTCTGGCTCATCTGGGAGACGCTGCTTTAAAAACAGTGGTAAATTTAGCAGCTCTCCTACACTAAGGAAGGGTGTTTTATTCCTATTATATTTTTTAAACACCGATTAATTACAGACTAAGTGATTTTCTCAGCACTTGACAGGGAAATCTGTAGCAGAATGAGGAATGATTTTTTTTGTCAAGTTCCAGTACAAAATATTTTACTGAAGACCTCTTCCAGGGGCACAGGAAAACAGCACACCCAGATTGAGCAGAGACAAGTGAAAAGGCCTTTATTCTTGGCCCATTTCAGTCTTCTGTCCTAGTGTTGCAACTGAACTATTGACCCAACCCCTTAAAACATATCTTTGCCAGCCCCAGAGACCTCTGACTGAACCTCTTTTACCCTTAGGTGGACCCCTTCAGCACGAGTTTTGGTGCATGTTTTTGTTCTATTCTATTTTGGGGATGTGCAACTGGTGAGAAAATGCTTTCCTCTGCTGGAGTAACAGCGTTCCCAAGCAGTTAAGATTATGATTTGTACTGTCCAGTGGGGAGAAAGAGACAAGATTCTTAATTCTAGAAGACAGGCCAGCATCTAAGGGAGGAGGCAGCAACTGTTAAGTCTTTTGCTGTCAGGATGAAACCTGTGCTGGAAAGAGTCAGTCAATTAGGCTGATTTGTAGCAGCCTTACTCCAAATCCTCTTTCACTCAGCGGCTAAGCTCTTTGCTGAAACATGCCATTCCAAGGAATTTCAGCAGGTTCTCAGACATTTACACATCACAAAATTATTTGCAGGGACACACCATGGTGGAACAGCATAGTGTATTCAGTTTAATAGCTTTATAGTCAATGGACATCGGCTACAAATGAAGGACGGCAAAGAGCCTTTCACCTCCCTGGCCCTGCCACAGATATGCCTTTTTCTTGCATTTCGTGTTTGCTCGGCCTATTCATAAATGAGGAACAGATTTGCCAAATCAGATTGAGATACAAAGAGCTGAGAAAGGTTCCTGCGTGATAAATGACCACTCTACCCACACAGCACAGCGTTATGCCAATGCTCACTCACCCTGCTGAGCTGGTCCAGGAGTCTTTGGTTCTGTTCGGAGAGTTCCTGGACAGCCCGTGTCTTCTCACGGTCGGCCTCCCGCAGGTGAACCTGCTGCCTCTCCAGCTCATCCTGCAGCTGCTTCACGTCGCTTTCCAGCTCAGACACCCTTCCTTCCCATTCTCCTTCCTTGTTCTCAAACCGCCTCCGCAGTTCATGCTTCTCTTGTTCCAGGTGCTATGGGTAACAGGGAGGGGGAGGAGAGGTTAGGAAGGGAGGAAAAAAGTGAGCGCTGCCTCCTCCTGCTCCTCCACTCTCAGCAGTGAAGGAGGTGCAGGAAGGAGAATGGTAGTAGAGCACGGCGGTGCATGGAGGTGGCAGTCCCATCCATGTCAGGGCAGGTCACAGGCACTAAGCTTGCTTCTTGTTTCCAGCAATTGGCCTGTCCTTGGCCTCTGTAGATCAGCACATCGAATTTTTACTGAAATAACTGCCAAAAGAGAAATGCAGGCTGCATGGCAATAGGTGGAAAATATAGGTCAGGCGGGCCAATTGATTAGCAGAGCCCAGCTAATTCCAAAGCAGGAATTATTATTAATTCCAGTGGGCAGTGGCAGAATTCTTTTAAAGGTTGCCTTTACAGTCAAAATAACAGAAATTGTACCCTTAGTGCTGATGAGGAAGCCAGATGAGGCATCTTTCTTGTCATATGGGTCTTATGAACAACAGTTGAATCATCTATCCATTTGCTCTTTCTATTCCTGACCTAATTAGTTGCCTGGTGATTTGATAGTCCACAGTAACTCCATTGTTTGATGCAGTCCCCTCTGGGGTGGCAGTGGATGCACTGAAGTACTTTCCCTAGATGTGACATGTGCACATTCCGGGCTGCAAGTCTTTCAGAAACAACTCTCAGTTCTGGAAGCTCTGCTTAGGACTGGCAGCAAAACGAGGGACAGCGTGAACCTGGTGGAACTTTCGGATGCCTTACAGGCTCAGTTAAATGAGGGCTTGGCTGATACGGAGCTGCAAATTAGGTCAAAATAGATTTGTTGTGCCCGTTTGGAAGAATCTCTGCTCTGAAAATCTGAGCTCGGATTTCCCCTGGTGCCTGAAACCACGTGCATGCTTGCAGAGCGGTCGCAGACTGGGACACGGCCACGTCCTAAGATTAGCAGGGAAACCTGAAGAGCAGGAGCCCTCTCCTTGCTGTTTGTTTTCTGTCCCCCATAATAACCTGCTGCTACTCTCTACCAGATTCACAGCCTTTTAGGAACATGTCTCAGCAAAGAACAGAGAGCCACTGGGCCCAGCACTGGCAGCATTTTTCCCAGGTTATCATTCCCCAGTGAGCAATCCCCTATGACGCTTATGTTAGGAAGGGAAAATAAACCTGCTAGGAGGGAAAGAAAATTGCACTGCATTTATGTGAAGTGGCTTTTTATTGCTTGTTAGGAACACAGGCTGTGAGGTGGCTGTTTCCCCTGGGTGCCTACTGCTGATGACACACAGCCTGCCTTGCAGGGTCTCTGTCACCTTCCTGGGCAGGAGTGAATGTCAGAGCTCTGCACTTCCCCAGCAGCCCTCTGGCGTGTGTTATCACTGATGTTCCACCCTCCTTGCTCTGCAGAAGATGCCGTATTTTCTCTTTCTTGATCTTATCCCTAAATCTTCTATGCACTCTTCAGCACAGTGTAGCAATGCCCTGCTTGTAACCCTCCCAATCCTTCTGCAAATCCAGGACTTTCTGGAAAACCCTCAGATGCAAGGGGTAAAAACAAAGCCAAGTGTTTCCCCCTGTTGCCAGATGCTGAGGGAATGAGTACCCCTTGCAAATACACAGCACTACAGCCATCATTTTTAATGCACTAAGAGGGTAGGAGATCCTAGCACAAGGCCCATGGCAACTAAGGATGGCTGGAGCAGCCACAATTCCGCTTTCAGCAGCGCACTAAAAACGCTGTATTTCACAGCGCTGTCTCTCTCACTGCTAGGCAACGTTGAGAAAGATCCAGGTCCTTCTCTAAATGGGAGGTGAAACTTCAGCCTGCCGAGGAGCAGCAGTGCAGCTGAAGTTCCTTAGCACTCACAGACATACCCACGTGTGATTTAGAAGCCACCGACGATCCTTGCCATTCATTTACACCCCACTTCAGTGCCTTAGTGCAAAGGAAAACCCATGCCATGCATAGTGTCCAGCTCCCGCACTCATAGATCCACCAAGGTGGGAGAAGACCTCCAAGATCATCCAATCCAACCATCCACCTACCGCCAATATAACCCCATTAAACCATCTCCTTTAGCACAACATCTAAGCATGTCTTCAACCCCTCCAGGGACAGTGACCCAACCCCTTCCCTGGGCAGCCCATTCCAGTGCCTGACCACTCTTTTGGAGAAGATATTTTTCCTAACATCCAGCCTCAAAAAGCTGAGATGAGACAAGCATCTCTGTACCAACAGAACAAGATAAGGAATGTCTGAAGCACTTTCAGAGGATAAAACTGGGATCACAGATCAGAGTTTATGACAGGACTTCAGTTGTATGTTTAGAAATGAACTCAAATTCAGAGTTTTAAGTGAAATCAGAGTAGGGAGTGTGGTAGGAATGCTGTGCTTCATTGCCAAACCTGCAAGACCAGAATATATTCAGGCACCAGCAGCTGTCTCTGCCCTATGTGTGCACTGCCCCAGGGAACAAAGCTAACAAAGGAAAAAGAGATGTTTCTCACTAGTGTGGTGATAACACTGCAAAAGAAGAGTGTTGAGGCAAAGGATTAGAAGAGCAGGCCAGCACGTCGGCTGCTGGGAAATGGAGAGGCTTCACTGGGTTCCCATAATCAACTTGGGGCTGCTGCCTGGGGGGAATCTCTCCTCCTGAATGCTGCTCATACATCACTATAGCAGAGCAATTGTCACCAAGGATCTCATTTGAGACTTTGCTTCTGGTCATCAGAGAGCTCTCAGTGTAGGGAAGGAGGTAAGAGGTGTGAGTTCTTCCTCCCCATTGCTCCAAAATTGAAATTCAGTTCACTCCAGTGGCAACAGGAAGAGGCCAGCTTTTAATCTGCAGGAACAAGGATTGCGAGGCTTGTGGTGTAGAATATTACTGTTCAAGTTTGTGTGGGTCAAGGAGCACAGACTCAGATCTGACAAACCCAGCAGAAAAGAACCCTACCCTTAAGCAGAGAACTCCTATCAGATGCATCACCTGAAAAACCAGAATCTGTCATTCAACTGGAAAGTTGGAGCAATAGCAATGGGATGAAAAATGCAAACAATTGGCAGCATTTCTCATCCTTTCCTTCACCTTCTAAGTGGGTCCATAAAAGTGGAGGTAAACATTTGGGGAATGTTACTTCAAGCACTGTAAAGCCTGAGTTTTTCCCCCTCATCCTTTTCACCTTTACATTCTGCAGACAGTGGTGTTTGAGACCCCCATGCTCACAAAGTGGCAGCCCAGGAAATTCCTCACGTTGTGCATTTCTCTTGGATGATAGGAAAGATTTTACTCCAACTCACAGGGAATCCACGTCAGCACAATGCCACAGACGTCTGTTCCTGCTTAAAGACCAACCCGAAAACATTCAGCCCAGCAAATCGTCACACGGAGAAATTCTGATCTGACAAATAGTGCTGCTAAGTCACAATTGGGGCGAATGTCACCTTCAGTACTGCTTCTAACCCAACAGCAAATGCAGAGAGCTCTCTGCAAAGAGGAAGGGAGCAGCTACGGTGAAGTGCTGAGTTTAACAACAGGGAGGAATTTCTCCTTTTGTGAAGAAAAAGGTCTGAGAACAAAGGCCGTGCAGTAATTCCATGAATCTGGCAGTACTTGAGGGGTGTAAATCCATGAGGAATGAACACAGGAATACGTAGGAGCGCACAAAGAATTGGCCTAGGGCCGTTACTTGAAATTTGGGTGTTAACCGAGCATTGTTCAGACTCTCTCCAGGAAGGTGAGAAGCTGTACTGCAACCAGGAGCTCTGCTGCTCGCCTGGAGAAGGAACATTGCAAGAATATCTCTGAAAAGAAGATAGTTCTACACAGCTGTGCAGAGAGTTGTTCTGAAGGGAGCTGCCTACACGAGCCTCATTCTTTGTAATAACTCCATCTCAACCTTAAAAATCAATACGTAGCTCAATCCACTGGGCTCCTGGCAAACGGCTCTGAGATACCTGTAGGTGTTTTCCAGAGCAACCAGCAAGCAGAAACGTATCAGTGGGGCTTATCTCCTGCCATGCCTAATGCCTCAGCTGCAACAGCTTAAGCAGAAGGGTTCCAAACCCTCTGTGCCTCGGTATCAATGTAACTTACGAAGCGTTTCTGCCACGAGCCCTGCACGGTGCACGTCTCCCCGCCCGGCTGGGACGTGGGGCAGAGCAGCACCCCGGGGCCTCCCGAACGGGGCTCGCAGCCCGTCCCCAGGCCCGCACGGCAGCAGGGGAGCGGGGACGGCAGCACCCCAGGCCTAGGAGGGGGG
>JACDJE010000164.1:497521-777528 GCA_016647715.1 Pavo muticus | reverse complement strand
GCGGACGCGGCGTGGCGGTGGCTGCCGACGGCCGGAGCGCTGCGTGCGTCTGAGCCGGGCGCGCGTCTCCCCGTGCCTGCTGCGCCCGCCCGCCGCGATCGGCTCTCGCTGGTTGCGCCGCGGGCCCGGGACAAAAATCCCCCCGAAACGCTGGGCTGGCGTGAAAGGCCCAAGGAGGGAGCTGGGCACTCGGATGGGGCATAGCGCTTCCTTCCTGCTCGCTGCCCGCTCCTCCAGAGCCCGGCTGGGCTCTGCTGGGGAGGAGGGCGGCTCTCAATACCTTTTTACTCCGTAGTTCGCACCTGGAGAGCTGACTACAGCTTCCAGCAGCCACTGGGGCTTGCTTTCGTTTTCTGATTGTTGTGCATGTTCCCGGATAACATTTGTCTTAACAGCGGCTTCAGTGAATGTTGGGAGTTGTAGTCAATCTGCTCATAGCACTTCTGTCTCTGGGAACAGCCTTTACCAGGGGCAGGATTTCCAGGTAATCACAGTCCGTCGAATTGGTTCTTTATTTTTGGGGTCTTTCGTTATTTATTTATTCATTTATTTGGCTTTATGCCCCTTTAGATCTGGACATCACTTTCCTCCTTGCCACAAGAGGGGAGGCTGAGGCAGAGTGAAGCAGGGTGTGCCATCATGTCAGCTCAGATGGTGCTTCCTCACTTTCTCATGGTGTTTTAATTTCAAAGCAAGTGATTGAACAAAAGCATTTTAAACAAAACCTGTGCTTTTGACTTCCAGAAGCCTGCAGAAATAAACGTCGGATTTATAGCTTTTGTCTCTAGACCCTGCTTCCATGGGGTTTGTTCTCTATAGACAGCTCACTTAGGCTGTGTCCATCCCTGTGCAGCTGCCCCAGCACATCAGTCCCCAGCAGCTTTTTGGCTGGGACAGCTGATTGCTGATGCTGCTTTCTGGCATGACTGGCTGCTGCCCTGTTACAGAGCCGGGGCACCGGAGAGCTGCTGATTATTCACAACAGTCAGAGCATGAATTGTGGCAGTGCAAACTTCCCTCTGGCCATCTGCCACTGGGACACGATTTTTGCTGGGGATGTGCCCCAGGAGCCCAGCTAGGAGGACTTGTTGATAGGTGGCCCTTGTCCTGGCAGTGGTGTTTTTGTGATGCAAACACCTGCTCTACTGAAACCCAGTGGAGACGCAGTGCCTCGTGCCACGCTCCTGCCAGCACCCGTCCTGCAATGGCAACTGTTGGCCATTGGGACCCTGATTTCTTTTGCACTGGTGACCCAGAAGTGATTCCTCTTTTATCTCATAGCAATTCCCCAGGCACCAATTTTTCCAGACCTTTTGTCCTTGCAATCAGCTGGGGCCCATGTTGCCAAAAAGTGGGATTTGCCATAAGGGGAGATGGCTCCAACAGCACTGCTGCTGTTACAAGAAGCCCCTGCTCTGATGCAGGAACCGGGCTGTCGCAGATTTGTTCATCACTGTTTAAACAGAGGAGGGAGATTAATGATTAAACTGATTGTGAGCACCTTCTGCTGGAAGTGCCTACTACAGCAAACCAAGCCTGGTGTGATTAATGAAATCCATTGTGGCCTTAGTGTTCATCTCTAATGCTTCTTTCGGTGTATAAAACAAAAAGAGATTATATCGAGATGGTTTTAATCCCTCAAACAAAGCCTGACACAAACCCCAGAGCTGCGTCTGTTTGGATGGGGAGGGAAAAATGCTATTGCTTGATGGAGGGGATGTAAATCAGTGCTACGTATTGCAGAGATGGCACTGTGTCTCCGTCCATAGGCACCTGACTGCTGTTGCTGCTTCTCTTCCCCCACATGGGCTCGGATATGTCCTTGGAGAACCACAGCCAACAAAAAAAAAGGGCTGATGATAGCACAGACCCTTTCTGAGAACCCGTAAGGATGAACTGATTCAAGCACGCAGAGAATTGAGAGCAAATGACTGATGCAAGTGATGTAATCACATCACAAGTATGTATGGCATCTCATCCAGGATGTACGCCTTCCCAGTGGCATTAGGGAATGGGGGTGGAAATAAAATATTGATATAAGAGAGCGGTGTGAGATTGTTTATAAGAGAAATGATCATTGTTTTCCTGCTCAGGTGAGAAACTGTAGAAGAAGAGCAAGTAGCAAAAGTTAGTCTGACTTGGACAGGGATGAGGGACATGGATGGGAACTGTTGGATCATGGCCTGAAGCACTGATGGAGCACTTGGGGAAAGGACCCGGTCAGCCCTGGGAGCACAGGTGAAGGCAGTTCAGCTGTGTGATAGGAAGGGGTGGAGCCTGGCTGCTCCTCTCTTAGACCTCATTGAAGGGCTGTCTGCCACTAGGGAAGGATCTCTGGTTGGAGTTCTCTCCCTTGTGGAGTTTTCCCTGTGAGCCCAGATCTTCAGAGATGGGTGAGCACTTTTCCTTTGTAACGCCTTTCCATTCACACTAGTCCCTTTGTTATTACACCTCCTGTATTGCCATTCTGCTGTGTTGATCTTTCTGATTGTTACAGGGCAGCACTGACTTTGTTCTGAAGTAATTTCCCCTTCTTGCTTTTCCCCATCTCACAATCACCCAGCTCAGAAAATAAGCCATGGGAAGGGCTGGAGAACTCACCTGAAGGAGCCTCTCAGGGCAGTTTGCTCTGTTGGATGGGCTCTGAAAGGATTGAGATTCTGAAGCAGACAATCCAGTTTAAGCAGCAGATACAGCCGTGTGTGTTGTCCTCCCTGCAGGGTCAAGGAGAGGTGAGCTCAAAGCTGCGCAGGCTCTTCAAGCTCAGTGTCAAGTGCGCTGCTAGAAGTGGTGCTTTGAAGTGAACGTTCTGCCTTCCAGGGATTCCATTGTTGGGTTTCTTCACAAAGGAGGGGTAACAGAGGGTCTGGATCTCTCGTGGTTACACAAGTTAATGCTGGCATGCACTGAACTGTGCAAGTGAAGCAGGACAATCATTTTGAGCTCATCTGAAGAGCTACAAATCCAGTAAAGGCCCGAGTGCTTCCACTTGGGCTGTGAGGGCAGCAGGCAGAAATGCCTTGCTGCAGGGAATCATTCTTTCTTATTTAGAGGAAGGAGACTGAAAGACGTGTTGCAGGAAAGCAGATTGCTATCCTATGCTTTTACAGCTAACTGTGATGGGAGAGGCATTCCCATCAGCGTCCTTAATCTTCCTGCTGGGGGCTGACAGTCCTATAGGGAGGACAGCACACGCTCTCAGGTTTACTTTGCTGTTCTCTCTCATATCTGTCTGAGTGATTAATTGCTTGATTTTTCTCTTTGCTTTGCCACACATTCTTTCTGACAAAGGTTTGAAGTTATTCTGGTGTTTCACATACATGCATGCTGAGGTGTTTTCCATGTTGCTCAGCCTCCTGCTGCTGTAAGATGGGCAGCAAGAGGCGCAGACAGGCGAGGAGATTTTGCTCTGAGGTTGCAGTTACCCAGATGAATAATTAAAGGCAATACATGTTTTGCTTTCAAAGCAGTCCAGAACTGCAAAGCCAGAGATAAGACTCCTGTGCGACCTTTCTTCCTCTTTGCTTCTCTAACATCCAAAGCTGCGTGGTCTGTGTGTGCCCAGGTTCTCCCTGGTGCCGGGGATGGGAAATACAAGGTGGGGAAGCGATTGGTAGAGGTTGGCAAGGGAGAAGAGGATGGTAATTTCTGGTTTATCAGAAGGGAGAAGAAAGCTATGATGAGTGTTAGCCGAGCAACATGCAGTAAAACAGAAGACCATTCTGATTTTTCCCAAGACGCCAGGTCCCCAAAGAGTTCCCAACAAGCTTGTTTCCCATGGTTATCAACATTATGTTGTTAAGAGCAGAAAAAGCATTGACACCAAGGTGACTCATAACATTGAAGTTGGGAGAAATATCTCTTGACTGCTTAAGGGTACAAAAACATGGCCTGAGTGACTCAGTACTGCCTAAGGACAGAGCTGACACCTGGCTGTGCTCACTCCACTGCCAAGCTGTGAGGAACAAGGGATGCAAAGGGAAAAGAATAGGATAATGGATTGAACTTGTTATGTGACACATGAACATCGTGCCAAGGCATCTATGAGTTAGGGATATAAATACATCGTGCTGTAGCTTTTAGTCACTGTTTCAGGTGTGAAGTTTGGAAGCATGCCGTAGCCATCTTTCCAGACCAAAGCAGACAGCAGCTCTGCACAGCAGTAGAACTCTTCTGGAGCTCTTGGAGTCACGCAGACAATATTTCAGGCCAGCTTGAATTGTTAGGGGTACCAGCCTGGCAGTTTGACTTGGTTTTGCTCCTGGTCCCAATGGGCCAGGTGACGTAGTGCCAGTTTGCACCTAGGCTCCTTCTTGACTCAACTACTTCTCACTGAGGAAAAAAACTGTTGTGGCAGATGGGAAAGTTTGCTCCAGGCAGTCTCTGGACATAGAGTCCAAATGAGATGTTCTTGCTTGCATTTCTTCATAGGAATCCAATAGGTCCTTACATTACCTTCAGTGATGTTGGCCACCATACAGTTTTGCATCCATGAAATGATTAGGTGTGACTTCTTGCTTTGCTGTGGGGAAAAAATATTTCTTTAGGACCATCTTATTCTGCTTCTTATGTATACGCTATGATTTGTAGTGATTCATGAAGGAATGATGATCTTTGATCTAGCATCATTAGACTGTAATTGAGCTTGTTGACATGGAGCAATCTTGGCTGTAACACAGCCTCCTCACTCACTGTTGTGGTCAATCACTTCATGACAACAGCAGTTCTACCAGGTATTTGTGCTTCATTGAACATTTATGTTGTTATGGAAACTGGTGTTCTATAAATGATCTGAAGAGAGGCTTGATTCATTTCTTGGGACCAAGAAGTTTGCAAGAAAAAGCACAAGATCTATGGGTCATTAGCTACTCGGTGTCAATGGCAATGCTACAGCATCTTGTGCAAGATCTGACCAGTTGTCCCTCATAACAAATGTGTGCCAGTTGATGTGCCCAGCTGGAGATGAGCTGGTTCCCATGCATGTTTATGTGACCCTTGCCAGGCGTGGAGAACACTGAGTGCCATCCACAGGGCTCATGAGCTCTTAACAATTTGCCCTGGCTTTGCTGTGGCAGGAAGGACGTGTCCTTTGGCCTTTGATGTTGATCTGTGGGGGAGTGGAGACTGAGGGACACTGATAATGTGATCTGAGAACCTTTTGCTCCTGTTCAATCACTTACGCTTTTCAGACAGGTTGTGTGTGCTGGTTTCTTACCTTAAAATAAAGGAATGAGCAGCCTTGAGGGGTTTTTGGTTTGGGATATTTTGTCCAAAGTAACCTACCTTTCTGTCTGGATCCTCATGTTCACTAATCCCAAGCATGGAACTTCTCAAGGCCTGAGCTGTCACCTCATTAGGAGCCAGGCAGTCCTGCCTGGGTGGAGGCATTCTGGATATGTGCAGTGCAGAAGCCTTCAGAGAGAGCTTTTGCAGCCCTTGTTACCTATGAGAGGAGAAGCTTTTCATTTCCAGAGCTGTTTCTTCAGTTCTTTTCAGCAGCATGAACTATGATAAACATGTGGGTGGAAAACCACTGAACAGAAGTAATTAAGTGGCTCCTGGTTAGCTGGAGCTCACTCTACATGGTTGAGGGACCCTGCATTAGTGTGAGTCAGGGATTGCTATTCCCCAGCATCCTTCTCCCTTTTAATGCTTTCAAACTGTGGTTACTTCTCTTTCTTTTAAACTGTTTGATTATTGAAAAGGCCACTATTAGCTTGTATGTGTCATCTTAAGGCCATAGTTAAATGCCTGTCCTTTTTGGCATCAGGACACAGAGGATGGGCAGGGGTTTGGTACAGTGAGATTTCTATGTGTGTGTGTTCTGGTAATGGGATCATACATGGAAATATTCGTTCTTTTCATCTTGCCTGTGTCAGTTCAAGCTGGAAAAGTCACATATTGCTTCTTGATGTTGTATAAATACTAGATTGCATTGCATTCTACCTCACAAGAAATGGGGTGCTCTGTATTGAAATGGGTGTTCAGAAAGAAACCAACGCAGAAAAAGAAGGATAAAAATGAAGTAATAAAACTTCTCATTATGTGACTTTGAGAAGTCCAAGCTCTGTTTGAACTGCTCTTTCCTCCTGAAACAGCTTTCAGCAAGAGAAGTGGGGTTGGGATGGGAGATGCAGAGATGTCCATGTCCCCAGGAGCAGTGGCTCTGTGGGGTGGTCTGAAGCAGAGACTTCTCCTCTTGGCTCCAGAGGCAACGTCCATCTTTCCTCTGCCAGTCTGGGCACGGGGAACACTGCAAGTGGTAGCAGAAGAGTTTCCAGTCAATCATTCTCTTCCCAGTCTGATTAATGGGGGGTTAATTTGGGTGTTGTCATCATCTTGCTACAAAAATACTCCATTCATAATCTCTCCAGAAGAGCACAAATCCGGTGTTTTCACATTCCAGTTACTGGTTTCTAAATCCCCTTCACTTTGCCACCTTTCTGCCTCACTGAATGGAGAGTTGCCAGACTGGTGGATATCTCTGGGGCCTGCTGCCCACGTAGCAGGTAGCACATTCCAACTCAGAATAGCAGAGTAAGAGTTTGTAAGAGTGCTGGTCAGCTTGGGCAGGCAGGAGAAGAGGTTTGTTTTCTTTACTTGTTGCTGTATGAGAATATTTTTACAATGAAATAAAGCTCGGTAAGAGTAATTTCCATTTTAAGTTCATATTTATGTATAAGGTTGCAAGAGAGGAAAAAAAAATTGCCAAATAATAGCTGAGACATATCACTGAATTATGGATATTGGTTTCTGTTTAATTACTTGCAGACTGCACCATTCTTCTGGAAAGGCAACTGCAGGACTTCCCGTAGCACTGTTCAGCTCCCCTGCCTCTGGCAAATGTCATTCTGTGGGATTAAAAAGTAAATTATTTTCCATCATTTCCACTGCTCAAAAGGAGAAAAAAAAAAAAAAGCATCTTTCCTCCCTATATGGTGCTTTGCATCACTAAGAGGAACATAACTTTGAAAGCTTTCTCATTTTTCTCCTATGCTGTTAGTGCAGGGACTCTGTATAGCACTGCGCTAAGCCAGAGGTCACTGCTTTATATTGACATCAGAAGTGAATTAATAGGGATGCTCTGAGTGCTTTAGGATCTGCAGCAGTCAGGGGAGCACTCCTCAGCATGTGGGGCCAGCAGGACTGAAGTCCCCTTGGCCTGTATATTCCGGGAAGTCACATCACCATGCACGTGTGGCTGCCATAGCTCCATCCAGATGTCCCTGTATCACGCACACACGCACACACACACACACACACACACAGCCATCAGGCTTTTCTGAAAACTACATTTCATCATGTTTGGAGATGGACTCCTGAGGATGAAGGAATGAAAAGCTGTAACCACAGCTGAAGTCACAGGTGTGTGATGCTGATGGTATTAAAAGAGCTGAATGGAACATGAGCTTGAGAGGAGGCTGCAGAGTGGAAGAGCTTGAGATAAAAACATAAGAGGCATGGAAAACATGGAAGAGATTGGCCTTACATGCAAGAAAGGAGAGGGGAAGGAAAGAAACCACATTACAGTAGCTTTATTGGTCATTTATTAAATTGTGAGATAAATCACACTTGTAATTTAAAAGAAGTATTTCTGTATTCTTGCTGGGAGGACCTTGTTCACACTAGCTGTAAATGTGTTAGGACAGAAAAATCAAAGTGTTCAAATGCTGTGAGGCACGCTCATCGGATCGTAATGCCTTTTTGAAGCAGTAATTCAATGATTGATCAGAGGAGATCTAATTAGCTAACCACATTAAGTGAAAAAAACAGCGCCACGAAGAAAGCTGTGATGCTCTGGGTTGATGGATCTTTGCTCTGCTGCATGGTGGGGGTGTTTGATGGAAAGGGCTTCATTCAATAGATGACCTAAAAATAAACCCAAAGATTAAAAGTTTCCTTTGTCTTTCTGCCCTGCCTTTCCTATATTATTGCTCTGCATACTCTGAGACGTTTTAGGGAGTGCACAGACCCTGTTTGTCACCGACACATTCAGCATTCAATTAACTGCTTAAATCTAATCATCACCCACACACGAGCTATATGGGGGTGAAATTCAGGTAGGAATAAACCTTAATAAAGTATCTTCTATTCTTGTTTCCCATTTTAAATATTTTCCTGTCTGCAAAGGCTGGGCGAGCTCAGTCACACTGGAAATGACATTCATGAACGTGTAGTGCAGCTTTGGTCTGAGGTCACAGCCCTCTTCTCCCGCGGGGTGTGTGACAGCAGCGGGACCTGCAGCGTGGCCAATGGGAGATGTGACAAGCATGAGGCCAAATATTGTTCAGTGGGATTGATGAGCACTTCGGCAAAGCTGTTGCAGAAGAATATAGAGATCAGACACATGTTTTGCTTGCTTGACTTTGGGCTTAGATGCAGAGAGACTGATGTATATCTACAGTAATTCGGGTCCTCCATCAGAGCCTGGTTTGGGTGATTGCTCTTTTGTACGTCTTGTGCTTTGGAACGTGGTTCTCCCCCTCCTGGAGATCAGGTTGGTTTCTAAAGCTTCCAGTACGTTGCATGGCAAGATATTTAGAACCAGATGAAGTCAGTCTTGTTGGATGGGAGGAAAAGAGGCTTCAGAAGTCTTCTTAAGTGCCAGATGTAGCCCTATATGAAGAATGTATTAATTTTTATATTTCCCCTCACTTCTTTGATTCGGGGACGTTGCAGAGAGGAATACATACCATCCCCAAGATTTTACATTTAAGCGAAGAAACTTCAGCCAAAAAAGGCCAAAAGATGGAGGCAACTAGTTCCTAAAGTGCTGCTTGAACACTCCTCCCAGATGAGCCTGTGTGACTCACCTATGCCACACAGTCTGGCCCAGAGCTACCAATCCTTGCTATTTCTTGTGTCAGTTTTGTGCTACTTGTTGGTGATAGATAAGATACGTGCTGTGTCGATCTCACTCCATTTTTTATTCCAAAAGAGTAACCTCTATACAAGTAACAGAAGGATTTATGGCTTTGCCCTTGAAGTGTTTTTGTTTGGTCAGTGTTCTGGAAGTTGCTCTGTGGGAAAAAGAAGATGCTTCCATATAAAATGATATGTCCTCAGAGCTTGTGAAATACTGTGCTATTCTTTGGAGCATACCAACATCCTTCTGTGCAGAAACCTCCCCAGCACTTTGCTGTGGGTATGGTAAGAGCAAGCTACTGTGACTTATTATTGCCTCTGCACACAGGTTACCCTTGGTTGCTTCCCTTTTTCTCCTGATGACTTATTGGCTCAATGAGGTGAAGTGCTATAGCCATCAGAAATTGGACAATCATTCAGCTGCACAGTTGGTAAGTTACCCCAGCAGATTACCTCCAGCTAATGGGGGAAAAGCTTGAGGTTGACAGAGGTTATTTATGGGAGTCGTTTGCTCAGGTGTTGTAGCTTTGGTCCTTAAAGTCGACAAGAGAATCTGCAATAATGGAATCTTTGGAGAAGTGTCTGTCTCTGAGCTTCAATTAATGCTTTGTTTAAAAAGCTGAAGTTTTATTTGTATTTGCAGAAAATTAAACCGAAGGTGTCTGATATACTGGTATAGAATCATAGAATCACCAAGGTTGGAAGAGACCTCCAAGATCACCCAGTCCAACTGTTCACCTACCACCAGCATTTCCCCAGTAGGCCACATCCCTCAGTACATCCCAATGTTTCTTGAACACCTCCAGGGACTGTGACTCCACCACCTCCATGGGCAGCCCGTTCCAGCACCTGACCACTCTTTCAAAGAAGAAATTTCTCCTAATATGTACATGTATATTCCTAATATGCTGCTATTCAACTTTGCCTGGTTTCTGCTGCCGTTGGTTTTCTATATCAGCCGGTACTCCATTAAACTCTTCCTATATCTCAGTTCTTTGGAGCTTAGGAGTCTTTTGGAAGGGTAGGAGAATGCTGGCAAAGTAATTGTGTTTATAAAACAGAAACATTGTGTTCCTCTTTATTTACAATTATTGTGAGTGGAAATGAATCTATTGCTTGCGTTTCCCTGAAATTAGATACCCCTCATTCCGACACCTGAAGACCCATTATCAGTGCCATAATTTTTGTTTTGCTTTGTCTATGGGAGAGTAAATGTCCTTTATTGGCCTATCTCAGAAACAGCATCTCATTAGTTGGGAACTGATTTAGAATTCTTTTAATTCCACGTATCATTAAGGCATATATGGCACTTCCAGGGAAAATCAAACTGTGTGGAAACAGTAAAGACTGGCAGTTACGTCTGATCAACAACGATAATCTGGTGTCCAGGGAAAAAATAATGATGTATTTTTCCTCTGAACCCCATCAACAAGGTAACAAAATGGCAGCTTTGCATTTTTGACCTGTTAGAAAATTACCAACAGGTTTTTTGTTTGGAGGGGGTTTGCATGTGGGGGAGGTGAAAAGGCAGACAGCGGTAAGGACTTGCAGCAGATTCTGCTTCTTTATTTTGTTTGACCCGATTTAACAAGCTTCCTCTGTTGAAATATCACAGTCTATGTTGGGAATTATGTCAGGAAGCACAATATGTGCAGTGTGGGTGAGTGAGCTTGCATAAACTGTCAATGAGGATCAATTATAGGAATTATTGAATTACACATTAGATAAGTAGCAGATGACTTTTTGCATGCAAGCGCGGCGTTGGCTATTTTGGTCTAAATTAAAATATGGCCATACAGGCAGTGGAAATTTGTCACTAAGCATCACAAGCTGCCCGGGTTTATTGATTGTTTTTTACAACCAAAGTCCTGCAGTCCCGTGGTTCTGGCGCGAAGCACTGTGCAAACCATGCGAGAGAGCATCGATCTACCAACAGCCCACAGTTTATGGGCAGCTTGGGCAGAAGTGGCTCCTGACAAGAGAGTTGACAGGGAAGAAAAATGTTATTTAGCAGCTGCCATTTTCTGATCTGCTGGGACTCCTGATTGACGCAGTGTGTCCTCCTGCTCGTACCACGGCTGGGCGTTGGACAAGAGGGTGCATGAAGCAGGCTTTTTATGCCTCTCATGATTTATAAATATCCTGTTTATTGGAAGTTTTTGAAGGTCTGGATGGTGCTTTTGCCCAGGAGGTGGGAAAACAGGCTGAGGAACAGCCAGCCTTTAGCACTCGCATGGTGGCTGTTGGCACTGCCAGCATTGCTGTGGCTGTGCCTCCTCATTGAGGAATTCTAGCTTGGGAAAACAGGAGCAATAGGATTTAAGAGCTCTTTTCAGTGGAGGAGTAGATGTGCTTATTGACACTACCTAGGAGATGGATCATCTTTTGTTGGCATACTTAGAGGCATCCCAGTGAAACCCAGAAGAATACTGAGTGGACAGAGGACAAATGGACTACACAGCAGGCATGAAAACACTCTTTTATTTCAGCATCTTGTATTCTAAAACCTTCATCTCCAAATACGTGTTGCTATTTTCATGGTGGACTGAGTTGATGCAGAGCTCAGCCTTCCCCACTGCTTTCCCTGCTGTCTTAAGGAGGATTTTAAGTAGCAGCCAGTGGTCAGCATTAGAAGGGTTGTTGGCAAATCCTTAGTCTAGAACTTTTTCATTTTTATTTGTCATTTTGAGGTTGGCTGTTGGGCTTTTTTCTAATAACTGTTGGATATGAAATGCTGACTGATTTCTATTCCGTGTTTATAAGGTTTAATGAGTGTATTATTTACTGTGGCCCAACAAATCTGCACCTCTGTCTTTGTTCCCAAGAAAGTAATTGCTATGAGCTGTTTTCACCCTCTGGGACAATTCATATTGCAATTCATCGCATTCAGATGCGGCTTCTGATCCATTTCAAATTTCAGAGGATCAATGCCCAGGACTTCTCATTGCTCTGAGGAAAACTGGATGGCTGCCTGATGGGAAGAGCAGAAGGTGGAACATATTCTAGTTTGTACTTACGTGATTCTTTCAATTACAGAGGAATTTGAAACACGAGCATAGAAACACCTTTAATTAAACATTCATTTTTAAGACCTAAGGAAGGAAGTCCATCTGCAGTGCTTTAAGAAAAGTAGTCCTAAGCCTTTTCTATTGCAAGAAACATTTGTTCCACAGAAACTCCTCTTCTATCTGGAGTTTCCATTCTTCTTTCAAAGTCAGTATTTTAATATTCACCCATCTGTTAAAAATGGCTCAATGCAACTTCTTGGAAGGCTGTGAGCACTGCATCACCACAACCATCTCCCACCATTTATTTTTTTTCTTCTCCTTTGGTCTTGTAGCCAAACAGCAAAGGAAATGTAAAAGTGTAGGAAAACAACGCGAGCCAGGCCAACAGCAACTTGACCTGCAGCACAGCCAGCAACTGTCATTCAACCCCTATTTGAACATTAAGTTGCCTCGCTCTTTGTCACTGCTTTCTCTTAATCCCTTGTCATCACAATTCTTATAATGGAAAACTGCTTGAAAATCAGAATTCCACAATACTTACTGTAAAATATTTCTTGGCCTTCAAGCAAACAGTATAGAACTAATTCTAGAAGAATTAAATAAAGTAACATGTAGGCTGCCATGGCTGATTTCTTCAAGACAGGAATGAACACACCCACTCAGAGCAGGAACATCTTAAATCTGTAAAGTACCAAAATCGTGATTCCAAATTAAAAAATAGACAGGCAATCAGAACTGAATTCCTTTTAGTCTTACCTGGAAGAGACCTTCTACATTAAAGCTGTCATTGACACATATGATGCTTTTATTTTTACTCTGAACTACTGCTACTGTTGCTCTTTTATACTCCGTTCATGCCTGCCACCATCCTGCACAGCTGCTGTGCACAGGTTGTTGTTTACTGCAATAGTTGGAATAAATCTGTAAAAGATAAGAATTAGAACTTCTTTTAAGTTCAGTTATATGAATTAGTCAAGTCTACCATTGTATCTTAAATTAATTCACCACAGTTAGTAACAAGGCACTTCCAAAGAGTTTACATAACTTTAGCAGGTTTACTTAAAAAAAATCATATATCTATTTTAATACTTAATTTTGATGCTTCAGTCTGAAGGTATTTGTTATACTATAGGTGTAAGTGAGTTGTTTTGTTTTGCTTTCACATAACAGGCCTTGGAACTCCTCACACATCAATCTAACCCAGTGTATTCCACGAGACTCCAAACAGTAACCAGACCCATCCTCTCCAAACTCACAGTGGGATAGCAATACACGAGTCACTCTCAGTGCCATCTCCCTAACTCCTAAATTAATTCTCATTCTTCCACCTTTCTGGAAGTCAGCCACAAAGATTTATGGGGATGTGTGGCTCTGTTGCTCATCAGGATTGGATGTGGAGATGTCTGTCTGGCACACCTCTGTTTCTGGCTGATCTCAGTGATAGAGATCAACTAAGGAAGAGCCTGCTATTGATATTAAGGCAGAATTAACCTTTTGGGGGTTCTTTCCCTTGATGGTGGTCTGAGTTTCTGAATATAGCACGTGGACTGGATTGAGTCAGAACTTTCAACACAAAACAGGACCACAGAAAGGTGAGGAATGCCAGGTTTCTGAATGGAAGCACAGCACATGGCACTGAAGCACTTATCACCATCCCACAAGTAAGTTATTGTTGTGGTGTCTTTCATGTGGATTTGTTGATTTAGGGCAAGGAAAAGTCCTCCTTCGAACCACTGGAATTCGTTTGTCTTAGGACCAATTTAAGATTAAACCGCCTATCAGTTTTAATTGTGCTCTCAACAGACTTTCATACCTTCATGATAAAGATAGTTCATATTTTCCTTTGGAATCTGGGTAAAATATAAGTTGTATGACCATTGTGTACACAATTACTGTATTTAAATTCCAGGGTAATTATTTTGTTATATGCAATTTCCAGGTGATTACTGTACCTGTACTGTTGGAGGCTTTATCTTCTGAAAGAGTTCAATATTATCTTATTTTCCATGTCACTGAAAGTATGCAAGTGGTTCTTTAGCTCCATTTAAAACAAAGCAGCATGTTTATTGTAACTGCTTGCATGCTTTGTCAATTTTGTTTTAATTATGACCCTGTCACTTGTTGCTCTGCAACACACAATCCCCATTATGCCATGACAAATTCAGTTTCCAGCTATTGCAGGGGGTGCTGATGTGAGCACATCAATATTCATGTGCCTTGACAGATCGTGAGGTTTAATAAATTGCTTTCCATGACATAATTTTTTTTGAAATCAGGGGTGTTCCCATAATAGCACCAAGGAAGCCTGAGGGATGACAAGTATCATTCGCTATTCACCACATCTAAAAATTAATACATTAGTTATCCACTAAGTAATGATAGACCTGTTTTATGATAAATATATATATAAAAAAAAGGGGAGGACAAATTATAAGAAAGAAAAAGCTTAATTTCCTGTGGCTAAAGGCGCTTTCACTTCTGATGTTCCCAGGTGCACTCCTTTCATGCAGTCTCTCATTCTTGCCTGCCCCAGGGAGAATCTTCTGTATTCTTCTGCCTCCACTACTGGGACCCGACGGTATGATCTGTATAGTGATAGGTGTAAGATGCGAGGGCTGCTCTGAAAGTAATGCCTCCTATTTTATGCTGTTGGCCCACAACATCAGAGGCAGATGTTGGTGGTACAGCAGTAGAGGCTGAACCTTCCCACCAATATCCCAGTCCATTGTGTTGCTGTGTGGCAGATGGCAGCAGAGGGGCAGTCTGACAAAATGGTGTCTGACACATTACTTATGAAGCAAAGGCACGGAATTGAGTTTCTCCATGTAAGAAAAGCACCCACTGACATTCATTGATGCTTGCTGAACGTTTACGGAGATGTACCAGTGGATGTGAGCACAGCGAGGTGGTGGGTGGTGCATTTCAGCAGTGGTGACAGTGGGTTGTGTCCATTGGTGCAGCTTTTTATGAGCACGACTTGTAGGCTCTTTGTCATCGCTGGTGAAAATATGCAGCTACTGGTGGAGACTGTTGGAAACAGTTTTTTGTAGCTGAGAATTTGCTTTATCAAATAGTGTTATTGTGCTCTTTTTTGTAGTTCCTATGGAAATAAACAGGAGGCATTACTTTCAGAGCCACATACATATAAAATATTCTTTTCTCTATGAACGTGAGACCTCTTTTACAGTTTTAGGGCAGCAGTTGTGCAAAATACCTCCATGAAGCCTTACTGGAGTAGTAGCTTCATTATTAAGAAGAACAGAAAATCTGACACCATCAGATTTGGCATAAAAGTTCTCTCATTTCTCATTTAATCTCATAAACACTAAAATAAAGCACATTTTAGGGCTGAACAACAATCAGTTGAGTGCAATTTGGGGAGATTCCCACTGGGCTAATTAAAGTAATACTGCAAATCATTCAGTGGGCAGGAAGGAGAGGGACAGGTGACACCCTGGCTTTGAGATGGGAATCCCCAGAATCTAACAATAGATTTGAATGTAAGTTGTGGCCACACAACTGAATGGGAAAGCACTGATCAGTGTAATTGCAAAGTTACAAAAGATAATGTTCTATTTAACCATAAGAAAGAGGTGCATTTAACCATGAGAGAGATGTGAAACTTGTAGCCAAGTGTGAGGCTCAGAAATAACAGGACAGAAGTGTTTAAACATCTTTCTAGTACGAATTGCTCCTGAGATCTTGAGGTGGCAAACACTGAGAACAGCATTCAGAAGTGAATAGAATCTCATTTGCTCAGCCCAGCTCAACTGCCTTAACCCAAACTTTATTAAAAAAGAAAAAATAACAAATTCTTTCCTGTATGTGATTGACATCAGAAATTTACTACCAGCTCCTCACCTCTAAGTGTGTAATAAGGCTCCCCAGTGCTATGGTGATATCAGTAGGAGACAGATACACACTTTGTGGCTATTAGCAGTGAAAGATGCTTTCCAGAGCACTGTACAGACTTTACTCTCCATACAAGTGCCTCATGAATTTTGGCTCTTTTCCTTAGAAAATCCCCTTTTCTCTATTAATCAGCTTGCTCACAGCCTGATTACTTTAGAGCAGGGACCATGCTCTTCAGAGAAGAGTGTGGCAGCATTGCTTGGAATACTGGCTACAGGTCTAAGATGCAGGTATTCCTTATTGTTCTGAAGTTCCCATGCAGCTGCTTCTACAGATGCCTATAAAAAGGATTGTTGGTGACTCAGTTACCATTTCATTTTGGTCACACCAGAACAGCATGGTTCTGTTTTGGCTTCAAAGAGAGATTCAACATAGGGCTGTAATGTTAGGAGGGCTCAGTGACGTGGACAGTCACTGTAAGCTGTTTGGAGGATTAGGTGTGAAGAGCATCGCGGGTATCTGATTAAGAATACAGATGATGGCTATGTAACTAAAGGCTGCCATGTTTATTTAAAACATTACTTTAATGGATTCTACTTGTGCAAATATAAAGAAAACTAAAACATTGTATTAAAAAAGTAATGAAGATAGATAATACGTGAGCACATTGCTAATACAAACAAAAAAAGGCCTTCGGTATTTCAGTCAGAATAACCTTGAAGAATATTATCAGATGTACCTCAGTATCTAATTTCTAGCGGAAGTGTAGGGAAGAAACACCAAGAAAACCATATAGGTGTCCTAAAGTTTCATTTCCTTTGTGCTTATCCTAGGAGAATAATTGCAGAGTGGTCTTCTTCCAAAAATCACAAAGAGGAAATTAAAAGTACTGCAGAGGAAAGACAAAGCAATTGTTTTCCTGGCCATTATCTCTCTTTGCCCTCCTAGCTTTCTTTGGAAAGGAAGTTACTTGCCTCTTCCACAGCTGTTAATCTTCAATACATACTGTGCAAATATGCATTTTTCCTATAGGAGTTCATGACTATTGCAGCTGAATTGGATGTTTTTCAATAGTCTGGTAAAACAAAGTGGAAAAAATGTGCCAAGGAGGAAAGCGTTATTTAGGTCCCAATAATCAAAGGTGAGAGCTACTCATTATCTAGGGTTGAAGACAGAACACAAATCAGCTAAGTTTAAAGCTTTATTTTGATGCAGAAAGTGGTCACCCAGCTGTGCTCAGGGTTAAGGCTAGGGAAAAAAATAGATCTTGGTTTATTAGAATATCTTTTAAATACTTTTGGGTTACAGAAAGGCCTAGAGCTAAGAAGAAATAATATATATTTTAAAATATGCATATAGATCAGCTAGGATTAAGGCCAGCCACAACATTTAACGATAACATAAAGTCACTGAAAAACTTAATTGATTTATTTGATCCACATGCTCTGGAAGCTTAGATTGCAAATTGATACCAGCCTGCGTAGATGGAGTAGCATTAAGATTTGGAAACAGCAGATTTCTGAGTAGGACAAGAGATGGGAGTTCTCTCATTACACTCAGCTCCTAGAATTGTGATGCACGAGCCTTCTAATTACCTTCTAGTCATTGGTAAGTCTTAGGAAGTTTGCTTCTAGGGAGCAGTCACAAGTGTCTTGCTGCTCTAAAGATGAAGGTACTTAAGAATGATGCTGCTGTACATACAGAAGTTCACAGCCAGGTGGTGTTAGAAAGGGATTTGGCATCTCTCTGTCCATTAAAATATGGCTGTGCTCGTTTGGATGAGAAGAGCATCAGGTTCTTGGTGAAAAGTTAGCATACTTGCTTGTCTGATCTTCTGCTTTTATATATATGCAACATGGTCACCTCGGCACACTATAACAGCATGAGGGAGGAAAATTTCGGCCAAGGAATTAAAGGGAAATCCCTACTTTTGTTAAAAAACAAAAAGCCAAACAGATGGCAATCAATTCAATGCATGGTGAGATGCTGAAACACGTTGAGCACCATACAGATGGTTAGCAAAAGTCATACCTGATTAGCGAAAGTCATGGAGCTATTCACTGTTTGTTTTTGAACGACCTATTCATTTAATTGCAGGGAATAACCCCTTGTTTTGTACAATTGCAGGTTTCCTCATGATCCTTCAAGTTAAGTGAGGTTATCCACTGGATTAGTTGCGGAGATCAAGAAGTGATGTGTAATTTTGCTGTTAGGCATAGTACACTGATTGCCTGTGCTCAAAAATCAGAAGTATGAAGGAAATCACTTTCACTTGGAAGACTTCAGGTCTCCAACTTAAAGGAAAACAAAATGCATATTGGTCTGAAAGGGTATGTATTTTTCACTTGAGATATCAGAAATGGGTTTTATTACTGAAATTGCACTGCTTTTCTCTGTCTCCTCAATGCCCTCCATCACTTCATCTTTTTTTTTTTCCCCTAACATTTTGATAACAGTTTGGACACAACTGTATTTTTTGCTATGTTTTATTTCATAAGTATATTCTTTTTTATGTGAGTTATCTTACACAGCAACATAGAAGTCAATATGTGATCTGTTATTGCTTATGTGATCGCAGCTGCTTCTAGCAAAAGTATGTATTTAAGGAGGTTACTTGAAGGGAGCTCATCTAACTTGAGCCCTCACCTGCATTATTAAGAAAAATGAATCTGTCCCAAAGAATGCTTTGAACAGCCAGCTTCCTTTCTTGCAAGCACTCAACAGTACAAAAACAAGGACAACTTTATTAAGGAAAATTAAGTTATAAATATGAAATTTGTAGCAACTAAACATACTTTAATATAACCAGCTGGGCAGTGGAGAGAACAGTTATGCAACAGGCAGACTTGTTAGCCAAGCAGGGCTGTGCAACTTATTTGGCTGGTCTAATGGATCCAGGCTTTTGTGTGGGACACCCAGAGGTAGCGTTCTTCATTGCACAAGGGGAAGGGCAGCCTAATGAGGTAAAAGATTTAATGACTCGTCTCCTCAGCCAGGCTGTGGATTGGTGTTCTATGCCAGCCCACAGGGATGAAAGGAGAATCAGCCACACCTTGTAACTTGAACACAATATAGAAATGATCTGTCTCAAAGAGAGCTCGGCTTTGTTGCTTTCCCCCATTTGCTAATTCTAAACTGATGAACAGATACAGTAATTTCCCAAGTGGCATTAGAAATAGTGTAGATATTTATCAGTGGTTTTGGCAGTTACAAGAGATGACATTGTGTACAAGGTAGGCTGGAGAAGGGGAAAGTCAAAGAAGTGCAAAGTTCTCCTCTGTGGTTGGATGGCAGACAACTGAGACTTGTCCAAAATCTTTAGACAAGATGGAGTTCCAAATATCAGTGTGATATTTTACTAAAATGCACTAGCATGAAGACTGAACAATTTATGAAAAGGAGCTCCTTGGTGCACTTTATCAGAGCTGATCACTCTTACACTTTGCAGTTGTGGATGGGATACAGGCAATGACAGTGTCCTGAGCAGAATCCAAAAAGCAAATTGGCAGCATAGGTGGTGGACAGTAAATTAGGTTTTGAAAGCTCTTTCAGGCTTAATAACTTGAAATAAGCCCAAATATGTAACTTTGAGACTAGAAATACACTAAAAGCATCATTGTTCCAGAGGTAGAGTGGAAGAGGTAGCATGAAGCACTAATCTGTAAAAAATTACTTGTATAAAGTCATCATGTAATCGAGCCACCAGTCCATGGCTAAACGTCAAACCAGCATTAGTATAACTAAGACGACTGCTGGATAGCAAGACATGTTAAGTCACTATATGGCAACATGGTTATTTGAAAGGAACGCTATCATTTAGATTGCTATTACCAGCTTAAGTCCTGCCAAGACACTGTGTAAGAAGGAGCACTTTGCAAGGGCCCCCCGTGTTTTGCATAACCATGCCATATATGTGTGCATCATACAGGACCAACGTTCACGCTGCTGCTCTCCACTGACATCACTGCTACTGCTACACTGCTAAACAAGGTCATGCTGCATTCCACTCAGCATTCTGATGGATGGCACGTCGCTGCTTTGAAGAGGAGAGCGAGCTGGCACTGCTCCACTTGAAAGCTAATTATCCTATACATGAATAAAATGGCCACACATCACAAAAAGGACAGAAAGGTCAAACGAGCATTTTAAACCAGAAAATTTAAAGCTGCTGAAAACGTTTTTATTTCCCCTCTGGCAGTCCTACCGGGCAGTTCGCTGCTGCCAGCTATGACGTCCAGCCTACAGCTGAACCGGCTCCAGCCCCAACTATTACAGAATGAGTCATTTCTGCAACGGTCTGGGAGAAGAAAAAAATAAATAAGCTACAGGGCAAGCAGCACACACGCTAAGTGTGCAGCGCTCTGCCCCGAGTGCTGCGGACTCTCCTTTTCCTCACTCCGCCTGGCCCTGGGGAGCCCTGCGACCCTCCCCAGTGTCGCCCTGTGGCGACCAGGGCGAGCCGCCGCTTACAGCCGTTAACCGCTCCGCTCGCGGGAGACGCGCAGCTGCGCCTCCCCGCAGCACCGCACTTCCGCCGGGCCGCGCCTCCCGATTGGCTGAGGGGAGGGCGCGGGGCGCGTGCCGCCGGAAGTGATCGTGCCGAGCACACGCCCCGGCTGCGTTCAAACCTGGATGGCGGTAAAGTTGGGGCTCGCGCTGGCGGCGCTGAGGGGACGCGAGGCGGGAACGCGGGTGGCGGTGCTGTGACGCGCTAACATTGGTGCTCGGGCTCTGCCGCGAAGGTTCTGTAGTCCACCTACCGCCGTTCTCAGGAAACACGATTGTTTTGATGCTCTGAACGCTCTCGGCTGTCCAGTTGTAAGAACCTTTGTTGCTATGGAAATATACCTGTAGCTTAGGTTCTCCTCCCACCCTCTTTATTCTTCTATTCAACGTCACTCGCTCAAATGCCTCTCCTTTTTTCAGGTGCCCTTTTATACGAAATAGGCTGCCAGGATGTTGAAGTTCAAGCACAGCGTGCGCACCACAGCTGACACGGGCCCTGTGGAGCCCATTGCCAGCCGTGCCTCTCGCCTCAATCTGCTCTTTCAGGTAAAAAACACTTCTGGTGTTGGGTCTGATCACCTCAGATTTGTCCACGTCCATCTCAGGTGTACCACAGCGCAGCTCTCGTTTGTGTGGACCTCGAAGCACACCTGTGGGGTTTTTTTTGGAGGAAGGGGGAAAGGAAGGAGATCAGTTGCTAAAGTTCAGAGAGCACGTGTAATTTGCACAGAGTTGTGCATCTGATAATGTTTTAATATTAGCAGATTTTCCCACATAAAGATGGAATATTGCATTCTGTGTCTTCTAATCTACATCCTTTCCACGGGAGGTACAACTGAGGGTTTGTCACGAGGCAAATTTCTGCAGCCAGCTGCTGTTTGATCCTCTGAGGTGCAACAGCTTCTCCTTCTGGAGCTAATATTGATGCTGATTGCTTTTGTACCATGAATAAAACATATGGTGCGATGTCAAGGACAAGCAGTCGGATCAGAGCCATCAGTGGTTGTAGAGAGATCCAAGAAAGCTGTGATCTGAGCTTTAACAACCTTAGAAGATTGCTTTGTCTAAAGGTAGACTACCTGTAACAGCCATTACATTTAGAAGTCCTGTGTTGATATACTTACCTCATGCTTTTGCCTTATTTGTCTAATTTCTAAAGTAGTGATTTTTAAATGATAACATATATTCTGTTCTATACATATGTTATTGATCTGGGGCTTTTCATTGTTGTCTTAGACTCCATCTGCTGTTGCTTCTTTTTTATTCCAGGGGAAGCCACTCTTTGTGACTCAACAGCAGATGTCTCCTCTCTCCCGGGAAGGCATCCTCGATTCTTTATTCGCTCTTTTTGAAGAATGTAGAAACCCTGCTTTAATGAAAATCAAACACGTAGGCAACTTCGTCAAGAAGTGTAAGTGTTCCTTGGAGTAGTTTTTAGGTGTTGTTTTAAAAGATAGTCCTTAAGAACCTGAATATTTAAATTATGTTATAGTTGCTTAAATTTGTTGGTGATTGTAATGTAGGACTTGCATCTCGATTTTTGTGGGGCTACTCATTATTGCAAAGGGAACCTTGGCGTCTTACTAAACTTTATTTAGGTCCAGAAAGGTGGATTGCAAGTGGCTTTTGAGGTGCTGTGACTCAGGTTGGATATTAGGAAAAATTTCTTCTGAGAAAAAGTGGTGATGCAGTGGCACAGGCTGCCCAGGGAGTGGTGGAGTCACTGTCCCTTGAGGTGTTCAAGAGTTGTGGAGACTTATCACTGAGGGATGTGGTTATTGGGCGTGGTGGGGGTGCCACTGACAGTTGGTTTAGATGAACTTAGTGGTCTTTTCCTACTGTAATGATTCTATGATTCTGTGACTCTTATGTTTTCCTTTCCTAGGTTGTATTATGTTTCTAGTTGAAGAAGCATTTTTTGTTAATACTGCATAATGTTCCAAGTATTTACAATAGAAGGATGTTGAAGGCAGGACAGATGAGGAGAAAAATACATAGGAATTATTTTGCTAATACTTGCTTCTTTCAGTGTGAAGTAGTAGCTTCAATTCCACGTTTTATCCGTATTTTACATTGTGAAACTTTTAAGTAGCAATCCTGTACTTCAGAAGTAATTCCAGATTGATTAATCAAGTAGGACTAAATATTGAAAAAGTACTTAAATACTTAAACAGAAAAACTTCATCAACCTTACTGTTAAGAAATACAAAAAATTGGGTAAACAGTAATCTGTCATGCTCTTTGTAAAGTTCCAACCAGTATTTAGTTGAGAATAATTGTCTGATAGAGTATGAGGAATTTTTAGGACGCCCTACAGAGAGCAATTATCTGTCACGGTGCATAGTGGTTGAAACTCCTCAATGGGAAACCTAAAGTAACCTCTGAAGGAAATGCCTATGGTTGGTTGTTAGACAATGGACTAGTGCCTCCCACAGGCAGAGGACTGAACCCTGGCACTGGACTTGCAGAACTTGACTGGCTAAAGCCCTCATGTTAGTGAATGTGCTTTGTATTGGCAAGGGACAGCTGGAAAGAAATTAGAAACAAAAGAGGCTATCGGCTTATGGTGTGATGAATGGGACAGAATTATGGTTGCTATGGGAACTGTCTTAGCATTTCCTGATTCTTTTGTATGTACCATATTTCACTTTTAACTATGTATTAATACTGTCTTTTTTTAGTATTATATATACTGTTTTTTAAGAAGCATATTCTGGAATGATTTATCATTTCTTTAGAGCCAGGAATGAAAATATTCTGGGTTTTTTATTGTTGTTGTTTTGTTTTATTCCCCATAGCGGATGTTGTGTTCGTTATGAAGTGCCAGTTAGCTAACCTAAAAATAAATGTCTTATTTTTATAGATGCAGAGACTATAGCTGAATTAAGGGAACTCCAACCCAGCGTGAAGGATTTTGACGTCAAGAGTGTGGTTGGCTGTGGTCACTTTGCAGATGTAAAAGTAGTAAGAGAGAAAGTTACTGGTGATGTGTACGCTATGAAGGTGATGAGCAAGGAGTCTCTGTTGGCACAGGAGCACGTATGTATATTTTCCTGTGATGACAGAAGAACCATAAACCACAATTTGATGAGCATTTTCTTTTTCTTGCTGCTATTATGCTTAAAAATAAATCTTTTATAAATTTACAAATTTCATTCAATGTAAGTAAGGGATAGGAAGAATAATCTTGCACTTCAGTGAGGTATGTAACTGTGTGTAGTTTTGCTGTGTCTAAAAGCCATTGTCACAGACTGTGATTCTACTGGGTGAGGTGCCATGCAAAACAGAAAAGCAGTCCTTGTCTCAAAGAGCTTATCATTAAATTGTAAGGCAAGAAACACATGAAAAAAATATTGAGTCTATTTCGATCAGCTTGATGAACAACTTGATATGGCTTAAATTTTCAGGTAATCTGTTTAAGTTCTTATTTGACTTTAAAGAGCAACATAGCATGTCAAGAGTGGATGTGATGGCAAACTGTGGTGACTGATATTCCGCAGAGAGCCTCTCACTACCTTGAGAGACATGGAACTTGAAAACTTAAAAACAAACCAACAAACCCAAACAACAAAAAAAACCCAGCAAGATAATGATAACGAAGGTTGTTACCACAGTTTGTTGAGAAACGGAAGTTAATCTTCCAGTGATGAGGGATGGCGTGTAGGACAGAGTCTGTGAAAGGCCTCATGCATCTGTACAGCAATATCTAAGTTAGCTGTTCCCAATATACGGCTGCAGTGAAGTTGCTCCTGAGATTCTCTGGCTTCCAGCATTCTTTGTGGCTGTGAGAAATGGAAATAAGCTATAATTACTCTTGCTATGGCACAGGCAAGAAGAGTAAACTGTGTTGTTACCCACGATATGACACTTAGTGAAAGTAGGGAACAATAATCTGAATGAACTAGCAGCATTTCTGTAAAGTCATTTCTTATTGTCCAGCACTACATCTGAATAAAGGAATAGTTGTGAAAACAGGATTTCAAGAAAAACTTGTATTTTAATATCTATCATGAATTTATTACTGAATTCAACTCTTTACGAGGGTAGATAATGGCAGGTCAAGGGGAAATGGCTTTAAGTTGATTGGGGGAAGATTTAGGTTGGATGTCAGGGGGAAGCTCTTTACCAAGAGAGTGGTGAGGTGCTAGAACAGCTGCCCAGAGAGGCTGTGGATGCCCCGTCCCTGGAGGTGTCCAAGGCCAGGTTGGATGGGGCCCTGGGCAGCCTGGTCTAGTATTAGATATGGAGGTTGGTGGCCCTGCCTGTGGCAGGGAGTTGGAGCTTGGTGATCCTTGGGGTCCCTTCCAACCCAAGCCATTCAATGATTAGCTGTGAGGTGCTACCCTATAATTGTCCTAGCAACTTTTCTGCTTGTCTGAGATTAGTATTATTTTATTAGGGCCAATCCAGATGAGGTCACGATTGCACTCCAAGCTGGTAGATACTTCACCAGTTTGAAAGGAGAGCTGACCTTTTCTTCAGGGACTATTCAACTGCCAACAAACTGGACAACAGAAGGTGGGAGGGAACTGAAAGCACAGAGGAGTAATATTACTTCTTTAAAAGCACGCATCACGAGGAAATGGTATTTAATGGTTTCTAAGCAATTTTTTTATATAATGTCTTTGGCACAGGCTTGCATCTTTCTAAAACCAGAGAATTCTAATGCATTCTAGCCCGTTTTCATCAGCATATAACTGAACATTTCCTTTTTTTGTAGGTGTCATTTTTTGAGGAGGAACGCAGTATATTATCTCAGAGTACCAGCCCATGGATTCCACAGTTGCAATATGCATTTCAAGACAAGAAAAATCTTTACTTGGTAATGCTAGTCTTTTTCTTCTCTATTCAACTCTGTTAGCGTTGTTATACTTAAGAACAAGGTGGTGTCTGAACTGTGCCTATGTTCTGCAAATTTTCCAGTGTTCCATGCTACTCTTTGATACGTATCCAGTGTAATATGGGGGAGTTGAATGGAGTGCCTTTGGTATATATAAACTATATCTCTTCCTCTAAAATTCTATGAAGGTTATGGAGTACCAGCCTGGAGGGGACTTGCTGTCACTCTTAAACCGGTATGAGGACCAACTAGATGAGAGCATGGTGCAGTTCTATCTTGCAGAGCTGGTTCTGGCCATTCACAGTGTCCACCAGATGGGTTATGTACACCGGTAGGTAACGACTGCTTTGCACTACCCATAGTATTTAATCAGTATCATTCCAGATCGAGTGTTCTGGAATGATGCATGCTTGTTTTTCATATTCTGTCCTCTTCAAGGACAGTGTTTCACATGCTGGATCAGAAGGGAAGATTAGAAAATTAATCATACATAAACTGTAATTGCAGCTAAAGGCATTAACTTTGATGTAAATTTCAAACTAATATTAAGAAATTATTGCTATATATTTCCTTTAGGCTTAGTTTAAAAAAGAAAAGCAAAAAAATCCTTAATAGAAAAATATTTTCCAGAGCAGAGGCTTATTTTTATTAGTACCAAGCAGTGCAAGATAGTCCTGTAGTTGTTAAAGCTTGCTGCACCTGCTTGTTGAGGAGGGCAGTGTAATATGCTGGAATAGTTAAATACTGCAGACTTCTCTAAAAATGATATCAAAGCATGAAGGCTACAACTGTAATTCATGCTTTTGATTTATCCCATTTATTGGTGGCTAGAATTGTACATTTCCTTTTTTGTAGATGTCCTTTCTTTAAAGGAAGATTTATTCCATCAGTTCTGAGACTTTGGATGTGTCATGCGGTATTTATGTTCCAAGCAGCTGTAATGGTTGCATTTAGATCACATAGATTGTGGCTTTCTAATGTAAGGTGGCTGCCTGGGTTTGAAAGATGCACAGAGTAAGCTGAGTCACTCTGACTTCCTTATGTCAGCGTGGAACTTCCTGTGTTCCAGTTTCTGCCCGTTGCTCCTTCTATTGTTGCTTGCCACCTTAAAGAGTCCACCTCCACTGAATTGGCTCCCGCAGCTGAGATATTTATAAGCAGTTATGAGATGAAGGGATCTTGTGATGATGAAGGGAATTTGACCAATTTCATTTTTAATTGGAAGCAGAACAGCAGTGGGAAATGAGACTCAAATAGTAATGCGTTGTTCATGTTTTATGCAGCTGAGTGTATGCTGGAGTGTAGGTGAAAAGGGAGATGCTGTGGTCCAGATGTGACGCTGGGGAGAGACACAAAAAGGCACTGATTGCTTTCTTCTTGCTTACAGAGATATCAAACCAGAGAATGTTCTTATTGACCGGACAGGACACATTAAACTGGTGGACTTTGGGTCAGCTGCCAAAATGACAGTAAACAAAATGGTAATGATTTATGTTTTGTCTATGGCTTGTTTGGATATTACAGTCAAAAAGAGAAAACTAACTTTATATGTGTTTCTTGATTATACCTTCTTCTTCCCTGTCCAGTATGGAATCTAGCTGTGATATTTTTCCAGTTATGACAGGCTTTTCAAACAGAAGCTTGAGTACCTTTTGCAGCTCTCAGTAGATAAATGTTTGCTTATTTGAGTTTTAATATAGAAGTAGGGCAAAAGCAAGTCTACTTTCCAATGATGCTGCATTGCAATACCGAATCATCCTTCTAGAGATTCTCACAACTATTGAATATTATGTTTAAAGAAGGATGTGAGCTTATAATTGTGTGTAATTGGACTGAAAATTATGTTTGCTGTAACTAAGGTGGCATAGTTTTGAAGACAGAGGAGCTCTTGATTAAAATGAGTCACATTCCAGCATTCTGAAATTCAGCTCTGCTCACAAAAAAGCACTGTGTTCATAGCTGTGAATAGGTTGAGCTTGTAGTTATCAGATGATTTTAGTTTTAGGAAACTGCATGCAATTTCAAGTGATAATTTAAATTAAAATAGATCTAAGTGAGAATGTGAAGTTATATATCAGATCCCTCTCTTGTTTTATGATTTTCATGTCTCGTAGCATTTTGTCATTTTTCTGACTCTTTATACTCTGTTTTCCTCATTCTTTGTCAGCGTTCCTCTGCACTGCATTCCCTTGTATGGTTTTTTCCTTCACATTACCTATCTTTTCAGCCTTCCTCAGGTTTCTGTTAGTATCCCTGCTGTTTTCTTTCACTCTTTTCTGCCGCTCAGTGAAAATAAATTATTGCAGTGCTGGTTTCTGAATTACCTTTTCCAAACATTTATGAAATTTGAACGCCAGCTGATCCTGAACACAAGGCAAAGAGGTAGGGATGACACAGAATGGAACAAGGCCAGGGAATATTAATGTCTAAATGTGACAGGTTCTTTTTTTTTGAACCTTCAGCTGTGATGTTCCCATTAATAACAGAGTGCTCAGCTGCGCACACTGCTCAAAACATCACTTCTCTGTAGCGCCGTTCTTCTTACAGCACTGCTCTTTTAACATCAGCTCTGCGTAGTTTTCAGTGACAGCTCTAATATTCGTACTCCTTTTTTAATCTCATAATTCTTTGTTACACTAACTTCAGTGTTTTTCTTATCAGATTGGTTAAAATTACTTAAACTTGGAGAGCTGAAAACGTGTCTCTTGTCTCAAGAAGTTTTATTACCATGATCAATGAACAGAAGTGCTGTAAATTCACTTGGAGTGTATTTGCTTCTATCCCAGGTAAATGCCAAGCTACCTGTTGGCACACCTGATTACATGGCGCCAGAAATGTTAACAGGGTTGAATGGGGATGGCAAAGCTGCCTATGGTCCAGAGTGTGACTGGTGGTCCTTAGGAGTCATTGCGTATGAAATGATCTATGGAAGATCTCCCTTCACTGAAGGAACTTCAGCAAAAACTTTTAATAACATCATGAATTTCCAGGTAGGGAGCATTGCTTTTACACTGCTGGGTAAAAAGCCTGCAACTAAAAACTAAATGTTTTTACAATTGAAAGAAGAAGGTAATGTCTCTTACTTTGTCATGTTCATGTAGAGTGTGTATACTTTGTTAAGATTTTTAGCATTTTATTTATATACGCCTTCACACTGTAAATATGATGTGTTGTTTTTATAACAGCTGTCAAAAAAAGTAAGCATCTGCAATGCATGAATTTAAAAAGATTGATTTGTCCTTTTTTGGCAATTATACCAGTAGCATCTCCAAAGTAATCTAGAAGAGGGATTGGAAGGGTGATTTGATAAAGTTTCCTGGTGATACTAAATGCTTCTGGTTGGTAAAGTAAGGGCCAGCTATGAGGAAGTGAGGACTTGAGCTTACTGAGTGTATGCATAATTAAAAGGCCATGTGAAAGTTAAACACATTTAGACCAATGCACACGAAAGGATAAGTATCCCAACTTTACCTAGTGGTGGGCTGAAGTATTTTGATGTTATAATCTAGAGAAACATTAGTTTAATTCTTAGAAACAGAAAAAGAAAAGACATACAGAATGGTAGGAGTTTGTAGGAAAGAAAAAACAATCGTGTGTAGCTGGGAGAAAGCAAGAAAAAATAGTTCTCTCTTCTGGTATGAGAGTTAGGGGCCTTAGATGAAAGTGAGCAGCTGTAACTACAGAACAAACCAAAAGGGACACTTCATGTGGGACGTTATGGCAAAGTTCTCCCCAGCGTGATTGTTTGCAGCTATGAAACATTTATATGGGTGCAAGGGGTGACTAAACAAATTCATAGAAGAGGAATGCATTGGGATCTGGCAAGTACAAAGACATCATCCGTGGTTCAGAAAATCCTAAGCCATAAATTCCTGGAAGTTTGAGAGGATTCTCTGCGGATCTGCCTGGCTTTACTCTTCTATATCATAGAATCACAGAATGGCCTGGGTTGAAAAGGACCACAATGCTCATCCAGTTCCAACTCCTGCTATGTGCAGGGTCGCCAACCACCAGACCAGGCTGCCCAGAGCCACATCCAGCCTGGCCTTGAATGCCTCCAGGGATGGGGCATCCACAGCCTCCTTGGGCAACCTGTTCCAGTGTCACCACCCTCTGGGTGAAAAACTTCCTCCTAATATCCAACCTAAACCTCCCCCATCTCAGTTTAAAACCATTCCCCCTTGTTCAGCATAAGATGATGAACTGGCTCTGCTTTTTGTCTGGTCTGATATGGTCATGCCTGTATTTTTCCTGTAGTTTAGTAGATGTGTATCAAAGTCTATTTGGAAAATATCCACAATGTTTTGGTTTTTTCCTCTTTGTGTGCTGCAAATATTTATCCTTTGTGCCTGATGCATCTCAGTATATTGAAACTGAAGAATCTTACTGTTTTCCTGCTAAGCAGAAATGCTTTTCTTTCTAACCCAGAGATACCTGAAGTTCCCAGAGGACGTGAAAGTTAGCAGTGAATGTCTTGATCTGATCCAGAGCTTGCTTTGTGGGCAAAAGGAAAGGCTGGGTTATGAGGGACTCTGCTGCCATCCGTTCTTTTCTAACACTGACTGGAATAATATCCGTCACTGTAAGTAGAACAACACTGCATTCATAAACAATTCCTGATCTCTGGGTAATGTGAAAATCTGTACAATGTGAGTATTTAAGTGTGGTTGATCTGAGTCATTATTAGTAATGAAACAGGACTGTGCTTGGGAGCAGGTGTTTTGAACAAAACAATTTGTTCTGGTTTTTAGATAGGATACGTTAACGTCTCTTAGGTGAAAATTGGAAGGTAAGGTGAGCTTTGCTGTGTTTCTGTATGAATTTCTGATGCAATTGCTATCTTACTGCGAGCACTAGACTGGAAAATCACAATGGCCTTTCCATGTCTTTCCTCAGATTAAAATGCATGTGTGTTCTTCAGGCCTTTTCCACCTCAGTTTGCTCCGTTTTGGCATGCTGGTGTATTTTTATTGTGCCTTTATCTCCCTCTCTTTCATTACTTGCTATCCAACTTTTGGATTTTGTTTAACTTTCTGGAAGTGATAAAATGTCAGAGGTCATAGGGAACATTGGTGGTTTTTTCCTCTAAGTTAATGTGACTAATAAATGGCTGCATTTTTTGTCACAAATCCATTCCTTCCAGTAGGAAGTTAAAATCACTGAAGCAGATAATTTTCTAAGCAGAAAATTGTTTATAACACTGGGGGAATAATGGAATTCAGTATTTGGAAGCACTGAGGCACCAGCACCGTTGTAAAAGCAAGCATTTTGCATACCATCAGTGATCTATGAGCGCCCAATTTGTGTTGGGTGCTATTTTAAGTTACTTGGACTGCAAGATTATCTGTGCAAAGAACTTGTCTGCCTTCTATTCTTTATCAAATATGCTCCCCTGTATTAAGAGCAATGATTGTGCTCTAATTTTCATGAACTGCTAAGCCTTCTGCTTTTGATGACTGTCTCAGCACTTCAGCTGTCAGCTCCGCAGAATGTTTACCTGCGTTTCTGTTGATTCATTCATTGTGAACTTGTGGAACTGCTGTGCTGTTAAATGCCATTGTTTCTGCCCTTTGAGAGCCACTGAACCTCGAACGAGGAATGTTTCTTATAATTTCAGCACGTATTTCCCAGGCCTCAGCTCGCTCTGCATCCTTTACCCAGAATCCAGTCTAAGCTACCGGTACTCATTTCTGACATTTTTGTATTGTATTTTTGGGAAAAAAACAGGATTTAGGAAAAGCTCTGTTGTTTCCTTGGCAATTGCCTGTCCAACACTGACACAACTGCACAAGTTAATTGGGAGCGTTCTGCCATTTCCTGTGGTAACAGTGATTCTGATGGAACAATTCTGCCGTCATTATGAAGTTTGAAGTAGTCATTTGGGATTTAAAACAATCCTTTTTTGGTCTGCAGCTGACCTGTGGGTTGCATCATTCCCTGTAATACCCAGACCTACCTACGGTGAAGATTCATGCAGTTTTGACCCCTGACTTGGCTGTTATGTCTTGTACATCATAAAGCCTCTCTGTAACTAGCACAAAACACAGCAGTCTTTTTGCTTTTAGTAGCAGATCCAGTGTATTGCCTATTGCTTTGCTCTCTGCAGTGGTTCTCTATCTGCTGGTCTATTCAGGGTAGTGTCACTATCGTTCTATTCAAAAGCCTTGATAGGCTCTTCCTGGGCTATCTAAGAGCTGAAGTTTCCTTCTTATCTTCAGCCTCCTATGATAGTGGTGTTTAACTGGAGCAGTGGCAACCTGAGGAAACTAGGAAGCCAGCAGGTGTTGGAAGAGGCCACGGGGTTTTGATTTAGACCAAGGAATCTCATTTCCTTAGGTTAATAGTGTGAGATTCTGGGGCTATGGAATAGGAATTTCTCTCTATCAAGTCATTATTAAATAAATTCCATGTCAGCGCACTGATTTCTTTCTAGTCTATAAGAGCAATGATGTTATTTCTATTTTGGAATGGAAAAGGTAGGGAAAAAATGGTACCCATGCCTTGCAAGTATTTAAATTATCACCGGGCACTCCAGGATAACCATTCTTAATGCATCACTTTGGGTTATGAAGGTGTCATTGAGTAGTTTTTCAGTGTTAGATTTTGTTGATAAAAGTCAAACCTCTGAAATGTTTGACTTTTCAGTAAACTCCTTCCCAAAAAAGACAGTCGCCTTTTAGCTGAGCTCCCATCTTCCTTGGAATCAAGCAGCACAGGCCTGTAGAAGCAGCTCTTAAGGTACAGAAACAGAACAATCCAGCCGTTAACCAAAGGTGAACTTTGAGTCTGTCTCAACAGGAAATGTCGCTCTTCCTTAGAGCGTTTTACTGAAACATGTCCATGGATCTTGCTTGCTGTATTTGCTGATTTCCCTGTTTAATGACTTCTAAAACTTCATTTAAGAAATCTCTGAATAGCTTGTTTTGATCTTTCTGATAGAGTTTTCAGAAAATCCTTTGGATTTTTATTTGTTTCCAGCTGTGTTTCAGCTAACAGATCAGGATTTCAACTGGAACGTTGCTGACTGGACTGTCTGAGTACTTGATAAGTATCCAGAATTAGGTAGAGCTGAGGGAGTGACAGATCTGGCTTACTGGCAACAAGGCTGCAGATCTGAGGATTTTGTTAATCACATTTCTTGTCTGGAATCCTGAAATAACATCAACTGTTCAACTGGAAACAAAAAATCTGGCTGATAAAGGTTAGCTGATAGATGGTCAGAAGGTTCTAGCATAATCTACGTGATGTGTGTATGCATAGCATGAAGACTCCTGGACTGCAGTCCAAGAGATCTTGAAATAGGAAAAGCATGTTTGATCTTCCATGAGGAAACTAAAGAAACATGGAAAACTGGAAAACCTCAGTTGAAGAGTGATTCTGTTATGAAACAGGCAGGAACTCGAATCTCTCTGCTCGTCATTCCGAGGCCCATCCTCATAAACCCCAAACTGTCATTCAGGATGTTAACAGTTAAACGTTTTGACGGCTCGTTTAGATGTTTGCTTTCAGAATAATGTGTAGACTTGTCTCTCTAAATGGAGATCACTTTCATGTCGGCTTGGAGATGACTTTTATTAGCAGAAACATATGTGTTGGATCATTGCCTTGGGAGAGCAGAAAAGATGCTAAGACACTAATAGATAGATGGGTTAGCACTAACACAGTTCCATTGTTCACATGGTCTTAGACATACTATCCTTAGATTATATCAGTCAGACCTGCTACTTTCTATTTTCATTCACTAACACTACTGAAATATGCCTCTTAAAACGTGAAAGAGGAACGCCTAACCTACTTGAAAAGGCTCTGCAGATGCTTCTCCCCAGCAAGTACATATAGATCACCTTGTATATCAAAAAAAGACATGTTTTTATTCTTCAGAAGTGTTCTTATTTCCTATAAATTTCCCTGTTCATCTTTCCCTGTCCCATGGGAAATGCACCATCTCTTTTCTGAACCTGCATGAAAATATTTTGAAAGGAAGGAGAGACAATTGAGGCAGCGTTCCTTGAGCCAGTCCTACATGCACACATTAGGAGGGAAAAACACGCACATCCATCCCCAAAGAGAAAGGTAATGAAAAAAGCCTTTGTTTTCACAAGGGACATTTTATCTCATCTTAATGATAGCTGGTTGAAGTACTGCATCATGTGTGGGGTTTAACTTAGCAACCCACAACACCCTCTTTTCCTCGAAAAGTCATTCTTTGGAACAGATGGAAGAGGGTTACATCCTTCCACAAGTGGGGAGGTATCTAGGCAAGCAATTGGCTTTTTTTAAAACATGCAGTTCCTTGCAAGATACTTTAAATGGTAAACAGAACATATATATTCGTTTGTAATACATCAGAAGCAGAAAGAGGTCTTTATACAGCTTGTAAGACCAGAAGCATCAGGTCTACTGCCTTTTTGACTAATAGTTCTGCCTTCCTTTTGAGTGAGCCTGAAAGAAATGCGGATCTCTCACCTTGTCAGCAGCGATGACATGATTTCTGCAGTTGGTTCTTGGAGGCTTATCTTGACCTCTGCTGAAAGATCCTTTTAAAGAAGGAGCTGATAAGCGCATTTATGCATTTGCATTCACTAATTTTCATCTTGTTCCAAAAGTATGATAATTAGGAGTCCTTTGATTTTAAGGAAGGAATAATAGTTTGTTATTATTATTAGAGATTGGCTAGAGATTATGCCACCACGTGATCCTCATTTGAGAGCCAAATTGCTCATCTGTATCAGCTTGTTTTTACAGATCTCCTCTGAAGTAAATGATTCTGTAGGGATTTTGGACACCATGCAAAGGACCCTTTGATCTTAGGAATAATGGCCCACGAAGAAGCTACCAAATAAACAGAATGGATCTAGCAGTTCTTCTTTCCCTCAAGATGTTCCCTCTTGCTCCTATGTGTGCATGTGGCTTTTTTGTGGTTATAGTTTTTTTCCCTTCAGCATACTGAAGAAGTTCTGATTCTCATTTCAGTCACTGCTGATGGTTCAGGATGACTTAATGTACTTTTTATACTTTATTTTTTTTGGTAAATGCAAAATAGAGACCAAAAGTATTTTCAGTATTTTTCAAGCAGCTTTCACAGTTTCTTTGTTCACATCTATTAAATGTTACAAGAGACCATCCTGTAAAACACTTTGCTCTTCAAACTCATTTCCTGCCAGCCCCAAAGGTTTGGTCTGTCTTGCATTCAGTTTTTCATCTTTGCATCCTTTATCCTCCACTTATTCTGTTTCATCATTTTATGAGCATGCTGATCGTGTGCATTTTTAAGTTGTATTTTTCTCTGTGCAAGTAGTTTGGCTAGAAATTCCTGTTAAGAGGAAAGATTTTCTTTTTAATGGTAATGTCTAAAGATGTCTCTTTAGAGCTCCTTAGCTTCCTTCCAGTGAGAAGCAAGACACTAGATCTCTCTTTATAAGCTGAAATTAACTGTCAGATTCTGAGGAACATATAACAGGGGTGATATAACGTTATACAAAGGTGGCTATGTTGGTTTTTGTTACCTCTCTTAGAAAGATTCGAGACTTCCCCAAGCGAAGTGAACAGTTTGCTGTTTGCTCTGCTACTTTGCCTCATCAACTTTATCTGTCTCCAAAGACAGCACAAAAAACTTCACAGCAACCCCTTCCTTTAAGAGGATGCACAAAGTTCTTTAAGCAGAGCTGCTAAACTAAAATACATAATTGTCTGTAATTATCTTCCTCTGCTATGAGTTAATGGTAATTTTGGGGTTCTCTTTGCATTAAAGATGATTTATGAACAGCATTCTGTTGCTTACATGTTTTTAAGCTTTTAAGAGCATATAAAGAATAGCTTGGCACTATCTTGGCAGTAAGGGATTTTGTAAGTGCAGATCCTAATAAACAATATACATTCCAAAATTATGCTTACAATGTATAGATGTCAGCATCATATTGGATCTAAATATGCATTCTAACCAGTGAAACAGCAGAACTTGGTCAATGCATAATATTGACAGGAAACTTTCACGTTCTGAAACCAGTAAGTAAAATTGCTTATTACTGGCCCATTTTAATTTGTGTATTTTCCCATTTGTCTCATTCTAATGTACTTGGAACTCCTGTACGTGAGCAGCATTCCATCTGCTCCATGGAATTTCTTTCCTCGTCCCTGCTTGGCAGCAGTGTCAGAATGGCTCCTCGGAGAGCCGCTAACAAAGCATGCGTGTGCAGCTGTGATTTGGTGCTTTACAGGGATGTTTTTTGGCTACCAGTACTGTCCTGGTGGGTAGTTTAAGCATGGGTTTGTCTAGAGAATTAAGAGTTAAAAAGCAGGCTGTGAAAGGCTTGGCATCCTAGAGGGAGCTAGCAAGCTCCAGCCGTGACTCATTCTGCCTGTGTCAGTCAGATAAGCATCAGCATCTGTCACGAATGCAGGCAGGTAGGGTTAAACTCGAGCATGCAGAGAGTGAGGAGCAGGGAGCCTGCACTGCAGGGGTTGTAATGTTTGTTCCTGGTTCTTCAATTCTCATCAGCCCCTCAGCTACAGGAGATCTATACTGGCTCCATGGTAACGGTTTTAGCACGCTACACTTCCATCAGCTTGTGACAATGGGCTGTGTTCTAGTTACGGACTGAAGAGCTGTCTCCTTCATAGAGCAAAAAAGAGATTAGTAAATTTGCTGTGAGTGAGGATCCGAGTGATGAAGGAAAAAAAAGAAGAGGTAGAAAATGTGCTTTAGTGAGGTAGGAATTGCACAGCAGGATTTTGCATTCATTCCCTTCACACACGTAGCCATGCCAGCAGGTAGCTGGGGTGCTGCACATCACTGAGGATAACTCGTCTTTTTATTCTGTTGGTTAATTAAACTGAAGTAAACATTAGAAAAATCAGCTGAAATTAAACAACTGCTTAGCAACTAAAGTGGTACCAATTTAGAAATTATGGCAAAAAATAGACTGTAATGCCTTCTATATATACCTCTCTTCAGAGCTGATTGTATCAGAGCCAGACTGCAGTGGTGTCCCAACAAGAGTTCCAGATCTTTAGCAAGCTCTTCTGGATAAATAAAATCTTGCTGCTATTTCTTCTCATCCTGAAGACCAGCTAGCTTTCAGTAGCTGTAATTTATTAAACCTTCCAGGAGAAAGCCCAGTTAACTATTGATTAGAAGCCCACGCTGGGCAGATTTTTGGTACTATTAAAGGGTAGATATATTATCCCTTAGCTAACTAGCAAAGAATCGGGCTGCATTCTCACGTAGTGGCTTCACTAACTGGATAGGCTGGAGACATTTTCTAGATGAATCGGAATTGAATTGCCTTTAGCTGTATGATGGTAATGATTTCATTAGCCTCGTGCTTTGATTTGATTCATTGTGCGTCTGGAGAGGAAAAAAAATCCACACACACGAAAAAGAAACATCTCCAAGCTAAAACTCCGTTTAATCAGTGTGGGAGATACTCTGCCTGCAGAGTGGTAGCCATGTTGGTAGCTGAAGGGTTAATCTCTTGTTGCTGTAATACGATTTGAGAGCAGCAGCTCAGTCTGCTTGTGTTAGCAAGATTAAAAGCAGGAGCTGCAGTGCCATTGCAAGCACTGAATGAGTGGGACTGTTGCAGAGTGAACTGTAGCTGAATTTTGTCTTTTATCCCTGCTTTTTTCACCAGCTCCTCCCCCCTTCGTTCCTACTCTCAAGTCTGATGATGACACCTCAAATTTTGATGAACCAGAGAAGAATTCGGGGGTTTTATCCTCTACACGGCAGTTGAGCCCGGCAGGTTTCTCGGGTGAAGATTTGCCTTTTGTAGGGTTTTCATTCATCAAGGCACTGGGGACCCTCAGATCAGAGTAAGTACAAATTATTGCTTAGGTGGATATGACCACTGGAAAAAATAGGAAGGTTTGTTACGGTGAGGATGATGGACGTGTGAGGAAAAGAGCTGTTTTAGCTGGCCTGCACTGTGTGTTAGGGAAGCTGCCAGATTCTGGCTTTATCTGTTGCTGCTGAGGCTTGTGCATGTCCTAATGTTCTGTGATTTTGGGGGTGAGAGAGAAGGAGGGGGACCAGAGGATTGATTCTAAACCAGCTGTTATTAAAATTGTTGTTCAGATACTTTGAATTAGTTACTGCTGTTAACCAGGGAGCAGTAGGTGATTGCATTTCTGGTACTGCAGAGCATGGAAAGAAGGAAAATGCCAAGGAGTTCAGGCATGGATAAGCAGGGAGGGCATTTTAATGGGCTAGAGAGTGAACCCCACAGTGCTGGGGATGTGTTAGGCTGAATTGGTAATCCACAGAAATGGAGCTGCACTGATCTGGGAATATGCAGTGCTAGGTTGGGGAATGAGGGAAGGAGCCTGACGGCAGCTGACTGTGCTGTTGGGTTGAGTTAAACGTGAAGGCTGGACACTGCTGTGTTGTGTGCTAGGAGACTGGAGGCTCAGGTGAAGCATGCACGGTATGTCTTTGTGGAGAAAGGTGAAGATGTAGAAAAAAGGTTTTTCAGTTGAAAGGAAATGTGATTTCAGAGAGAACGGAGTCAGGGAAAAGAAGAATGTAAATAGTATGATATTAACCATTTGGTGTGTTAGGTGGTTAATTCCTGATGGGAGAGCTATTGGAAAAAGTACTATAGCAGAATGTTGGGAAGTCCTTACCTCAGTATCAGGAGGCCTCTCAGGAATGCCATGGCTTTAGCTGGGTTACTGACTCAATGCACCGAAGCGCTGTGCTGTGTTCTCATGTCAACCACCTTTTGTTGCTGCTAGTTAGTTCCCAGAAGGGACTTAATTGTCAATCTGTCTTAATCAAGTTTTCATTTTTCTGTCATATTGATTACGAAAGTTCCTCTGTGGGAGGTGTGCAACCAGATCTGGTGACACTGTTGACATCTTTGATCTTGCCCACACCGTGAATCAAGGTTATGTGATGGTTATGCCAGTAATAAAAAGGAAGGCTTTGGCTGTCTTTCCTCGGTGCACTTGCTTTTATGACAAAAGAGGAAGGAAAGGAGAGCACGTAACAACCAGGGCACTACAGTTTTGTTGAAATGATGTAATACTGTTGGCAGAATCAGAATAATGGAAAGTTGTATCTGTAGAAAGCTGGGGTTAAAACCTATCTTGATTTATAAGTGAAATAACTTTCACTGTTATCTTTTCTGCCTGAATGGGTCTGTCATCCATCCCTCAAAGCTAGATGGCCATTCGTGTAACAGTTAGAGGCTCAACAGTGGACACACATGGTAAAAATGTGTATGTAACAGAGGGTCCGGGACTAACTGGGCAGCAGCTTGAGGTAAAGCCTAATGAACGGTGATACAACTGTGCTGGTGGTTGGAGGCTTAAAAGTAATGCAGATGTAGCACTGATATACTGTCTTAGGGGACCTAGTACTGAAGATGTATACTGAAGCAGTATTTGGATTTTGGCAATAGATGAGAAGATCTACAGCAAAAGAATATAGATGTCAGCGTGCTGTGGAGGAATGATGACTGAAGTAGAATTTTTTCTTGTGGCCTGGACTTTCCTCAGCTGGAGTAGAAAGACACCACGTTCCTAGTTTTCACCAAAATGACTTTTATGTAAGCAGATCCTACTGGTTTCTCTTCTTTTTGTTGTTTTTTAAGCAGTCTTGATAAATGCACTCTGCTATTTTGAGGAGTAAATAAATACTTGCATTTTGTTCTATGAAGGCAATTTAAACACAGCCAAGAGAATGGAGGCTCAATAATGTCTGCATTTAAATAATGCGGTGGTTAGTTTATTCTCAGTATCACTGCAACACTGGGAGGTAAACTTCTTTCTTATAAAACCTTGCACAGAATGTGCTTTACTGAGGAAATAAAGTGCTGTTTCTGTCCATTCTACTATGAATATCAACATCTAGATGGGGAACAGAGCAGTAAATGAAGTGCAGGCTTATCTGTTGTGAATCTTGGATTGCTTTCTCTTGAAAGTCCGAAGTCATCAAGTTTATCAGTGTGGAGTTTTTCTTCTTAAAGCCTTTCTTTGGAAAGTCCATCCCTTATGGTTGCTAAGCGATGTAGATCTGTTTTCCTGTGTCTGCAGCATGATAGCCAGTGCCTCTAGTGCTGCTCACAGTCAGGCCAGGCAACTGCAGAGTGTCATTAAAAAGGACCTTGAAACTTTCCTTGCTTATAATTTGAGGTCTGTCAAGCCACGACGTTTAGGGTTAAAGTCTGGGCCCAGTTTGCTGGATGGTGAGAAGCCATCCAACGTGAGTTGGGAATTTCAGTTACTTTAAAGGAAAGAACAGTTAAAAAGAACTGGACAGAAGAAGGATAAAAAGTTTTCTCTTCCCATTCTCTTCTTTCTCCTAACCACGTAGGGCCTGAAGGGCTCACCTAAGTCACTTAGACCTGTTGCCAGGAATTACCTAGTCAGTGTGTAGTTTAGAGTGGTCCGTTGGATTAAAATGCTGTTTACATTGTCCCATGCCATGAGTTTTGGGAAGAATGGGAGATCAAACAAAAGAGCAAAAGGCATGGCAGGTAATGTGTTGTAAGGAGCAATCAGGAGAAATCAAGGGCATTGCTTATGTCATGAGTTCCTGTACTAGCAGAGTGCTTATTAAATAAGTCTCCTGTATGATCCTAGGAAGGGGGAGCAGGCTGCAGAGAAGGACCAACTAACTGCTCCCATCATGGCCTCTGGATTCTTGATCTGGAGGAGAAATGCTCATCTGACTGCAAGCCTGGCTGCTGGTTTTGCCATGAGCATGTGGCTGTGACAAGACAACAGGCAACTGAGAGTTGATTCCATTCAAAGCCAGTCCCACCTTACTTCCTGTCCCTGAGCACGGCTCACCTTCAGTGCTCAGAACAAGTGAGAAAACCCTTAGATGCTAGAATAACTCATCAAGCAGTGAAAGAAAATTACTCTTGTCCCCTGCAGGTGACTAGCAGAAGCCCTAAGGCGTAAGATTAAACATATTATAGATTCAGGGCTAACCAAATATGCAGTGAAAAACCCCAATAAAGCAAATAGTTTATGATTTAAATTTTTGCCTGACTCTGTTCTCTCATTATTTGGAGTAAAGAGCTGAAGGGGGCTGACTATGATACAAAAATGAGGTTAATACAGAATAATTGCTAAATCAGAACCTGAGGTATTCACATGTGAGGCTGACAGTGGGGCTAACCCAACCTCAGTGGCTGATAAGGGCTTTTATTCTTTAAATCATCTTTCAGAATAGAATAAGTGTAATCCTAGTAATTCTTGTAAGGGGTCTGCAAGGCTCTGCTGGACGATCCACAGCTCCTTTCTGTAGAGTCATAAGTGGTATTTCTCAGGATTTTTGATTTTAGATGTGATGTTGATTGGTGATTGCCATTACCAAATACTGAGAGTTAAAATGGAGCCCTTCCTCCAAGGGAACAGAACACTGGTTTTGCCCAACAGTTTGTAGGATTCTGGTGAGCTCTTTCACCAAAGATAGATTAAAGAGGAAACAGAGGATGAACATACCAAAAATATGCCTTGCTTCAGCTAGCTCTATTCACAGATTGATGGTATCACTGTTTGGTTTTGGTTGTTTTTTTTTAGGCCTGCGCAAGCATTTACGAGGGGGCGGAAGGTACAGATGAGTATAATGCTAAAAAGAATAGAGCATGAGGGACGGGGGATGAGTTCCAGGCATGCTGTGCTGGGGGCAGGATTGGGACAGATGGTGTCAGCTGTTACGAGAAGGAAGAAGCACAGGTGAGCTGGGAGTTGAGAGTGGCATAAAAGGACAAAGGAAGGTAAGGATTATGGTGTACAAGAGAGGTTGAAATATGAGTTCCGTGCTGCAGAATGATCCTATAGTTTATCCCATACTGATTCTTTTTTCTTCTTAGCCATGTTAAGAGTGAAGGAGCTTTTATACAGCTAGCACCATTTCTGATGGCTCTGCTGGTTGAGGCTGTTGCTGATCTAGCTGTGAAATCACTAGATAATCTGCTGTAAGTTAACTTGTTTTTTTAGACGTGTGGGTAGTGCTTCCTTTGAAAGTAAACTGGCACAGCTAGTGCTACCAGCACTTAGTACTATAGACTTGGAGGGGCTTGGGGTTTTTTTTTCCATTCTCAGTTGCAATTTTCTTGTTGATGTATGCTGGTTACCTTTTGTCAATCTCTTTTTCACACTTCAGAGGAAGCGGCAGAATCTGCTCTGTTGTACCAAAAGGAGAGCTCCAGGTGTAGCAGTTAATTAAACGAAATACTCTGAGATGGCACCAACCTAGATGATAGCTTTGCAACCTGTTTTTTTGATGTTGGACTTCATGTTTCATTTCTGAGTTGATGCTGACTGAGCAAGAACATAAGTGCACCAGCAAGGTGGGCATTTTCCACCTTGTCATGCTGTGTTGAGAGCTTATATCACCATGACAAGGCTTATTAGATTAGTCACTATTCCATTTCTCTTGATTTCCTCTCTCTGCTCCCTTTCTGATACTTTTAAGGTTGTATGGATGTCAATGAAGTAGTTCCAAATAGATTATACAAAGGAAAGCATTCCTGGGAGAGGATACCTCTTAAAAGCCATGTGTCCAGTGCTGGCTGAAACCAGCTTCATCTGGGGATAAGATGCACTTGTTTCCATGGCAGGAAAATCGTCGTGTCACTAGGACAGGTATTTTAAGGGATTTTCTTACTCTGTTTGGACAGGGATGAGAAAGAAAGTGTGTAGTTCTAGTCTCTATCCATCTCTTTCCTTACTGAACTGACAGCAGCCCTGAGGAGCAGCTCCCTCTAGAGTTACCGAATGAAATTCGAACTTCTGTCAGTGCGAGTCTCCCTTCTTCTGTCCCACACCGGCGCTCCTGACTGAAAAATGCGTCCTTGCTGAGCTCTGGGTCTTTCCCGAATCTGCCCTGTTGCTTCCCGGGCTGCAGTGCACAGAGCTGCTGTAAGGTGACTTGCTAGGAGAGATTTCTGAAATGCAAAATGGTGCCTGCAGTATTACAATCTGATTCTTTTAATGACAAATAAATAAGCAAAAATAACAAATAAAACGGTCCCCTTCCAGGAGGTGAAACAGAAGCAGCATATAAGATCAGTTCCTTGAGAAGTGATTTGTGGGGTAACATCTCAAGTCTGAAAAGAATAAAAAGCCAAAGGTGGTGGCTGGTGGTGAAACAAGATTTTCTTCATCCAGTTCAGCTCAGGCCTATAAACTAACTTCTAATTACCCAAAGATTTCCAGACTTAGCACTCATTGGCAGCTATTTACGTCTATTTGATGTACGTTTTAAAGCAGATTCCTTTGTGTCTTTTTTAGGTAATGTGAGTTTTAATTTGTATTTTTAGACTGCTTTTCTCAACTACTCGTTTTTAGCCTTGTTTGTACACCCAGCTGTTCTGGGATTTCATATGCATCTTTCTCAGATGGTTGCTTTTCTCTGTAGGAGTATAGGCATGCTTTATAAATTGATGTGTTCAAATAGGATAATCTGATGGATCGTGTTGACTGCACCAGGACTGAAGCATTCACTTTACATTTGCTTTTCATTAAGTCTGACTGTATCTGTATTGTTGACATGCAGAATTTGTCTTCTGTGTTTTCCACACTAGATTTCTAGGGGAAAAAAAAGCAATAATATTAGGTCTTGCAAGATAGATTTGGTGCATTTTGCTGTACTTTCTTGCTAATATCCAAACCGTATTTCCTAATGAGCGTTAAGGGGGTGGTTTTGAAGACCTATTTTGACATATACCTTTTGCTGCACCATTTTCATAAAGATCTGTGGGTTTTTCTGTGACTATCCTGCATACATGTTTGGATTTAGGAGTAGCTTTTTCTCAGAAAATGGTGGTGATGGAATCAAACTTTCCTTGGTGCTAAGAAGAGACTGCTGCTGTGTGTGGGTGTACGGCTATATGCAGAGCTGCTCAAGGCGCATGTTTCTCCATAGGGATAAGTGGCTGCATACCAAGCTGTGGCCAGGAGAAGCAGAAAGCAATGCAGGCAGACTGTGTGGTCTTTTATTAGCACCTTGATTGTATTTCTGTGTTTTCATTTATCAGTTAACACAGATCACGTTGTTAACTGCTTCAATATCGAGTTTGAAGTGCTTTATGCAAGGGAGTATAACACTTTTTTAATTGTGTTTTGATGCACTTAATTTTTTCATTGAAAATTACATACAGACTGCAAAGCACAGAAAATATGCTCCCAAACATTGACTGGCTTCCTTTTCTCTTCTAGAACGATTTTAGACTAACAAGTATTTTTTTTTCCCCAGTTTTCTGATGTCAGATTGCTTGGAATAGTACAGTTAAATTGTGTCTCATGGGAGGAGGGAAGTACTTAAAAGTGGAACTCTGGGGATAACGTGGATTATGTTGAGAAAGTTTTAGTTCAGTTTTGTTTCACAGGAGGTAATTAAGGGAAGAAATTCTCATGGTGCAGATTATGACATGTTGATATTTTGAGGGTTCTTGTACTTTGATTATAGTTTTAAACTGTATTTAACAATAAGGTACAAAAGAGGAGCAATACTCTGTGTGTTACTCTTTCCAAATGGTTAAATTGACTTTGTTTTGTTTTGGTTACACCTACAAATCTGTACAAGAGTTACACGAAAGCACTGCTCAGGTTTATTGTTTAGCACTGATGGAAACTTTGAACATTTTAAGCAGAAGTACATGGATGATTTAGCATGGATATAGTGTCATCAAGTTTAATGGCATGTTTGAATTAAAATGACAGCTGTGAGCCTGTGGTTGCTTCTTCTGCATTTTCTTTTCTTGTAACTGGGGTGTAAGTGCCCAGCGACTTCACCAAGGCTGTGTAATCACAGGTTTCTGTACCTTTTGTCTGTATTCATGTGCTGTTTGGCTTTGCTTTTAGATCTGTGCTTTCAAGTGTGGATTCTCCAGCAAAGGTCAGCTCCATGGAAAAGAAACTTCTTCTCAAGAGCAAAGAACTCCAAGACGCCCAGGACAAGTGTCACAAGGTATTTATTTATGCAGTTGGCCGTCTCCATTGCTCAAGGAATCTGCAACCACTGTGTGTCCAGGGATCTGTCAGATGCTGCTGATCATCCAGATTCGTGGTGGGCAAAGTGCTTTTCCTTCTGTGAGGTGGCTTCCTGTCCAATACAAAGGGAGATGAATTTAGGCCATGCTGTTGCTGTAGATACTTTTGTCATAACAAGAAGCGGCTCTGGATTTTAAACAGTCCTTTTCTCAGCGTGACATAGACGACTGCTTCTTCCTGCAGGCCTTGCCTTGTCTTCGTCACATGCACAATTACAGCAGCACTGTTCTGAGGTTCTCTGTTCCTAGCTCATCAGCTTCTGCTTACATAACTACTGTCGTGTCACTGGTTATGGTGAACATCTTGTAACAGTTGCTGTTCTCCAATAAAGGGAACCTGGTGGAGTCTTTTAAAGCTCACTGCTTGATTGAGACTTTTATGAGAATTCAATTCCTTTTCTCCTTGCTCTGTTCTGGATTTGACCATTTGTTCCTGACAAGGAGATGGGGGGAAATCATCTCCTGATCCAGCATGGATTTGGGATAAGGTTAAAGTGAACCATCTCTGCAAGTCAGGTGAAAAATGATTGTGGCTTCTTTGCTAACTGGTGTTCGAAGAATGACTGAATATGAACAATCAGCTTGAATGAATGGGGTGACTTAGACTTACTACTTGTCCTTAAGAAGAACTGTGCATTCCTGGAGCAGAGACAATGGTATCGGAATTTAAACACCTTTTGGAGCAATATAGCGTAGAAGTCTCTTGGAGGCAAATTCTTCTCAAACAGAGCTCTGAAAGTAGCAGTTAACAAAGCTTTTGAAGCCCCCCTTTATAACCTCTTGATATTTATTGCAGATGGAGCAGGAAATGACGCGGTTGCACCGGAGAGTGTCAGAGGTGGAGGCTGTACTTAGCCAAAAGGAGGTGGAACTGAAAGCCTCTGAGACCCAGCGATCCCTCCTGGAGCAGGACCTGGCCACCTATATCACAGAATGCAGTGTGAGCCCTTATCCCAGTCCTTTCCCCTCTGAAGGCCTGAAATCTGGAGGTCTTCTCTTCCATCGTGGTTTCAGTAGTGTACTTGATGGAGAGAAGATAATATGTGAGAGGCTCTCTGTTGAAAATGGAGCACTGAATTGTTTGCAGAGGCTTGTTTGATAATTCTATTCAAACTTTGTTTCGTGTTCATGTACTTAAAACACATTTAAATAACTACTCTTCTGGTCTCCCTGATATATATATTTGTCTTACTAGCTGTGCTAGAAAGTACTTGAGTTTGGTTTCTCATCCAGAAGAGGATGAGGGCCTAATCAGAGGTCTTCAAGGACAAATAAGATGTTTAGGAAACAATGGTGTTGTTGCCTGGATCTGTGGTACTCGGAGCTCAGACAGATCAAGTTCCCCAGCAAAATGTCAGGGATGATGCTAGGACAGCTGCTATTTTTCAGATAGCATATAAAAATGGGGCCTTAAAACCACGTCTTCAAAGATCATTTGGTGCTTTTCATGAGAGTTGGAATGTCTGCCCAGTTGTCCTGGCAATATTCCAGTGAGGGTATTTTCATTCTGGTTTATAGTCTTTGTGTTAAGTTGAAGTTTTTAGTCTGTTTCTTCTCTCCTGGCAAGGAAAACAATCCAGATTATGAACTGTTTTAGGGAATTGAGGAGCATTTCTGATGGGTTTGTTTGTTGGAAAACATGTCTTGGTACAGAGTGATTTTCCCTATACTAGTTTCTAGCAGGTAAATAAATAGTGTTTGCCTCTTTCTGGTGAAGATCCCTACGCAGTTGGTAGGAGGACTACTGGTCTGTTGAAATTTGCAGGTAAAATATGTGTTGAGAACCTGGAGCAGTTCTGTCCTTTGGAAAAGTTGAACGATGATTAAAGGATTTAACTCACTTAAGAGCAACAAGAAGAAATGAATGAGATTGTTAGTGATGTGAAGATGAAGGATTGTATCTAGGTTATGAATTAATAGTACTAGATAAAAAATGGATAAATGCTGTCAATAATAGATGCCTTTTGTGATCTCTGTTTTTTGTCTCCAAGGCTGATGTGAGGAAGTGGAGATGTGGACTATGATTTCAGTGTAGTCAATTTTATTTGTAAGTGGGCTGATTCTATCCAGATAAAAGACCCTAGTCATGATTTTTTTGTAATGGTCCCTTCATTGGTGCCTTGGTTTTCTTCTGATGCTTCGCTACTGTCGAGGAGGAATTTGCATAGTTAAAGATCTTTATTATACAACCATCTGAAAAAACAAAGTGTATTTTGAACGTTTCACTTTCTGCAGAGCTTAAAGCGAAGCCTGGAGCAGGCACGGATGGAGGTGTCTCAGGAAGATGATAAGGCACTACAGCTACTTCATGATATCAGAGAGCAGAGCCGAAAACTGCAAGAGATCAAAGAACAGGTATATCTGCTTCTGTGGGCAGTGGAGTGGCTACCCACAAACATGCATTCTTCGGCATATTCCAGCTCTGTTGCCAGGCTTCCTTTTGTGTTTGTTCACTGTGATAACTTCCAGTCTGTGTGTTTCCACGTGGCTTTTTAAACAAAATGAGAAGTGATGTAACTAAGCACAAACTCCAAACTTCCAGGTTTTATTTCCCTGATCCTGAAGGTACTTTGTAAAGGCAGCTTAGGAGTAGGTTGAAATGTGTTAGCAATATGCTGCATGAGAAATGACCTATCCATTTTAAAGTCTCAAGCTATTAAGATTTCTAAACATGTTTTTGAATCTTAACCTTGGAAAGAGCTGAACCAGCCTTAGAGTTTTCTTATTTGGCCATTTAAAATGCTCATCTGTTTTTGAAAATAGAACCTATGGTCCTAACTGGGCTTTTCCTAACTTCATCCATTTGCCAAAGTGTTCATCATTTTCCCCACCAGGAAAACGTTGAAAATTCATTAATCCATAGTGTTGTTCATAAGGAAAATGTCTAAATTAAATTAAAAAATATGGTAGCAAATGTGGACACTTCTAGGATTAAAAATATTCTACAAGAAAGAGCCCCATTCAGTTTTGTGAATCAATAGCTACACTTTATATTAAAGAAATTGAAATTTGTTATGGAGTTCAAACAATTCTTTCAATTATCTGATGATTTTCATCTTCAAAGCACATTAGCAGACTAATTTTACAGTGTTTGAGGCAAGGAAGCCCAGAAACCTTGGTAATAATTCTCCAGATATAAGCAACACTTATGTAAAAAGTTATGAAATGCAAAACCAACCCTCTAGATGTAGCAGGCCTCCAAAGACTTTTACAGCATTTTTCTGGATGGTTCTTTTATGTAATACAAGGGATCTAAAGCTCATTACTCTGTGTTCTGTTGCTTCATTAGCAAGCTTGCTTTAAATATTGAAACGTGGAACATTTTTCGTAAAGATAAATATCAATAGATTCTTGAGCAGTGCAGACTCATTTAACAGAGGAAAAATAATGCAAGTATTTTTTCAATCAAGTGTTTCAGCTCAGAATCTTTTAACTTGTCTTGTGAAGATTCACAGTGACCTAAAAAAGCTGTTTAGGTCAGCAAACGGGTCTGTAATATGCTGTCGACTTCCATATCCGTGGGGGTCTTGGGGACCTGTGTGCAAGAACGCTGCAACAAAATAAGCAGGGATGTTTTTGCTTACTCATAGCAGCAGGTGGAACTTAGCCAGTAAAGACATGGATCATGATTTCTAAGTCAGTGGGAACTGGGCAGTGAAATAGGAGAGTCCTTTTAGAGCTTTGCTGTTGGAAGCCCCAAGCTTGAGAGAGAGCCAGTAGAATTAACAGCATACTGGAATCTTCAAAAACAGTAATTAAGCATTTGGTGTTTTCAGGGCAAGACAGGAGGTTCAGCTTTCCTGGGGTACTTGAAGAGTGTTGAAGGGTTTTTTTTGTGTGTGTGTGTTATTTTTTAATGTATTTGTTTGAACTCAATGTTCATTGAGTTAATTGAGTCCACCTGGAACCCACCAGTGTAATTGGAATAAGCAGCTTTTCCACGAGCACTTTGGAGTTTGAAAGGATGGTTTAGAGCCTCACTGCGCCTTTCTTCTCCACTAGAGACCCATTACTTGCTCATTACTTGGTGAAGGCCTAAATGAACGAATCAATTTGTAGCACATCAGATTCTTCACGTGTTTAGAAAGGTGTACTTGTTTGTATGTAACTACCCTGACCTAGTTTGCTTCAGGTATATGCCCTAAGCTTTGCCTGTCCATTAATATGTGCTTAAATACATCTTGATAATTTTTAAACTGTGACCAGTGTATATTCAAGATGTGGTGTTTGGTGTCTTCATGAGTGCTGTAGTCTGTTTTTTTTACTTGACCATAAGAACAACTGAAATATTACTAATTATCTCCTCTTTCTTCTCTTCTCCCTCCCCATTTTCCTCCCTTCCCAAACACTGATTTTCACACTGACAACTGTAGTCATACCTGTAATTCTGTGATGAAGTTGACTCTTCTAGGAAGGTTCTTCATGAGTTATGATTTCTGAGCAAACCATGTTTCTTCAAACTGCTCTCCCTTTTTCATTCATCAGTGTATTTGTGTGAAACAAATACTTGAGCCAATGTATTTTGTTCACATATTATCAACAGGCTCTGCTTCCTTCCAGCAAGAAAATAGAATCATCCATAGAGAGGGACTGACTGGAGGGAGTGAGAATCCCTGTCTGCCTTGTGAACTGGAGAGTCACTTTGGGGATAGCAACCCAAAGAGCCATTCTGCCATACTCCCTGTAATGGGTAGCAATGCTGCCTTTAAAGTCTCAGCTTCTTTACACAGCAGCATAAGGTCTCAGTGCTGCAGCGAATTACAGGCTGACATTAGGGCTGTGTTCAATCACTTGTCTAACTGAGGACAGCTGGCTGTCTGGAAGGAGTGATGACAAAGCTGAGTTTGTCATGAGATGGTTAGTCTTTTGAATATGGGGGTAGTCAGGAGTCTTGTAAGATACTAAAATGCAGAGAAAAATGGACTCCTCCACTGTCGGTCCTTCAGGATCTTCTTTAGCACAGCTCCTGATGTGCATTTTTTTGGTACTTGTTCTTAGCTTCATAACAAATACTTTTTTGTTGTTTACTTTTATAAAAATGTATACTTACAGGACTTAGTAAATGCTAAATAAACACAATAGAATCATAGAGTCATAGAATTGCTCAGGTTGGAAAAGACCTTAAAGATCATCAAGTCCAACCTCATCCTGACCGTACTACCCTACCTCTAACAACCCTCTGCTAATCATAATTCATGTTTTTCTAATGAAGAAATCTGAGGCTATCTCATGAGTCAGTATGAGTACCCAGCCTCAGCTGAGATGGTCAATTCAAATGTTCTTGTTTTCCACACACCTTTCTTACCTGAGTGTTCTTTATTCATTGCAGTATTCCGCATGGGGAATCATTATTTTTGTCTACATAGACAAATATCTTTTATGGGAAATGTGTGTGGGTTGGTTTTTTTGGGGGGAGTTGAAAGTTCTTCTAAACCAATATATGATTTAGGTTGTATCCCATACAGAGCTATACATTCCTCTTTCACTTTGTAGAGAGAAAATAAGGGATGGCCAGGAGGCACAATGTTACACTATCCCTCTGCTTCTCCTTTCTTTTATCCAAACTGTGCAGATAATTATCATGTTATCAGCCTGAGAAAATATATCTTGAAGGAGTATCTGTGCATTTAGTAGAGACATCATCTCAAAGGCACACTTTTGTTTCAGAGATCAGAAATGTAAGTAATTTTAATCGCTTGTATGTAGATATATCTATCTGTGGATATTTTTAACTATTGATAGGTATATATATGCGTGTGTGTGTGTTTCTGCAATAAAGCCACTCTCAAAATGCAGTGATTTAACTTTTCTGAGGTTTTGGCTTGAAAATGGAAAGACTCAAACAAGAAGGAACACCATGGACGTTTTATTTTATCTATCTGTCACTGTTTTATTTAATACTTCACTTTTGTTCTACGTGTTTTTAAATGCACCTCCTGCCTGCAGTTGGTGTTCTGGGGTCTGCTGCTCCACGTATTCCCTCTCTTGCCTATAAAATGTAACGCCTTTTCCTACCCTTTCACCACAACTACAGGAATATCAAGCTCAAGTAGAAGAAATGAGGTTGATGATGAATCAGTTGGAAGAGGATCTTATTTCAGCCCGCAGGCGTAGTGATCTCTATGAGTCGGAGTTGAGGGAGTCCCGAATGGCTGCCGAAGAATTTAAACGTAAAGCTACTGAATGTCACAACAAATTGCAAAAGGTAGTTTAAGGCTTCTGGAGAGAGGGGAGTTGATGGTTGCTTGTATTTCTGGTGCTGTTTTAGACAAACAAATGTTGTATGTGAGTTATCTAAAGGTTAGTGTAGCGTTGTACAACTAATACAAAAGATCTTCCTGCTGTACTCTTCAAAAGATGTTCTGTATATTTTGTGTAACTGCTCGTGTTTAAATTACACAACGTGTTGACGGGGTAGAAAAGCAGTGTACTGAAACCCTTCCTGAGACTTTTATATATTTTATATTTAAGTTACAGGTTAAAGATCAAGGAAAAAGCGAAGCAGGAGAATTGTATTGCAAATTAGAGAAGGTATGTTACTTTAACGTAGTAGGGTTTGCTTCCTGGGTCTTTCATATTATGCACAAAAACTAAGAGTGTCTTTGGTTAGTCAGTGGCACACAGAGACTCACATCCTCCCCCTCTCCTCACCACCCTACCACCCTCTTCCACCTCTTCACCCACCCCCCTCCCCTTTTGTTTTCATGGTGTGAATCGCTTTTCTTCTTCGTTTGATACAAAGCTGTACTCTGGCATCTTGTTCTTAATAGTTTGTGCTCTGAAGCTAGGCAAAGACAGCCATTTATGTTTTATCTGAATTGGGAGTTAGGTTATTGAAACATGAAGGTTTTGTTCACGAGTAAAGAATAGCAAATGAAGAATAAAAATAATTCTGAGTACTGCTCTGTCATACTGATCAATCTACTTGGTGACCAAATATGAAATCAACCAGAAGTGAGTAAAATGGGAGTGGATTTGCCCCGGGGCATTTTGTGGCATTGAGATTTACAGGGAGAAACAAAGATTTTTAGGAAGTGAATAAAAATAAACATGGTATCATAAGTAGAGAGCCTTCTCTCGGTTCTGGTTTTACCACTCTTTTTTTTTTTCATCCCTCCCCATCTTTCTATTTAACTGTAGATCAATACAGAGCAGCAAGCCAAAATCCAGGAGCTGCAGGAAAAGCTGACAAAGGTAATGTCTGGGTGGTGAAAGTGAGTTTTCCACAAGATTTTCCAGTGAAAACTTACTGCAGAGGAGGGATGCACTTTGTTTTATCCTCAGAAATAGAGTTAGTCATAGCATGGGGGATGATCAGGAAAAGGGGGTGGAAGCTGATATCTGAAATCCTTGTTGTTTTCACTATGCTTTGGGCTCTTGAGACATGTCAACAGTGTTTATTTTTACAAATAGAGCTGAGTCAGAACTGGAGTAGTGTAGAGAAATTCTGATTTGAAAGGCCAGTTTGGGTATGCTGTGTGCAGTGCACTGATCTCTTGTTTCTGAAGCCAAGGGTTTCAGACCTTTTTAACTCATTAATGAAATATATGTTGAATTTGGCTCAGTCTCCCAGTATGCTCTGTCTTAATTACAAATCACTTTCCAGTTCAGTTATTCACAGTGAAAATTTCAATGCTAAGGCTTCACAGCAGAACTAAAATACCTTAGCAATGTAAGCTAAAGGAAGTATCTCATGATTGCGCTGTGGTCAATCAGGCTCTCTAAGAACAGCATGAGAACTCTTATTCTAGATGATACACTTTTGGGGGTTGTCTTTTACCATAGAAGAAAGGATCATCATGGTAATCCACTGAGAGAGCTCTTCAACCTTGGCGCTTGCTCACAAGGCTTTTTTTGAGGGTTAGCGGTCTGGAATATGGATAGAAAGCCAAAACTACTTAGAAATGTTACTCAGAAGATTTCAGAAAAGTCACACTTTACCCTGCTTTTCTCTTTTCAATAATTCTAAGGAATTATCCATAGGCCAACAGGTCGTTCTCCTAGTGTTTTAGCAAGAGTATTCTGTCAGCCCTTTCCAAAAACTTGAACTGAGCTTCGGGATGGACTACCAAGTACGTGGAGACAACTAGAAACTTGCAGTACAGCAAGACAAACATGTAGAGCTCCTGAATTTCAGTGTGTGTGAAAAAGAAAAGAATTAGGTAACAGAAGTTAAAATTTGGGCTCCTGAGCACGTTTGTACACTATCTTACTTTTAGACTGCTAAGTGAAGGTCCTGTAGCAATTTTATTCAGGGTGTTGACCACTGTGGCATTATGAGCTTTGACAGGGCAAGAGTTCTTGTATGTATGTTTTTCTTAATGATACTGTTCTTTTCCTTTGGACTTAGGCTGTGAAGGCTAGCTCAGAGGCAACTGAACTGCTTCAGAATATCCGTCAAGCTAAGGAGAGAGCTGAGAAGGAGTTGGAGAAACTTCAAAATAGGGAAGATTCTAATGAAAGCATGAAGAAGAAATTGCTTGAAGCAGAGGTGAGTGAAGAAGGTCTGCCTAGTGTAAGTTAGTTATTGGGATGTGTCTCAGTTCAAGAACCCTCGTCTGGATGACTGTGAACAGCTTGTATTTCTGTAGTAAGTCTTCATAGGAAAGTAATGTTAGACATTAATCTATTTTATTCAATTATATACATTAATTAAGAATATAATTTACTTATTAGAGGAAAGCTTACAGGGAATCTGATGTTATTTTCAGTGAGGAGCAGTAAAGACTTGTGATTAGGATAAGGGATTTGAGACATGATGAGGATTTCAAATATAAAAGACAACCATACAGTCAGCTTCAGCTCTTCTTCCAAAACCTACCCGTTGGTTTGTGGGAATGCAGTGCTGGTTAGCCTAAGTAGCATTTACTGATTGCTCTGCAGGAACGGCGCCATTCTCTGGAGAATCAAGTGAAGAGATTAGAGACTGTGGAACGAAGAGAAAACCGTCTAAAGGAAGATATTCAGACTAAATCTCAACAGATTCAACAGATGGCAGAAAAAATTCTGGTGAGCAGAGGTGAAAATGAAAGATAAAGGGTAAGAGTTTGGAAGAAAGGAGTAGGGAAGGAACAGAAGACATAGAATTGCATTGAATAAGGTGGAAATTGTTGAATAAAGGGATTCATTTTGTGTACCATTCTTACTGGAAAAGCTTGAATTCTCCAATTCTGTTTGCATCTTTTAGTTATGAACTACACCCTAACCCTAATGACTATACTTTAAAATTCTGATTGCCTCAGTGGGAACACATTGAACTCAGTACAGGATACTGCAACAATAAAACCATTGATGTCTAGATTTTAAACTAAATTGCAAAGGAATTTAGAGGTCAGGTCTACTTGAAATGCTTACTCCTTGTAGCAGGGAGAAATTAGTCATCTGAAGTGTTCTTCTCCAAAGGTAATATTTGTTGGGGATCCAGCTGCACCCCCATATCTCTGTCGGCAATTTCTTGTTTCTCTCTTTGTTAAACGTATTAAGACTTCATATTGAGTTGGTACTTCAGTCTACAGGGAACCAAACAGAAGATATTTCAAATACTTCCCTGGGACAAGAAGCTTAATCTTGGAGTAATTAAAATAATTTGCATTTCTAATGAGTTCTCTTTCTCTGTTGCCAATATGATAAGAACAAAAAGGTATTATTTTTATTAGTAGACATATTTGAAGAAGGCCAGATGGAAATATATAACCCTATTTGGACAAGTATGACCCATATTTGTTCTGGGTGGTAGCTGCATAGATAGACTTCAGCATCAGAATGTCTGAGAGCTCTCATGAAAAGGTAGAACCAGATCTTTGGGAGTGTTCTTTCTTTCAAATTGTTTTGATAACATGAATGCATGGTAAGTGGGAGACTCTGGCTTTGCTGGGCACAGAGCCAACTTTATATTTAGAAATGGTGTAAAACTTTGAATTGTTGTTGCATAAGCCTCTTGTGTATATTTGGGGATTGTTCATTGGTTTTGATTATGTTCTCTGTGGAGGAAAATCTGGAAGGGAATGCAGAAATATCTGTTAATTGTTTTACTCCATGGGATATGTTTAGCATTTCTCATAGATAGTTTCCATAGAGTTCTGACAGAATATTGGAGAGATGCAAAGTTATTTTATAAAACAAAAAACAACCATGTCAAGCAGGCATTAAAGAATTAATCCTATAGTGTCTTTCCTAGTCCCTTGCAGCTGGTAGTCCCAGCTGATCCGGGAGCTACAGGGTATGAGTTCTTGTTTTCTTTTTCCTCCCCTTTTGCCCTCTTTCTTCCCTCAAGTTGATCTCTTCAAACACTTTTGACTTTTCCTGGTACAGTAAGGACAGAAGGATAGCAGAGGAGCTGATGATACAGAATAGCATAGAATAAGGTAGACACTGTTGAATAAATTGGATTGGGTTTGTGTAGTAATCACCTAGTACCTGAGAAGTCCTGCTGGATCTGTCTGCATAGAATTAAATAAGAAGTAGGAAACAATCTAGAGAAGATACTTATTAATACTTGAAAGTGTAGACTGTTGCTATGATGCTAATAACAATTGGAAGTTAGAGCTACATAGAGAATAGTAGTGAGAACTGGAATGGTAGAAGTTTACCTTTTAAGTGCAAACTGGCTATTAAAGTGCCTGTCATAAGTAGGTGAAGCTCCTACTCCGATGTAAGCAGTCTAATGCTGGTAGCTTTGAAACTGTTGCTGATCTGGTGGTCTGATTCTCTGCCAGGACCTGAAACGTGTGGGCTTCCGAGGGAGGTGAATTGTCCCTCTTGTTGCTGGGAGATACATTTCAATTGCAAAAAAGCAGCAATCTCCATTTCTTGCAGAAGTTTCGGGTACTTGGCACTCTAGATGACCTACTTTTGGTGAACCTCCTTTTTGATTTCCTCTTCTGGAAAAAGAGGTCTACTGCAATTACTGGAGCAAAGAAATCTTTGTAGTTTGCAAAATGAGGGGAGAAAAGGAATATGAAAAGGCAATTTTCCTATGCTGAGCAGTAGTGAAGGCAGGCAGGAGTCCTGCATGCATCCCAGAACCTGAACTTGTCTGTGCAGCAGCCAACCCAGCAGTAGTGAATGACAGACCTGGATCTGCCTGCTGTACTAAAGAAATTGTTAGGAAGGCAAATATGACAGTGAAGGAACATAAAGTTCTAAGCTCAGCTCTTGAGAGTTGTCCTATTGAAAGGTGTTTATAGATATATCCCCAATAATAGATTCACACGGCAGACTGTTCCTCTTACTAAAATAACTAACCTCTGAGATGCAGAATTATCTCAGCCCTGGCTGTGCATAGCTGCAACTATGGGCTGTGAGGTAAAGAGGTTAAAAATACTCTGGTACCACCTACCATATATATATTGCATCCTGTACTTCTCATCTTCAAAACAATTTAAAACAGTCATTCTGACAACACTGACGATCGTGGCAAAGTAAATACTATTCCTGCTCTGTGAACACAGAATATAAAGCATAACAGCAGTGCCCCATTATCGAGGCCTTCTGCGAGAAAGCAAAGTGAGAGACCTTGTTAAAAATAAATTGAACTTCCTGTGATGCCATGCCACTGCAGCTATAAGTGTGTTTAACTGCTTCTTTTCACAAAACATGCTTGACCTGTCTGAGAATGTGTTACAGGGAATCAGATTCTTATTGTGGAAGTAGAAATCTTTGTCTTTAGCAGTATGTTGCCTCTATAGTGCATGGGTCAGCAGCAATATATAAAGCTTAAAGCTGATCACGGGCAGCTCTTGTAACATTTTTTTTCCCTCTATGACATAATCATACAGTGTAGGGCCTTAAAAAATGGCAGTGAATGTTCAGTGTCTGTGTAACACACATGCACAACCTATCTGTGTCTGAATATGAATCTCTGCTGCTTTTAGGAGCTGGAAGAAAAGCATCGAGAGGCTCAGATCTCAGCACAACATCTGGAGTTGCAGCTGAAACAGAAGGAACAATTCTATGAGGAAAAACTCAAAGTAAAAAAAATCTTATCTTCCCACAGGTTTTTGTGGGTAGAAGGGGTTCAGGGAAAAACTGGTTCCTTTGGGCTTCGGTTCCTTTGTCTTATGAGTTGCTGTCTTGATTACAACTTCTGAAATGTTCAGAGAGATCAGTGAAAGATGAGTGAGCTTTTCTTCTAGTCCATGTCCTCGTACCTTATCTGTTTTTAATGCTGTGTTAAAATAGGTGACATTTGAAGTTAGAACTGCAGGAATTACATAATTGTTGACTGTAATTTGTTCATTGCTGACAAAATAATTCTTACTAAATGGTTTTGGATCTCTCATCCTGAAAAAAAGTTTGGTTCCTACTGAAGGTTTTCTGATTTAAGAGTATTCACACAGCCTACCTGCAAGTTTTACACTCTGTAAATACTGGAATGTTTCTAAATTTCCATCTTCTTGGAGCTGTAACATCTGCCAAGAAGCCACAGAAACCACCCACTTTGTTTTTGTCTTTTCCAGGGTAGCATAAGACTTTAACATACAGTTAGAAATAGAATTATAGACACCATCTAAAACTAGGAAAAACAAATTGGGAAATGGGAGTATGTGCTGTGGTTAAGGATTTTTCTAAAGAACCTGCAATACATCAGCCAGTAAGTGCATTTTGTAAGGATCTTTGTTTGTACTAAACATAACCTGTTTGCAGCAGTTTTTATCTATGACATTTGCCTAGGACTTTACCTTTACATTTTAGCTTAATTGGGAGAGGATGGAGCACTTAAGAGGAAAAAAGGTATTTCTGTGGGAGAAATGAGAAGGGAAAAAGTGAAAAGATTTCCTGGTAGAGCTTGTGGTATTCAGTAATGAGAGTGACAGAAAGCAGGAAGGCAGGAAGTAAATCTTGGGAGAAGTGCTAAGATGGAAACTGGAAAAGACGACAGGGCTTGGAAAAGGATTAAAAGGAGAAGACAGACGGTGAATTATGGGGACATATGACATAGGGTTTAGTAGAGGAGGTCTGGAAGCCAGATGAAAGAGATTCAAGGCATGAGATATTTATAACTGGAATGGTAAAAGATATCCTGTGGTGTCCAGACTTGTTAAGTTCTAATAAGAGTCATGTCTGTGACAGTTCTTTGTGCCTTTGAAAACCCGTCCTTGAAGAAAATGATGTTCACTTTAACAACTGATTTAAAACTCCAGACTTGCCAACAAAACACACATATTTCATAAGAGAAAAAAAAAAAAAAAGAAAACCAAATAGTTACTTTAGTCCTGTACCTCGTATTTATGTCACAAAAAAGAAGCCTTAGCTCACTCGTTTGGTGTCTCTGACCCAAAGAATTAATGGGGTCTCAATTCTTGTGCATGATTACGGAACTTAAAAATGACTTCTGAGCCACACTGTTAGGGCGAGCACAGGATGCATACTTCCTTACCACCTCTGCTATGCACACACACTGAGCTATGCAGTTCTTTCTGTTGCATTAGTCTGGAACGTTTCTTGAGCACAGCATAAATATCTTACAAAAAAATAAAGTCTTATGTCTTCATCAAACTTCATCATAAAATTCAGTCATTGGAGATAGCTGAGGGAGTTTGCTGTTTCAGGGTTTTCATGCCATTGCATCTTGAGTCTGACGTTGCTTGAGATGTGATGAATTGCTTAAAAATAATCTATCTTGATGAATTTTTTTCTGCTTGTGCTTTGCCCTGTGAATGGATGTAATCCAGACAAAAGTAATGTCTTCATTTAGGTTTTGGAAAACCAGATGAAGAAAGATCTTGCTGATAAGGAAGCACTTGAGAATATGCTCAGAAGACACGAAGAAGAAGCGCGTGAGAAATGTAAAGTCCTGGCTGAACAGAAAGCGGTATGTGGAGCTGGGCTGGAAACCAGAGTGCTCCAAGAGCTTTTTTGAGGCAGTGATTTTTAGCAGGGTAACCTTGTTTGGGGTTTTGCATTGCTGCTGAACTGTCTTGAAGGATATCCTTTAAAAGATGTATTTTTTTTTATTATTACAAGGGATCTTCAAGAATATTTTCTTAAAAATACAATGTAAGTTGCTAATATAATGGTTGCCTTCCTCTAGTTATTAAAGCAGCAGAAAGTACTTGCAAACAGCTCCAGTAGTGGCACCCATGACGCTCTTTTTCTCAGCCATTTGATCAATATTCTTTTAGTGTCATTCCTGGAAAAAGTTCCAAAACTTTTTTTAAACATTGCTTTTAAAATCACTTTTACTGTGTAATCTCAAAGGCACATTGCTCTTTTTCAGATGATCAATGCAATGGATTCGAAGATTAGGTCACTGGAGCAGAGAATAGTGGAATTGTCTGAGGCCAATAAACTGGCTGCAAATAGCAGCCTTTTTACCCAGAGGAACATGTAAGTATAGCAGCTGTTACCACACTGGTCACCACTGAACAGTTCTCAGTAGGACCTTTTCTCTAAATATAAAACTGATTCTTTATTACAAGCTTGCTGTGCTCTCTGCTTGTTGTTCTGTAAAATGTGCATGTTCTTCAAATCGTTGTGGTTTGCTGCTGCTTCTGTGTTTTCCCAAACATGACAAGCAAAATTGTTTGGGGCCTTTCTTGAGGCTGGTGTCCCATGTAGGTTTACCAGTTGTGTTAAGTGAATGCTAGCAATTTAAATGTCTAAAATACCTCTGGAGAAGCATATATACCTTTTTTATCATACGTATTATTAATATATTAATATTTTCCTTGGCTCCTCTAGCAGTTACTTAATGTTCAAATGGAAAACATTGCATGTATTTCTTTCATAAACATTCTGTCCTGCCTGATGGCTAAGAAGACAAGTAAAAAGAACTAGATGTTAAGCCAGAAGCATTTGCAAGGGTGAGATTTACTTTTTTACTGCAGTGGGCAGAAGTAATATGGAGCATAAGACATCCCAACTTCAGAATGCTGTTTCAGTTCATTTTTTCTTTATAACTGACCTCTGAGTTATACTGGACAACATCTAATGCCGTCTTGAATCACCGTGTCAACAGCAATTGCTCTTGTGGTGAACTCTTCTTATTTGTTAAACATGGAGGAAATCTTGGACCTTTTCTTTTCCCCATCAAATCTTTCTGTCTGCTAGAATTTTATTTTGCTTTTCTTTTTAGTTCAGATTCCTTATTCTCTTAAAAATGCTTTTGCTTCTTTAATAACCTAAAAGCATTCTACTTCAATAGAAGGAGCACAGATTGTTTGATATGCCTTGCAGGATGGGGCTAAAATAGCATTTGCTTTTACTGAGTTTGGAGACTCATTAAGTTTGGCTGTCTGCATAAATGTTTTCAGTGTCCATCAGCTGCTGGATGCAATGTTAGGCAGCACTCTGCCCACTCTGTGGGCAGCACTTGGATGGATTCACCTATAATATTGAATAGAATCAACCGAGATTGAATTTTGGCAAAGTGTTGCTTTGTTTTGTTTTATTTTTCTTTTCAGTGCTGATTATGCTTCCAGATATGTAATGGTTCCAATTTTAATATATTTCAAATATCTGGCAAGTTATTCTAGCTGGAACGGCCAGAAATATTCACAGAAATAACTGGAAATTTGAATTGAGTTGCTTTATGCTCCAGATGACTTCTGGTTAATCACACAGGAAGTCTGCTGAGATGGGAAAAGCTATAACTTATCTTCAGTCTGAAATAAAACACAAGCAGTGTCTCAGCACATACCTGGGAAACATATGCAAGGCCTAGTGCTGCAGTCATTGTACTGAACTGAGTATAAGATCTCAGTGAGCTAGATGAGCTAAAAGATCCTCTGGTAGCAGGGCACTTCACTAGAGTTCAGTAGAAAACAAGAAAAATAAAATAATGCTTGAAAATATTACTTGGAATAGTTTAAGAAATATTGTCAATTAACCTAATGTTGCTGAATTGCTAGGAGATATTACAGAATCAGCAGCATTTTAAGAGGAAATTTGCTTTATTATGCCTGTGTTTATAAATGCAGATAGCTGATGAGTTTGTGCTTATTTTGTGAATTGTGGTGGTGAATATGTATGAATCTGTGGTTGGACTGCATTTTGAATCCACAAAAGCTACAATCAATCTGAGCATGTTTGAGAGGAGTATCAGTGATTTAAACCCTTCAGAGGCGTGTGGGACTTGGCTAGTTTCTGTTCCATCAGTATCTGAGGAAGCTAATGATCATCAGCTTCCTGTGCAGGTAGCTCACTGACAGTTCTGTCTGCCAATTATCTGTAGAGATCAATTAAAAACCCCAAAACAACGCCACAAAACACGGGGTGACAGGGGAGGGTTTAGGTGCAGTGCACAGAAGTGTGAGTGTGAGTCAGAAGACTTGGGTTCTATTTTTAGCTTTTTTAAGTCTTCCCATTTGATCTTGGGCAAGCCACATAATTTCTCTGAGACAGGATTAGTAACAGCTTATCTCAAAGTGAACTTGTTAAAATATTAATTCATTAATGTATGTAGAGCTTTGTTAGGCTTTAAGTGGAAAGAAATTTCCAATACATGATAAAATTATTCCAGGAGTTGTAAATAATGTGGAAAGAGTGGTGTTGGTTTGTTTTGCATGAGAATATCCATTTCAAATGCTAATTGTTGCTTTGAGCAGAGGTTGCAGGCTCAAAATTCTTCTGCACGCAGGTAATTATTGTCATTCAAGTTATAGATGAAGTCTTTGTTTAGAGACAACAAATCACTGCTTCGGTGTAGGTCAAGTTAAAAACTTACAAATTCTAAGTCCATTTCATCTTCTAGAAGCAAACGAACAAAAATCCCACCAGAAACCCTTCAATTTCTCTTATCTCATGGAATTACGTAGTGCAAAAGCAACTATTCTTACTATTCATTTTTCCTATGAAGAAAAATATGTAACAAGGAATTGGTGAAATGATAACAGTGACAGATATCTTAAATACTGTGGTAGATAATCATGTATAGAATTTATTGTTTTTTTGCAACTTGCAAACATGAAATGTTAATGCTCTGGGCATACGTGGATGGACCTGCTGGTATGTGTGTCTTTTGCTGATGGGAATAGAGTGCTGGCTTTTTGTTTTCCTTTTTTAAATAAAAGCATAGAATTGAAGCTATGAACTTCACGCTCAGTGTACTGGGGAGCTTGTGGTGTGTTCTTCTCTGCTTCACTACATTGAAAGGCCTAATATAAGGATGCTTTGGGTTTCTGTTTTTTCTCCTATCAGGAAAGCCCAAGAGGAGATGATTTCAGAGCTCAGACAACAGAAGTTCTACTTGGAAACCCAAGCTGGAAAGTTAGAGGCCCAGAATCGAAAATTAGAGGAACAATTGGAAAAGATGAGTCACCAAGATCACACTGACAAGAACCGCCTGCTGGAGTTGGAGACCAGGCTGCGAGAGGTGAAAACGAGTTTAATCCTCCCAAACTTACTTGAATATATCTCAATTCTAATCATCACTGGAATGCTTAAAATAAGTTGTCTTAGTTCTGCGTGTCTTAAAAATGGTATTTTAACGTGTAATAACTTATTTTAGCAGTATTTTTCCCCCCAGGAGTTTTTCTCCTGGAGGGAGAGAGAATACAAAAGATTGTTCATTAGAGTAAGTGTAAAGCTTTTAGATCTTGCTTTCTCAGAATCACATTTGTATTTTTTTCTACAATCTTATATTTTTCAGCTGGAGTGATTATGGAGTAGAGAATTAAAGCTTAGCTATGTACAGTGATCGGCTTAACTGTAGGCCTAGAGTCTACAGAGTAGAAAGCAAATGACACAACAGAAGTGCTGTAAGAAAACAGGAGACCTGTTCCCTCATGCACGTTTTTCTGAAGTTTTCCAAAAAATTAACAATAATATGAAAACCTGCATTTTTTGTGACCTGTGCTACATCTTTAGTTCCTTTGTTTTACATCAGCTAGCTTGAATCCACTTCAGATCTTTTACCTTCTCCAGTCTCGCTCCGATAATTTTCATTTCAGACTGAAATTTTGCCTTTAGCTAAGAGGGCTGGATGACTTGCGCTTGTCCTTGTTTGACTGGAAGTTGGCTGGGACCAGTGTAAGATTTCTGGCAGGCTTCTCTCACATCTGCAACACAACAGAGTCACGTGGGATGCAAACATTCTGAAGAAGGTGCTAAAATTTGGAACTGATTTGAGCACCGTGGTCTGCTTTGCTGCTTGTTTGTTTCTCATCCATTTCTGGAAATGACACGTTTATCCTTGACCGTGCCTCAAGAAAACCTTGAACAGAAGCTACTCAAGTAAACCCAGAGCAAGCTCGTTTGCTTGGTTTCTTCAAAAATAACCTAAATATATATATTTATATATATTTATTCTGATTTATATTTATATTTATTCTGATATATATTTATTCTGATTTATATATTTATATATATATATATGTAAAGATTAGTATTGTCTTTATGTCTAAAGATTCTCGAATGCAATAATTTCTGTGAGGAAATGTCAGCACAAACTACTTCAACTGTAATGCTTTTTATATCAGCGTGTTATGTGTGATATTTGAGTCACAGCTGGAACTATTCTTGTTTTCTTTTTTCATTTCAAAATGCTTTTGATCTTTTTTCAAAGCAAATGAGTAGCTTTTAGGCAGACAAAGCAGCATCCTTGACTTCTCAGTCACTTAAGCAATCTGTGAAGATGTGGTTTTGGGATAGAAATGGCAATGTCATCCTGAAGTGAGGTTTTGAAATTAGATTATATTGCCTGTGTTTTTCTTTGTAAGTAACTTGTTTGGATGCGACTTTTTCCTCCTTCAGGTTGGTTTAGAGCATGAAGAGCAGAAGCTGGAACTCAAAAGGCAGTTGACAGAATTGCAGCTGACGCTCCAGGAGCGGGAATCTCAAATTACTGGGCTGCAGGCTGCACGGACAGCCCTGGAGAATCAGCTCCGTGAGGCCAAAACTGAGCTAGAGGAGACCACAGCTGAGGCAGAGGAAGAGATTCAAGCTCTCACGGTGAGCCCTAAAATTGGTACTAGATTAGAACTAAGAAAGTCCATGTTTTATAATGAGGTTAAATATCTATTTTTTACTCTTCATTTCTTTTATTTTTCAGAAAAAGGCACTAATTATGTGTTGATAGAGGCAGCTATGTCTAAGACGTCAGATTTTGTCCATTAAATTAACCTTATGTGTTCTTCCTGGTAGTTCTATCACTGGTGCCCAAACTGATAGACTCCTTGCAAGAGCACTATTACTTCTGTGATGAGGTGAAAGCTACATATGAAATTGTTATTGCTAGGAGCTTTGTTCCCTGGTTTACTTATTTAAATAATTTATCACAAATTTGAAGGTACTTGATCAGAAATGCTTTGATTTCTTTCTATAAGCTTACCTGCTTTATACTTGTTTTGAAAAACAACAACAACGAAAACTAGGAAAATAGTGTTGCTAAGCACCCTAATTTTATTCCAGTGCTCATTTCATTTAAAAATTGTTATTTGCATCTTGCAGTCTCTGGTGACACGTGTGAATGACATAGAGGAAAAAAGAAAATTCAAATTGCCTCTTTCCCCTTTCTGTCCCCCCTCTTTGGAGAGATAATTCCAAATTATATGCTGCAGGTTGCTGTCTCTTGAGTACAAAAAGATGCTTTCACACTGCTTGATTCTAAGAAATACTTTCTTCAGAAGGGATTCTGAGGGCAGTAGGGGGGAGGGAGAAGTATATGACCTGCTGCTTTGCCAGCTAACCCTCACTGAAGGAGCAGTCTTCAAAATAACTGGATTTGAAGGTCATTGAAGTGCTGAAAATGTGCATTCTGTTTGTCCAGTAACATCTGATAAAATAACTGTTATTCAGAATATTTCTGCCATTGCTGTTTTAGAAGGGATAGTGGGATTTGCTGAGCTAGGTGCTTGTATTAGCTTGGTGCTTTGGGTGGGGGAATGGGAGAACTATGCACTCGGAGTTGCTCTTAAGCAGGTGCACGCTGGGAAAGTACTGCAGCAACCCCAAGGCTTAAGAATAACTCATTGGAACATGGCATCTGTTTCTTTTTGCTCAAAATTGTTATGGTCCTCTGCCAGCTGAAAACTTTGCGTAACTGCTAATATCGCTGCTAACAGGGTGATGATTATGTGCTTGATACCTTTACCCTGCACCATCAGCAAAACAGATGAATGTACATGACCTGTGTTCGCTCAGTTACTGCTTCGGTTAATTTGGCAGAATGGTAGAGCTTCTGAACCAGCCGTTGTGAGACAGTGCAGTTCAGCGGGCTTGGAGTGTTTATGATGTGGCATTTTTTCTATATACTTTATTTTTCACATTGCCTGTTGTGGTAAGATAATGTATTAGCTCTCATATTCGACTTCTGCTAAAGAGTTTTTCCTGTTTGGCCTCTCAGCTGTAACAAAAATGCTCTGAATGAAGACAAGTAGTTGGATGTGCAGCACACTAACCTTTCTTTCGTTAAGGTTTCAGATAGCATATGACATTTTACACTTGTTAAATCAGTTTGATGGTCTGAATGAATTTTGAGAGAGGCCATGAGGCTGAAACAAGAACTTTTGCTTTGTCATGCTTTGCTTGTAAATCAGGAGGTAAAATGGTGCATGCAATACTGCTTTCTTTAAAATGAGTGCATGTACTTTTCAATACTTTGGATGCTGTCTTCCAAAGAATTGATCATTGCGTTTCATCGCTGCTTTTAGAGAGGCTTAGGATTAAATGGTACTTGATGGTAGGACTCAGGTAGATTGGCAGTGCTGTTTGGGATAGCTTGCATAATGCTTCATTGTAGTTTTTCTTTGCAAGCACTAAACTGTACGTGTTATTTGTTTTGTATGAAATACTAACCTGAGTATGGAGGTAAAACTTAACTCAATTTATGTCATGAATGTACAAACTTAACATGGAATCAGTAAGTGATCTGGTGACCATTTAAGATGGAGTTTTTTGTATAATTCAGTTCTTGAGTTTGTACATTTTTCTAAGTAGTTCAGAACTGGGAACATTTGATTAAGTAGGATGTGCTAATCTCTTGCTAATCAGTTCTTTGTCACTACAGAGCGCTTTCATAGCGTGCAGCATCTGCCTTCCAAACTTTGCTTGCTGGTAGATTGTTCTGCAGTTTGTTTAGCAACAGCTGTTGGATTCTAATTCTCATGTATGAAAAATTGATGATTAACTTCTTACCTCCTTTAGGCACATAGAGATGAAATCCAGCGTAAATTTGAAGCCCTTCGTAATAGCTGCACAGTGAGTATTAAATACAGATCATTGAATTATTTTGAAATTAAGGATAAGGAAGCAAACAATTTACTGACTTACTCCTTGATGACACTAGTTCCCGATGTGGACTTCTGTCTTAAGGGTGTTAGGAGCTAGACTGATTGGATTTGATTTTTTTTTTAGGCTTCGGGTAAACCTCAGTTGTGAGGTTTTATTCCATTTGTGAAATTGACACTATTCTTCTTTTTGGAGAAGAAAGTAAATTAAAATATCTCATTGCAGTGCAGCTAATAAGAATGGTGTAGCAGCTGCAAAAATGTTTGTAGGTAAAGATGTTTTCTACTCACAAGGAGAAGAAAAGATCTGCCTGTCCAAGTCCTGAGCTGCATTGTAGATCTAGGCCAGAGCTGATGGAAAAGCATTCTTGCTACTTTGGGTTTTAAGGAGAAAGACTGAAGAGACAAAGTGCGCTGTTTGAAATGATACAATGACGCGTGGTCATCTGTTCAAAGAGCAGAAAGAACGTGAGGATCCTAATTTCTACCTTGCATTACTTGAGGCCTTTTGACGTGTTTTTCTACACATTTCATCAACCCAGGACCAGATCTCAGAGTCTTTGACTATTGATAGGAATTCTTGCAAATTACCACAGTCTTCAAACTTGATGGAGAGTCTGTCTTCCAATGACGTGAACTGCAGAAATGTTGATTCCTCTGGATCAACGCTGGCTGCTGGGATTTGGAGGCTTTTTTTCCTTACATCGCTCTGTAAGCAGAGCTGAACTGCTGTTGGTTTTTTTAATCTTGATTGTTCCCCCACTTCCAGTGATTTCCTGAAGTTTAATTATTTTGTGCTGGATGACAAGGTATCTAACATAGAGTTTTCATCTTTCAAAAATACCATGTAAGAGTTGCTGTGTTTTCCACAGCTTCTTTTCAGCGCTGAGCAAGGGGATTCTTGTATTCTGTTCATAGAATGTACTGATATGAAGCAATGAGGAGGTAGGGCTTAGCAAACTGTATTAACCTCCATCCAGAATAAATTCTGCAAAAGAAGCTTTGCCTTTTGTCATCTACTTTGCTTATGCTGAATGATCTTTTGGCCCCGTGTGTTGTCACACATACTACATCCATAGCTATCTTTTCCGTTGTTTGTTCTGTCTTGGCCTTTTTACAGAATGGTGGCTTTCTGTGAAAATACTTGTCATCTCTGTGCAGGCAAAAACCAGTTGTGTTCTGCTGCATGGTGGGCTGCCTTCCAGAGGTTGTAAACTGTTATCTCATTGTAGTAGAATTTTGGCTTTGTAAGTGTGGCAGGCAATCTCCAGCAGTGAAGACTGACCCATGACCCATGTTCTTGGCTGAACATGAGCCAGCAGTGTGCTCAGGTAGCTAAAAGGCCAATGGCATCCTGGCTTACATAAGAAATAGTGTAGTCAGTGGGACCAGGAGGTGATCATCCCGCTGTACTCAGCTCTGGTGAGGCCACACCTCAAGTACTGCGTTGAGTTTTGGGCCCCTCACTACAAGAAAGACATTGATGCCGTGGGGTGTGCAGAGAGGGGCAACAAAGCTGTGAGGGGTCTGGAGCACAGGTCTTACGGAGAGCAGCTGAGGGAGCTGGGATTGTTTAGTCTGAAGAAGAGGAGGCTCAAGGGAGACTTTCCAGCTCTCTACAGCTCCTTGAAAAGAGGTTGTGGTGAGGTGAGGGGTCGGCCTCTTCTCCCACATAACTAGTGACAGGACTAGAGCGAATGGCCTCAAGTTGCTCCATGGGAGGTTCAGGTTGAATATTAGGAACAATTTCTTCTCTGAAAGAGCAGTCAGGCACTGGAACGGGCTGTCCAGGGAGGTGGTGGAGTCACTGTCCCTGGAGGTGTTGGAAGAAAAGCTTAGATATTGTGCTAGAGGACAGGTTTAGTGGGGAAATATTGGTGGTAGGTGGACGGTTGGAATGAATGATCTCGGAGGTCTTTTCCAACCTTGGTGATTCTATGGTTCTAAAAGATTACAATAATGCTGAGAGGTTTGAATGTTCTGCATAAAGGGATTTTTAAGTGTTGTGCATTGGAGGTCTTTTAGTGGTATAAGTGAGATCATGCATCAGACATCCTCATCAGTAACAAATTAGTGAAATGATTCCTATGTGAATAATACATGCTCATCATTCATTCTCTTTCCAGCCCAGGAAAATGTATGTATAATTTAACTGACCATGGGGAGAAACTTTCTTTTACTGCGTTGTAAGTGGTTGTAGCTGTCTGTCCTTTTTACTGAGGTGTACTGAGGGAAATGATAGGACAGTCTTATCTTGACAGTAAGGAATCAAGGAATGTTTGTTATGGTGCCTTCACCAGATGTTTCAACCTCATTTGCATTGAGCAGTGGCACCTCAAAATGCTTTCCTTGTACCATGGCTGCACTCTTGTCCTTCCTTTTGCTGAGGTCTCTGACCCAAGTCAGTACTTCTTTAGGTTCTCCTATATGTCATTTTTAAATCTGACCATTGTCGTATTGTTGGTCTTAATGGCTTTTGTCTTTGTGATTTTTGTACTCGGTTGCTCTGACGACTCTGCATCGTTTCATCTTGTAACGTGTCTTTCTTACTGTTGGAGCCAAAAAGAAAATACTGGCTTTTGCTTTTTTCCACAAAGACCTCAATTGTGCAATAAGTGACAGGATACATCATTACAGTAAAAAGTGTGAGTTGTTGTACCTGCTCTACACACACACAGATGAACATGGCCTGCACACAGAATGATGTTTTATCTTAGTCCTGTCACAATGCTAGCTCCAGCCACAGATCCACTGAGGGGAAAAGGACTGGTTCTCTGCCTTTCAAGAATTACCCTGTGAAAAATATTGCCACCCATTTGAGTTTCAGAAGTTATTTTCTTGGCAGTAAGCAAGCACTCTAGAAATAAAATGCCTTTTCCTGAATAGGAAGATTTACGTTTTTGTCAGTTATTTCCATCTGGCGTTTAATTATTGCTTCTTGTTGGTTCATCAACACATTTGGAGTCAAGAATGGTACTGAGTTATCTAACTAATGATTGAATTCTGTCGTGAAGAAAACATTCAGTACTTTCATTCAGAAATAATTCAGTAAGGAGGCTGTAATCTCTATAAAAATTTAGAGGAAAATGTATCCCATAAAGTATATTTACAGTCAGCTTAGTGGAATATTAATGTTATTCTGTGGAACCACCACCTGTATTTTCCATTTTTATGGGGGGGGAGGGGATACAGGCTATTGCTTTTACTCTAGAAAAGAGAGTGGCTTTTAAAAAATGCTAATTAGATACTGCATCTTCATTTATTCAAGATTTCATCATTAAAATAAGAGTTTCCTCCCCTCCCTGAGGTTATTTTGACGTCATTGTGTGTTGCTATCTTAAGCATTAACAGGCTTGATTCTTTAGAAGATTGGATAGCAAGGCATGAAGGCATGGCAGAATTCCTTCTGACTTCAGTCTAAAATCCTGATTCCATGTTGGCTCAATTAGCTGACATACAGGAGTAAATCTTACATGTTCAGAATGATGTCCAGACATGTTATGTACTGTTGCTAAATTATCTCTTCTCTCCCAAAGATCTTTCCCACTAGGCTAATACCCAGGCAAAGACTTCTTCATGTCTTAGTTAAATTGATTAAACAAACAAACAAAAAAATACACGTGCATGCCCACGAGTATATGCATTTACAGTTGTCTATTGGGATGGGCTTTCATTTCATGAAAGGTGTTAAGGCAAAAGTGGAGTTCTTGTAGTTTGGCAGGAAGTCACAGATTTGCAGGGTGTTGCAGTGATACTGCTGTGAAAGAGCCCAGCGGGACCTTCCCTGTGGATGACTGCCATGATTTGAGAGTGAGGCTCATGATTGGAGTGGCAGCTCATCTTCTGAGGGCAAGGATGGAGGACTGCAGGGGACTGTATGTTTTAAGGATGGGTTGGTGTGGGAAGGAAGGGAACGCAGACGGTGAAATATCCCACTGCTCTGCAGCTGCTAACAGGAGCAGTGTCCTGCAAGCTGTGCCATGATGGATTTTTGGAGACTGAAATTTCAGTGTAAGGTATTTTTAAGTCACAGGTGTCTGATTACGGAGAGGGGAGGAAAGAGGAATTAGTTGTTACATATTCATCATATAGGTAGACGTAGAAGACCAGTATCTATCTGCAGCTGTTGTCAGTAAGAGGCCTGATATTCTGCTCCATTAAGATGCCTGGTGTTTCTCTGCTAGAAAAGCTTCATCTCTCAGATCCACATGTAATAAGTTAAAAGGAAGTGACGGTGGTGCTTCCTTGTGTGCTCCTTATGATAACCTGGGGATGTGAGATATTATCTTCTGACAGCTAACTTTCTAGTAAAGATCAGGGTGGGGTGGGGACTGGAAACGAATGGAGTAAAACCTTGCACTAGTTTGTAAGTTCTGAACAAAGGTTGTGCTACAAATTGAATTAAACACCAAATAACATGCTGCTGATAGCACTCTGAAGCAGTTAACCTTGTAGTATCCTAGCATATCCCTGTGCATTTGTTGGTGGCATCTGAGAACAGAGGCATCTTCCTGAAAGATCTGAGCATAGCTTTGGAGAAGCTTGCAAACTGCAGTAAGAGTGTTCTAAACGGCTTCTTTTTTTTTCTTTCCCATGTTTTGATGCATGGAGAGCATGGATTAAATGTTGTACATTGTGTATGATATACAATATAGAAACACTTTACTCCTCGGATACTGTGCAACGGGGAGGGAATTGTGCTGAGTATGGTCACTGTTGCTGAAGTTTGTTGTGCTTGGGTTACTTTATGATGTTTGAAATGAGATGCCATCTTCTGTATCCATATGAAGATAAGCTGTGTGCTTAGATGTGGTATGTAGTGAACAGCCTGTCAAGTCTGGTATGGTCACGTTAGATTTTATCTCAATTTTCTGGATCTGTTGGGATGAAGATGTGCATAGATGTACATGAAGATGTGCATAGACTGAGGAGAGCTTTGTGAGTGCTGGTGCATGGTGCAGACAGTGCTGCCTGGATTGCCTGGCAGTACTCCCCTAAGCTTTCAAGTGTTTGGTTGTTTTATAAGCTTCAAATCTGTAGACTTTTGTGATTATGTTTTGGATTTTAAAAAGCTGTAATAGTGTTTCATTGCAGGCTTTCCTTAAATGCAGATTTACAGATTTAACTTCATGGCTATAGCTCAGTTTTTTTGTTTGTTTGTTTTGCCTGGGAAGTTCCTTAACTGAAAAGAAAAATGCCTAAAACTTCTAATTCTTTTCAGGTATGGGATTCTGGCATAGGTTGTATGTATGTATGTATGTATGTATGTATGCCTATGTATGTATGTATGTATGTATGTATGCATCCCCTCTCATGTGCTGTTTGGCTTTGGTTCCCAGGACAGGCATTTACATCACACATCGTCTCATTTTCCTGTGACACTGCTGTCTATCACCACTTCAGTTTTATAGTGTTTATAAGCTCTGTAACCCTATTGGGTTATATACACCTGCAGATAGATTTAAAACAAAAAACTGTCAAGATATTTTCCTTTTCCCCGTGAAAAAGAAAAAAACCAACAGAAGATTATGAGAAGAGCAGCTCTCTCTCTTTAAAATAAATAAATCAACTCTAGCTACATTATGTTATATAGGTGGAATATTGTGTTCAGAATTTAAGGCAAGTCGCTTTGGTGGTTTGGTTTAATTTTGGTTATATACAGAGAAAGAAGTCAAAATCTTAGAGCATAGAATAAAGGTGAATAGAGTTCGACTTCCAGCCATTAAAGGGTAGAGCTGTCTTGAAATCACAATCACAGAATGGCCTGGGTTGAAAAGGACCACAATGTTCATCTTGTTCCAACCCCCTGCTATGTGCAGGGTCGCCAACCAGCAGACCAGGCTGCCCAGAGCCACATCCAGCCTGGCCTCGAATGCCTCCAGGGATGGGGCATCCAAACCTCCCTGTAGTTTGAAGTACTTCTTCTTTATGTCACCACATCAATTTTGAATTTACCCCTCAGGTCTCTCTTACATTTCAGATATAGTATAATACACTTTACAGAAAGTACTTGAATTAATATATAAAAAATGAAAGTGGAAGAAACCAAAGGTCTGTAACAGATTGCTTAAAACTCACTAATGTGGTTAAATAAACAGAAAATAAAAGAAAGGTAGAAGAAAAGGAAAGGCATTATCTGATCTGGCAGCTGGTAGAAATTGCCAATGTTGTTTGTAGGAATGGTGGGTAAAACACTGTAAAAGCCAGTGTTCTTCTGTTCCTTTTTGTTTACATAAATACATTTACAAGTATCCCTACAGCAATTTGGCACTAAGATATCCTTATGATACAGTCTGAGTTCTTTGGAAATTTGACTCAAAATGCGTATTTTGAACAGGGCAGTACGAGTGCTCAAGAAGCAACCACATGATCAGATTTCTGTCAGCAGCGTTGTGTGTTAGAGGATGAATCACTTCGATTTGACCCAAAACATATGGGGAGCAGGAATCTCCCCTTCACCCAGCAGGGAATAATGGCTGTTGGACTTTTTCTGCCAACAGTTTAAAAATCAAATACTGCTAATTTAGATCTAGGGGAGGCATGGTAAGAAGCAGCCAATACCTGCCTTACAGATTCTTCAGAAAGAAGTAGTTGTCATCTTTCCAGATAGCTGAGAAGAGACGTGTGCAACACTTTACTGCTTTATTTATTTAAGTGCTTGGCTTGTGTAGGAAATTGGAACATTTACATTTGAATGTGGCCAACCGTGTTCTGAGGTATGATATTTTTCCCATTTAATGAAGTGTTTTATTCACCTTCCTTTGACATCTAGGCAAAAATGCCTCTTGAATGTATTTCTAATAGTTGAATGTTAATTGTATAGAACTTTCCTAGTTTCTGAAATTCTTTTTGTTACCATTATTCTGAGGGTCCTTTCTCTTCTGTTGTGATGACATTTATTTAGTTAGGAGGTACAAATACTCATCCATCCAGTGCCGATGGCCTTTCACTCATAAAAGATCAAAAAGAATTGTGAGAAGAGCCCACTGTTGTTCTTTAAACTGAAGCAGAATGTGGTTTAAAGCATTGCAGTACAATGCTATTCTGATTTAAGAAATAAATGCTTCCACTTCATTAAAGGCAAGGCTATTGTGCTCGTTGAATTTCTGCTTTTCACTGATTTTTCTATTAGTCTGTTGTGCTGCCACGTTTTTTCCTTCATATATCCTATGCTGATATTACTTTGACGAAGTATATTTCTCAATTTTTCTGCTTTCTCTGTCTGCATACAGTGCTGCTCATAGTAATCTCCACAATTGCTAGGAGGATTCATCAGATTATACTGCCTTCTTTGCACCTCTTGTTCAATTTTCCTAAATATCACACTTGAAAAGTCTCTGTGAGAAGTGTTAGCCTCATTTCACTCGAGGAGAAATTAAGGCAGAAAAAAGTGGTTTGGCAAAAGCACACTGAGTCAGCAGCAGATTTGAGAATACAACCAGAGCTCCTGACTCCCAGCACAGTGCCTTAAGTATGGTAGTTCTCTCTCAAGGAAGTTGTGTTATAGCATATTTATAAAGAAAACTTCAAGGCGTTTTCTGCCAGAATCAAAGCTCTGCTTGTAATCAAAGTACTCCCATGCATAAAGTCTGTCATTATCCTGTTTCATGTGTGTAAATTTGAAAAAGGGGGGGGGGAAAAAGCAGCCAAGTGGTCGTCTTGCTTGGCAGTAAACGTTTCTGTGAGAGGAGAACACTTTGAAAACAACCTGTACTCACTGACGTGTAATCTAATTTATCTTTCTTTCTAGGTGATTACAGATTTGGAAGAACAGCTGAACCAGCTCAGTGAAGACAACGCAGAACTGAACAATCAGAATTTCTTCTTGTCCAAACAACTTGATGAGGCCTCAGGGGCCAATGATGAGGTTGTCCAGTTGCGAAGTGAAGTCGACCATCTCCGTCGAGAGATCACTGAGCGAGAGATGCAGCTTACCAGTCAGAAACAAGTAAGGCTTCATAGAAGTCTGGATCTCAATCTTTCCATGATAGCCAGGTGGTTATCTGAAAGGCTAAAAATTGTTTTAAATCTGGAAGCCTGTAGGGAATGAGTATGCTTCTAGGGGCAATTTGACCAATTATTGCTTAAGCCTTCCTTCCCCAAGTACTTGAATGAATTGAACATTTTTGTTACTTCCCTTTGTATTATTATGTGAAGAAATTTAGCATTCTGAAGGTATCATAACTTAGAATGATTTACTTTTGTGACCTTGGCAATTTCAAATCTTCATAATGAGATAGAGCTGACATTAAAGGCAATCACAAGTTGGAAATAAATGGGTTGTGATTTACCAACTTATGTTTGCTGCCAATTTGCATGTACTGTAAGTTAAATGGTAAGGCTGAAGCTTAAAGTGCATGCTTGATGTGGGATGTGAGAATTGATAGGAGGATTTATTTTTAGACTATGGAGGCCTTGAAGACAACATGTACAATGCTGGAAGAGCAAGTAATGGACTTGGAGGCCCTGAACGATGAACTCCTGGAGAAAGAGCGTCAGTGGGAAGCATGGAGAAATGTTCTAGGGGATGAGAAGTCTCAGTTTGAATGTCGTGTCAGAGAGTTGCAGAGGATGCTGGATACTGAGAAACAGAGCAGGTCTTTTGTCCCTTCCTCCCCTTTTATATTAACTTGTATGCAAATGCTCTATAGAAGCTAGTACAAAAATATATTTGGAATAGGATATGGGAGTGGGAACTAAATATAAACTCTTGTGAAGTAGTTCTAAAAATGGTATATTAGTTAATAGTCATTCACCAGTAATATTGTTCCTTTTGGGTTTTTTATGCAAGTAAGTGATTCAAGAGGGTGTGGTATTTATCATTGACATTTTTATAAAAGTCTTGATCTTTTTTTTCTCTTTTACTTCATTATATGAAAAGTTAGTCCTTGCTCCAAACTGTAACTGTAGAGTCTTGAAATTTTCAGGCTGCTTTTCTAGACTGGGGCAAGGTTATATAATACAAGTGTTGCAACAAACAGTCAGGCTTTAAAAAGTAACATCTTGAATTTGAGGCAAACCTCTGAAAGTTTTTGATGCCACTGCATGCTAGGAAGAGGTCAAACCCAGAAAGGTGTTAGGTAACGTTGTCTTCCATTTTAATTCAGAGTGAGAGCAGATCAGCGTATTACTGAGTCTCGCCAGGTGGTAGAACTAGCTGTCAAAGAACACAAGGCAGAGATTCTAGCCCTCCAGCAAGCACTAAAAGAACAAAAACTCAAAGCTGAGAGCCTTTCTGATAAGGTAAGCAACTTTCAATCCTACACTTTCATTACAAGCTGAGATACTTTTCTTTTATAGAGATATTACTTCTAGAATTGTGGTCTTGAGCAGCTTTTTCAAGATGCAAGAGCAAGTTAGATACTGGAGATCAACAGGATAGAATTCTAGCTTCAAGCCAAAGACCTAGAATTTAATTTTAGAACAATAAAATTGTTCAGTTGGAAGGGACCGACAAAGAACATCTAGTCCAACTGTCTGATTACTTCAGGGCTATCTGCAAGTTAAAGCATGTTTTTAAGGGCGTTATCCAAATGCCTTTTGACCACTGGCAGGCATTGGGCATCAACCACCTCACTATTTCCAGTATTTGACCAGCCACACGGTGAAGAAATTTTTCCTGATGTACAGTCTGAACCTCCCTCGGTGCAGCTTTGGGCCATTCACTTGCATTCTATCATCAGATAGTAGGGAGAAGAGACTGGCGCCTCTTTCTCCATTCCTGAGAGCAATGAAGTCACCTTTTGGCCACCTTTTCTTCACACTGGACAACTCGCTTGTCCTCAGCCTATCCTCACAGGACATGCCTTCTAGCCCTTTTACTGGCTTTGTTGCTCTCCTCTGGATACGTTCAAGTATCTTAATATCCTTTTAATGCTGTGCGGAGCCCAGAACGGCTCAGAGTACTCAGGATGAGGCTGCACCAATGCTAAATGTAGTGGGATAATCCTCTTGTTCGACTGACTGGCTACACTGTGTTTAATGGACCCCAAAATGCCATTAGCCCTCTTGGCTGCCAGGGCATGCTGCTGGCTCGTGTCGAGCCTACTGTCCAGAACTCCCAGATCCCTTTCTGTGGGGCTGCTGTATAGCCATTTGTCTCACAGTCAGTACTTGTGTCCTTTTTGAGAATGGCTGAAGGAAAAGGCAGTCTGTGATACCAGGTGTGTACAGTGAGTTCTGTCAATAGCTTGATGTCTACATTTGAACAGTGGCATGCCAATTTTTTTTCCCCCTCAACCCTTTATAGTAGGTAAAGAATAATTGTATCATTTTTCTTGTGTGTGTGCTTGGTGAGGTTGAATTTTAAGGTTGTGAAACCCTATATTTATCGCTGTTTTATGTTGTCCTGATCATCTGTCCCACCTGCTTAGCTCAATGACCTGGAGAAGAAGCATGCTATGTTGGAGATGAATGCACGCAGTTTACAACAGAAGCTTGAGACAGAAAGGGAGCTGAAGCAGAGGCTTCTGGAGGAGGTAACCTTGTAAATTCAAGTTATAACTTCAGAAGAAGGTTCCATGCTGTGGGGAGGACTGGATAAAGCTGTGTCAATAGCAGTATTGCACATCCATCCTTCTCATATGTAACTAGAGAAATAATGAAGATGGAAGTTTTGTTTTTACTTAAAATTTTGCAAAATGTGTGGCCACATCAGGGAGTTATAAAAGTGAACTGCTGTGCAGGGAAAGGTGGGCTGGGAGCCAAGAGTTGACAATAAGGACTCTTCAGCCAGTGGACACAGTCTCACAGTGCTTGAACAAGAAGGGCAAAGCAGGTCTGGCGGTAGTAATTGGGTTCAGCCGGTGTCCCAGTGTTTATTAGAGAAGCTTGTAGTGACAAGGCATGTCCTAGGTCACATCTGCAAGGCAGTGTCTGTGCCCAGACACAGCGTTCCTACACCAGGCAGAGGACCATAGCTTATAAACAAGTCTGGAGCCAATGTGCTGTTGGTGTGTAGGTGGAGACCACAGATGAAGCTTCTCCAAGCTCTCCATAATTTAGCTTTTAAAGAAGGTTTAAGTTGTGCAGTGATCTTTTTTTCTTTAAACAAAAGAAAGAGTAACATGTAACAGCTCTTTGTAAAAAAGACAACAGACAACAACAAAAACAAACAAAAAAGCACACTGCTCTTTTTTGCTAATAACAGCAGGCAAAGCTGCAGCAGCAAATGGATCTGCAGAAGAACCACATCTTCCGCCTAACTCAAGGTCTGCAGGAGGCTCTAGATCGAGCAGATCTTCTGAAGACTGAAAGAAGTGATCTGGAATATCAGCTGGAAAACATTCAGGTGAGGGTGAGGAAACAGTGGGCAGGACTCTGTGCTCACCAATAAAGGTGGAGTTTTGGGATATGACCCTTTCCTAACCCAGTATTTTTCAGAGTCATGTGATACGATACAGTATTTTCAGCTCTGTTCTGCTATTGAGCTGTTTGCTTCTGTTATTAAGATGAAATTTCTTACGTATTTGTGTGGTTCAAAGGTTCTCTATTCCCATGAAAAAGTGAAAATGGAGGGCACTATTTCTCAGCAAACCAAACTCATTGATTTCCTGCAAGCAAAGATGGACCAACCAGCAAAAAAGAAAAAGGTGGGTGAAAGAGGTTTGAGAGTCATAGAACTAAATGATGGCTTTCTATATAGCTATGTGCTGTGTTTTCAAAATCTTCTGTTTTACCTTTCCTTATGTGTAGCATAGATGTGTCATCTAAGCATTCCAAGTCACTGAGGACAAGCTTTGCTAGGCAGAAAGTCTTTCATGTGGCCTTTGCAGTACTTTATTATTCCCAACCCAATAGCTACACCTCAGTGAGGTTGTTGTAGGTATACAGAGCTTTAACCATGCTTATTTTTTTCCTTTTAACAGTAAGTATGTATGTGTGTACGAACATATTGTGCATCTAGAGTGGCTGTCTTTTAGCACAGGATTGATTAGTCAGGTGATGTGACTTGTGTCACATCTTTGTCATAAGCAGATCTGTCATTTTGAATTAAGTAATTTAAATTAATTTTAACTACATATTTTGAGATCCTCTGTTTAGATGCTTTCGGAAACTCAGCATGTGAGTACTGGCAGGTAACGTATGTCCCCCTTTAAAATAATCCATACCTCAACATTTTCTCTCCAGTGCCAATATGAACTAAAAATCCATCCTTCCTTATATCAGAATTACCATTAGGCCCTCTGGCCGGGCTGCCACTAGCTAGTTTCACTTTGCCTAGTTTAAGCCATCTCTTACTAGGAGTTAGGAGTTGTCTGTGTGTTTCTGTTGCTAGGGCCTGTTTAGTCGGCGGAAAGAGGACCCTTCTTTACCCACACAGGTTCCCCTGCAATACAATGAGCTGAAAGTGGCACTGGAGAAGGAGAAAGCTCGTTCTGCTGAGCTGGAGGAGGCTCTACAGAAAACACGCATTGAGCTCAGATCTGCTCGTGAGGAAGGTAGGAGTTAACAGAAAAGGTGAATCTGGAGGCGGCGCACATTTTTTGGTCTGAATACATGCCTTTAATTGTGTGTCACTATAGCAGTAACGTGTTGTTTAAATTCTAGCCTACTGCAGAGAAGATGCAGTAAGGCTACACGTTTTTCTGCTGGTTGTAACCATTGGATGGTTACATAGAACCACTGCTATGAACTAGTGCTTCATGTTGGTTATGTTAATGAGTGGTATTTATCTCATCTGTAGCTGCTCATCGGAAAATATCAGACCACCCTCATCCATCCACTCCAGCCACGGCCAGGCAGCAGATCATCATGTCTGCCATAGTCCGCTCACCAGAGCATCAGCCTACCCCGATCAGTCTGCTAGCTCCACCCTCCAGTCGCAGGAAGGAATCCTCCACGCCAGAGGGTGGGTTCTTGCTGAACTTCTCTACTGCACGTTTTCAACTATTTAGGTGTGATCTCTCTCTCTCTGTCCGTCTCAATATTTTTGGTAACAGGAGAAGATTTGGTTAGGCATAAAAGGAAGGTAGCAGTTCAAAGATATAGATATCCACTTGTCTAGAAAAGGGGATATTTTTTTCTCAGCCTTCTGGCTTAGATCAAGTGTAGTACTTGTGATGCCCTTCCACAGCTTTGAGAATGGAGGTGACAGGGTCATCAGGAAAAGTGAACAGGTTAAGGGTTCTGCTCTTTTATACTTAGCTAACTAGTGTTCAAGAATGAATGTCAAACAGGGAGACTTCGAACTAAAACCTCCCAGTCTTCAGTTGAAGATGGGAGAAGATGGGACAAGCCAAAATCGCATATTGGTCTTGCCATCACAGGTAGCTGAGGAAGCACAGGGTGCTATAAGGATGGGTAGCATTGGCATAGAAAGGTGTCCTCACTGGCAGATAATGGTCAGGGAAAGGAATGATGTTTATCAGTGAAAGAATGTGCCTTGAAGGATTGACTTTGTTCATTAACAACCAAAAATACAGAATAGATCCACTAACAGATTCTATTTTAGGTATGCTTTGAGATATACTGCCACTGGTGGCTAGTATGAAGGCAATTAAAAGGAAAAAGATCTGTGAGGTATTGATTACAACAGTCTAGGTGCTGGAGAATTTGTTACCTCTAAGCAAAGTAGTGATTAGTCCAGCACATCGTTAAGAATTGGAGGTAAGTGCAGACTTGAAATTTGGTTGGATTGTTGGGCATAATCTTGCTACACCACAATAGCAATGTCAGTTCTACAGTCTGTTTTCAAGTGGCACATTCTGTGCAACTGTAAAAGGTAATTACTGAGGTAGCTTGAGATTTGCAGGTTGCAAAGGAAAATAGGCAGTGTCCTTGTCCATCATGGAGAGAAATATGCAGTCACCTTGGCTTTAAAATGTCAAAACCTATTATAATTTTCATCCCTGTCACAACATGCATTCTAAGAATAGCTTTTTGTCCCTTCCAGAGTACAGTCGGCGCCTGAAAGAGCGAATGCATCATAATATCCCACATCGTTTTAATGTGGGGCTAAATATGAGAGCAACAAAATGTGCAGTGTGTCTGGATACTGTGCACTTTGGACGGCAAGCATCTAAATGTCTTGGTAAGAGCAGAGTGTGTGCCTGGAGTGTAACGTGACGAGAATGAAGAAGCATCAGCTGTCTAGAATTGCTTTTCAGTGAAGGTTGAATGAATGACCAAGCATGAAGACTGAAATTTCTTGGGCAGACATTCTACTTTAGAAAACATCTGATGTAGAATAGAAGGAGATTCTTATAAAAACTGGGATTTGTGCATTAGGAGTTGAGGCAACTGTAATGCTTTTTTCATCATTTTACATAAGTTTTTCTCTGTCTCTGTCAGAATGCCAAGTGATGTGTCACCCAAAATGCTCAACTTGCTTGCCAGCTACTTGTGGACTGCCAGCAGAATATGCCACGCATTTCTCTGAAGCGTTCTGCCGGGACAAAATGAATTCTCCTGGTCTGCAGCTGAAGGAGCCAAGCAGCAGTCTGCGTCTTGAAGGGTGGATGAAAGTGCCAAGGTATAAACGTGATGCTTGATGCCTTATTAGGTGCTGAAACATTTGGGCCAGTTCCGTGTGTTACCCTGGCTCTTACCATGTGGTAATTGGATATGTTCATTACGACTTCTTGCTACCAATGAAATCTCATTTAAAATTTGCATGTTTGTTTTGTTCATAATCCAAGTAGAAAATCCAACGTGGGTTTGTGCTTATTTTCTTCAGGAATAATAAACGTGGGCAACAGGGCTGGGACAGGAAGTATATTGTCCTGGAAGGAACAAAAGTGCTCATTTATGATGCAGAAGCAAGAGAAGGTAACTTAGCATTTCTAGGAAGAACAAGGCCTAAAGATTGCTTGCTGTAGCCTTACCTAATTTAGCTAAATGTTCTGTAATAAGGCAATGTTGTTGGTTTTTTAGGTCTTTAATGGTTTTATTTGCTAGTATGTTATCACAATCCAGCTGTGAAATATCCAGCCTGTATCCACTTCATTTTGTTATCAGTTACTGTCCTCCCTGTTTGTTTGTCCGTCCTTTCTTAATCCATCTCCCCACTCTCTCTGCAGCTGGACAGAGGCCTCTGGAAGAATTTGAGCTCTGCCTTCCTGATGGGGATGTAACTGTTCATGGAGCTGTAGGAGCTACTGAACTTACCAATACAGCAAAGACAGGTGAGAATCAGTGAAGTCAAATGGATTTCATCTGATTTGACATCAGTTGGTATTCTGTTTGGCTGAACAGATTTTTCTCCCTTTAACTTTCTTTCTGTAACTGTGCAATTCCGAGGTTACCTCTCTGAATTAAGTGAATAGGTTTGGTTAGATTTGGTTACACATGGGGAGTTACTTCCATCACGGTAGCTGAACTGTGAATAGGATAATCATCAAGCCAAATGGAAGTAAATATTAGCATTTTGTAGCATACTTAAAAGCAAACTTGGTTTACTTTACATTTCTTTGCTCAGTACTCGTTATGAAGTGTGCAGTTCTGTAATATGTGTCACCATTGTGCTCTAGCCAGAAAATCGCTGACTTAGAAATACTGTGGGTGTATACAGTCTCTTATTATTAAAAAATGTTAATGTTTTAATTTGTATGTATTGAATAGAAATGATGAAAAGATTATGTATGTCTTGATTTCAACATTAAAGGCTTCAGATTGTTAAAAACAAAGGTTTCCACAACCAATTTTTACAGATATTTCTTGAACAGGACAGGAGAAAACTAGCTGAGTGGCTGTTCTTGTACTTTTTTCCCCATCATGTTATTTCTTTTGAATAAAAGGCAAGAAATGATTCTTTCTTATTAGAGGCAGCACTGTATGTATGGATTGTATGCATCTAGCTAATTTAGCTTTAGGAGACTAGCCTGTGCAGGACCTGTAAAAGGAGAAACCTCTGTATAAATTGCTGTGGTAATACGTCATGCTAAATACAACTTCTCTCCAATAACACTGAAAGGTGTTGATTTAAGTCCATTGACAATATGCCAAAATCTAATCTAAGTCTTATTCTATCTATACAACATCTCAGATGTGCCATATATCCTAAAATTGGAGTCTCATCCACACACCACTTGCTGGCCTGGTAGAACACTCTACCTGTTAGCACCCAGCTTCCCTGACAAACAGCGCTGGGTCACAGCACTGGAATCAATAGTGGCAGGTGGGAGAGTTTCCAGAGAAAAAGCTGAGGCTGATGCTGTGAGTATAAAAGTTTCATTTAATAATAAATATTCTGGGAGGGAGCAGAGTTTTGAAAAATGATTTTTTGGTAGTTGACATACTGAGGTTTAACTGAAGGTAAGTTCTTATTTCTGCCTTAAGACACGCAGTATGGGTACCTGGAACTAGTTCATTGTGAGACTGGTACTTTATATTACAGTACCCTTCTTTAGGCTTGGGAGTGCAGTAAGAGGACTTAAAAATTGCATCTCTGCAGTTCCAGCATACAGCAAAGAAAGAAAGAGCAGTTTAAAGCATGGTTTAAATCTTATCTTACAATGTACCACACGGAATGAGCAAGCCTTGAAAGAAAGAAAGAAAAAACAAAGAGCTCTTTCCTAAAGAATTGGGGTTTCTCTTTGTTTTGTAGCAGAGAGGAATGTGTTTGTTTTTTACTTTTAGCTTTATTCCTGATAAGGATAAAAGCTTAAATTGAGTTGTTATGACTTTGGATAGCCTTTTGTCATTGCTGTGCTGATAAATCTATTTTCTGATGAAGGGAGACTTGATTCTATGGCATTTCATGTTAAAATGTTGGCTCTGGAAGTAATGAATATCAGATTAGGAAGAAATCATCTCTCATGCTAACGTTTCTTTCATCACTGGGAAAATAGATCCTCTCACTGACATCTGGACATCTTTATCCTTCTGGAAAAAAAAACACCAGTGCTCCATTGCAGGAGATGGAGGGAATTGGAAACTATAGGGGTAACAATAAATTGCACACGAGTTTAGGTTAATTCTGATCAGTTTCTGACTGCATCTCAGGCAGCTGGAAGTTTACTAATTCTTTGGTAGGAGAGATCCCTGCAACGTTTAGCTTTGTCAGAAAAGAAAATCCATACTAAACTTTTATCCCATCTGAAATCATGATGTTGCATTGCTAAAATACAATTGGAAAAGCAGAGGAAGTTTAACTTACCAATAACAAAAAAGTTCTTTCTGTTATTTACAGAAGTTGCTTGGGAACTCCCTGCTGAAGCTAGAGGGTGAGGACCGTTTGGATATAAATTGCACAATGCCCTTCAGTGACCAGGTAATGACAATGGTCAGTTGAACCTTACTGAATATTGGATAGTTCACTCATCAAAACTGTGCCTTCACAGCAACATGTGTAATTATGTACTTGGTTATTGGTTTGCTTTTTGTGTCCTTTTCACTACATCTTCTGGTAAACGCTCATCCAAACTTGCTCTTGGAGCATTCCTTGTTCTCCTCATACAGTGCAGTTTCTCTTTCTGCTGTCACTGTAGGTTGTACTGGTGGGTGCAGAGGAAGGTCTCTATGCCCTGAATGTATTAAAGAATTCCTTAACGCACATCCCAGGAGTGGGTGCTGTGTTCCAAATTCACCTCATCAAGGATCTGGAGAAGCTACTCATGATAGCAGGTAGGGGGCTGTATGTTATCATTTGTGCTGCAGTGACCTTCTGCTAATTGCTTTGGAAACTTGCTGCAGTGCAGGTACCAAAGGCCCAGGCTTTCCTTTAGATTAATTACAGGATTGTGTTTATTTGTTTAAAATTGGTGTGTCACCAGGAACAGTGGCTAACACAACACTGTCTGATGTTTTCTCATAAGTATGTAATTGAAGGCTTAGTTAGACTTTCATGTGAGAGGAATCAGGCACTGCCTGTAATACCATTTATTGGAGCACTTGGAAACTCATTGCCAGTTATGTTGGCACAGGAGAGTTCCTCTTAGGGGCATTCTAAAGGGTAGAGGAAAACTTTCTGGTTAATTTTGGGTAGTGCACTAATGAGGCTGCTTTTAGTGATGACCTACTTGATGTTAGCAGCACTATTAATCCACAGAGAGAACTGTTTTCCCAGTGGATTTATTGCCTGTTTTGTGGTGGTTTTTGGTTTGTTTTTTTTTTTTAGATAAGTTTTCTATTTCACTTCTAATAGGAATAATATGAAATGAATTCTACCTGGTACATTGTGACTGTTTCCACAGTAACAGCCTGTAAGGATAAGCTGCTGCTTAGGTAACAGAAAAGACTTGCAGGGAACAAGGAGTTTTCCCTTGACAAAATGTAACCATTTTTGTCTGCAGGAGAAGAAAGGGCTTTGTGTCTTGTTGATGTAAAAAAGGTGAAGCAGTCTCTAGCCCAGTCTCACCTTCCGGCCCAGCCTGATATCTCACCAAATGTTTTTGAGGCTGTCAAAGGATGTCATCTTTTTGCTGCTGGCAAGGTAGGACGCAGCTCCCTCTGCTCCCAGAGCACCCTTTAGCCTCTACTTAGTTTAATATTAATCAAATTGGTATCTTTATTTCACTGGCAACAAATCCAAGGTCTGTATTTGTGTTTAGAATCTTTTTTCTTCAAATAAGAGCAGTATAGGTGGAAAAGAGACTGAGCTGGGGATGGGATGGAGAATCTACTACAAATATGACTAAATTCAGTCAGGATGACATGACTGTGTAACCTGAACTGCTGTATAATAAGGAGTACATCAAAGCACAGCGTAGCTGCCTCCTCAGAGTTTGCTTCAGCTTTAAGATTCATAGTTAGTGAATTCCATCCGCTGTCTGTTCTCAAATGTCATGTAACAGTTTCCAAGCTAGCAAATTTACTCACTTGTGTCACTTGGTAACACTTGGTATTTATGCTAATTCCTGGTGTCAGTATGGAACTTTTAGCCACAGTAAAAATTCTCATTAACAATTAATTCTGCGCAGTGCTCTGATAACAAACTGAACATCATTCAGTTCCAAGTGATTTTTAAGGTAGCAGTTTGAGGGGTTAAAATTAAACCTAACTCATGTCGGTTTCTTACTGATTTTAATGAGAAGCTTCTGGTTTGTTCTAACTATGAAAGGCATCACAGAAACAGTTCAAATTTATATTGCTTTGAGAATCTGAAGAGGCTTTCACTACTTTGCTCCATAACTACCCTACTAAAAATGGACTTGCTTACCTCTGTAATTTTCCTTTTGTGTTAAAAGGTCTTTGGATCTGTTCCACACATTAGAATTTACTTTATTATCACCCTAACCTATGGCCGTAATCCTCCTTACAGGTTGAGAATGGTCTTTGCATCTGTGCAGCCATGCCCAATAAAGTGGTTGTTCTGCGATACAATGAGAGCCTGAGCAAGTTCTGTATCAGAAAGGTAAGCTTAGTAATTCCTTTCAGTGGCTAAGGTAATTCCTACGCTGCACTAAGGTTTTGTGTTGCTCTGGAGCAAACACCTTAAACTTTTTTTTGCATGCATAAGAACATTTGTTTGCCAGCAGAAGTGACAGAAAATTGCTATGTGTGCAGAGTAAAGGGAGAGCACAGAGCAATTTCCTGTGATGACGGTTGGCATATTTTGAGAGACAGAGAACAGAACTGAGGTTTTTGAGATACTGGACCCAGCTGTACCCATCCCCTTGCTTATTTACCCAAGGAAGGCTTTTTTCTTAGTTATCCATCAGCGTTCCCTCACCTTAGTTGTCTTTGGAGAAGTCCTCCACAAATGAATTCTCTCTTTGCAATTAAATAACTCGTTTACTGTTCCAATGCAGATCAAAGTTTATTTGGTATTATCCCATCACAGGGTAAGCAGCTGATAAATAGAGCAAACAAGGCAGTCAGATACAAATCTCACATGGCTGTGCATATACTTCCAGTGCACGTAGCCATCTCCGCCTGCACCACTAGTACTGCCTGGCCCTGGAGCATGCATTGCTTCGCTCTGCCGTGTGCAGATGTGAAAAGCAGAACCTCTGCAACTCTTCTTCACCCAGCCAGTCGCTTGCAGGCAAACATGCAGTAATTCAGATGCTGGCCTCCTGGAGAGCTGAGATACGTGTGTTGGACAAATCTTGGCACACGCAGTATGGATGCCAGCAAACCTGGGATGTGTACAGGCACTGTAGCTGATACCAACTCCTGCTCATGACAGAGCACCACTCGACAGAGAACGCTGAAGATGTACAGCTGCCGGTCTCTGCAAATGCTGCCATTCAACTTCAACATCTTTGCTGATCCAGACAACTCAATTTAGATCCTAACAAGATGGCAGCAAGCCCAGAATACGCTCTTCTGTCAACTAAATTTCCAGATAAACTAGGATAAACAATAGACAATAGTGATTAAAGAAGTCTAGATCAAATCTATGACTCTGGAGACAAACATGTGACGTGATTGCTACAGTTTAGGATAGATTGAAACCAAACAGTTTGTTAGATCATCTCCAGGCAGCTGTTCAGATGTGCAGTCATTGGTGTGGCTGTGATCTATTACAAATAAGCAGGGAGCCACTCTCTGCTATTCCAGTAAACTGAGCTACAGAGCAGAATGTCTTTCAGAATAACTTCTCCTTCTAAAAGGAAGAGGTTCTCAGTAAGGCTGCCACCTGGAGATGACTTGCAGCTCTCTATTCAAGCATCACTTCCAACCAAATAAAACTTTTCCTTCAAACAGGAGTATTTTTCCATGATGTTGAGAGGTTACTGTCTCTCTCCATTAAAAATGTGGCAATATTCATAGGTTGCTCCAAAAGTAATGCCTCGCATTTACTTACAATTTATTTTTACATGTTTTTATCAATCTGCACCAGCAGATGTGACCCACTGTCACCACTGCTGAAACACACCACCCACTGCCTCACTGTGCTCACATCAACTGTTTGGTGTCCACAAGCATTCAGTGAGCATCGATGAATGTCAGTAGATGCCATTTTGTCCACATGGAGGAACTCAGTCCTACACCTTTGCTTCAGATGCTGTTTTGTCAGACTGCCCCTCTGCTGCCATCTATCAAATGGCAACAAAATATAACAGAATATTGGTGAGAAGATTCAACCTCTACTGCTATACCACCAATATCCACCTCTGATATTGTGGTGCAGCTTAATAAAATAAGAGGCACTACTTTCAGAGCAGCCCTTATGTAACCTTCCATAATAAACAATATCTGTATACAATTACAGGGAACTAATGCTGGTCTATACATTCCTTCTCTTTTCCAGGAGATTGAAACCTCAGAGCCTTGCAGCTGTATCCATTTGACAACTTACAGCATCATTATTGGAACCAACAAGTTCTATGAAATTGAGATGAAGCAGTATACACTGGAGGGTAGGAGGCATTTTCTAAGGAACCAAATGGCTCCACAGGTTCTGTGGAGTTCTGCTTTAGGGGAAAAAAAGTTGGTGTGCTGATCAAGCTGTTTTTCTCCATTCTCTTTGCAGAGTTCCTGGATAAAAATGACCACACTTTGGCCTCTGCTGTGTTTGCTGCGTCCACCAACAGTTTCCCAGTCAGCATCATCCAAGTGAACCCTACAGGGCAGAGGGAGGAGTATCTGCTGTGTTTTCATGGTAAGTGTGTTGTATGGCTGTACAGTTGTTGCACTACATCTGTTCTTGGTATGGGAACTAGCAAAAGGTGCTGTTGAGAGAGAAAGCTGGGCAGAGGTGACTTCCTAAGGCCGGGTAACAAGAGACTTCTTAGAAATAGTGAATCTAAAATCCCTGAAGGACTTGCAGCTGGTGAAGATACACAGAAAATTGGTGCTAAAATATCTATCCCTGATCCAGTTTTCTGCACTGCTTCTGATCAGCTTGCTTCTGGCTTAAAAGTTCTCTGTACCTGTGGCTCAGTACCACAGGTAGTCTTCTGTGCCCAAACAGAAGGGATTGTAGTTAACGTTAAGTAAAACAGGTGTTTGATTATCCTGATAAAACATTAAGGAGTTTTCAAACTTCGGAATACTTGATAGAAGAGACTTTTTAAATGTCTTGTGTGTTTCTTTTTCTTATAGCTGCTTTTATTGGCCATTTAGGATAGTGCCATGGAAATGCACAGGAAGTCTTCAAAAACCCACTAGCAGTCATTCTGAGTGTCTCACAGTAGGAGTAACACAGTGTTCCCAGCTGTAGAAACAGTTGGAATAATAACCTTACTTTAATTGGTACAAAGAGACCTAGAATCCAAGTACCTTTTGGTATCCAAGTACTCTTAAGTCTAGACAATGTCGAGGCAACCTGAGGGACTTGCAAAATCATGTACATCTCACTGCAAAAAATCCCTGTAAGAATCCTTTGTGTCTTCAAAACTGCTCATGACTTGGCATTACTTTTCTTGGCAGAGTTTGGTGTCTTTGTGGATTCCTACGGAAGACGCAGTAGGACTGATGACCTGAAATGGAACCGCTTACCCTTAGCTTTTGGTAGGTGCAGGGGGATGTTCACTGGGGTTATGGACATTACTGAAATGAGGAAACATGCTTGTGGGAAAGGTATTCTTTGCTCTCAGCAGTTCCATTTCCTCTTCCCTCTTCCAGCTCTCCCAGAAGCTATGGAAATTTTCACACCATTTAATATCATTATACATCCAAATGGCAGACCTTCTGAGGTGTAAACAGTTGAGACAGACTAAACTAAAGTGATGTATTCCCTTAATGTTCTTAGTTTGACAGTGACTAAGCTGGCTAGTGGAATTTTTGATGATGCTTGGAAACACCCGAAATAGTCAAGAATATATCACTTCAGTGTGGATCCTTCAGGCCTTTTGCACTACCCGCTGGATTTTGTTCAGTTAATAGCCCATTTTTATGCCTTATTCATATTACTTCAGCTAGTAAAATTTCTTTGGATACAGGTAGTGTTATAGCAGCAATTCTCAAAGCTCCTGTCTCTCTACTTAGTAATTTTGTTTGTAATAAGACATCACAGAAAACGTACTCCTCCTAGCTTTTCCCAATAGGCTGCAGCATTCTGTTGTGTTCACAGAACCTTTCAATAAGTTTCTAACAGAGAACTTTATATTGTATTTCTCCTGCCTCTATGATGTTCCTTCAGCCTATAGGGAGCCTTATCTGTTTGTGACCCACTTCAATTCCCTTGAAGTGATAGAGATTCAGGCACGAGCTTCTCTAGGGTAAGTTGTTCTCTTTTCATTCTTTTGAACAGCTGGGAAAAGGTGCAGTGTTGTCATTGTAAATACTTTTTCCTGCAATTTTACCCAGAACTCCTGCACGAGCCCACTTGGAGATCCCAAATCCACGGTATCTAGGGCCTGCAATTTCATCTGGAGCTATCTACTTGGCCTCCTCCTACCAAGATAAATTAAGGGTGATTTGCTGTAAGGGCAATCTGGTGAAGGAGACCAACAATGAGCACCACAGAGGATCTTCTGCTACACGCAGGTATGGTTAAGTTGGTGTGTTATGGTCCTTGTGTAAGCAAACTTACTCCAGATATCCTTTCCCCCTTAAATGTTTGTTGCCCTCACTTCATTCTTGGAGACAGAGGCTAGTGTTAGTCAGTTATTGTAATGCTGGAATGGAACAAGAAATGTTCCTCGTGTTTTAAAATTCAGAGCACTGAGAAACATTAGCTGTGTAGGAATCTGTGGCGAATCTCTCCCACAAACACAAGTAAAGGATGTTTTGAGCTCTTCAGCTGTTTTATGTTGACTGTGACTTCAAAACACAGCGAGTTTAGGTTGTGATGGTGTGACACTAAATATTGACTGTAAGAATCTCTAAGTCAAGAGTCACTTTCTCTTAAAGGAGCGTGCAGGGAGACAGGGTTCAACAGGGCAGTGGTACTTCAGACAGGTGCATAAATACCATGGTTGATAGTGCTGCTGAAAACTGAAAGATTGGGATGTGTAGCTTATCTTAACCTAGAATCATAGAATCACAAGGTTGGAAAGGACCTACAAGATCACCCAGTCCAACCATCTTCCCATTACCCTTACTACCACAAGCACTAAACCATATCTCATAGCTCCTCATCCAGACGCCTCTTGAACACTGCCAGGGACGGCGACTCCACCACCTCCCTGGGCAGCCATTCCAGTGCCTGACCACTCTCTGAGAGAAAAAGTTTTCCCTTATGTCTAACCTAAACCTCCTCTGGCACAACTTGTGGCCATTTCCTCGGGTCCTGTTTGTTGCCTGGGAGAAGAGGCCAAACCCTCCTCATCACAACCTCCCTTCAGGTAGTTGTAGAGAGCAGTGAGGTCTCCCCTGAGCCTCCTCTTCTCCAGACTAAACAATCCCAGCTCCCTCAGCCACTCCTCATAAGCCCTGTGCTCCAGACCCCTCACCAGTTTCGTTTCCCTTCTCTGGACACGCTCCAGGGCCTCAATGTCTTTCTTGTAGTGAGGGGCCCAAAACTGAACACAGTACTTGAGGTGCGGCCTCACCAGTGCTGAGTACAAGGTGATGATTACCTCCCTGCTCCTGCTGGGCACACTATTTCTAATGCAGGCCAGGATGCCGTTGGCCCTCTTGGCCACCTGGGCACACTGTCGACTCATGTTCAGCCGAGCATCAACCAACACCCCCAGGTCCCTTTCCTCTTCACAGTCATCCAGCCACCTGGCCTAGGCCTCATGGATCCAACTTTGCACTTTTTAGCGTGGCTTAGGGAGGTCTGCTTTTCACATGAACACTACTAGATATTTTGGGAGAGTGACATTTTTGCTAAAAGGAAATGTAACATGAGGTTTTTGTCGCTCAGCTGTTCGCGTCCATTATTTTTGAATGACAGCAGCCCTAACAAGAGAGGTCCGCCCACATACAACGAGCACATAACCAAGCGGGTAGCGTCGAGCCCAGGACCACCAGAAGGTCCCAGCCACCCTCGAGAACCAAGCACACCCCATCGGTACCGTGAGGGCAGGACAGAGCTGCGGAGGGACAAGTCACCTGGGCGACCACTGGAGAGGGAGAAATCTCCAGGCCGGCTTTTGAGCACCCGCAGAGAAAGGTCCCCTGGAAGACTGTTTGACGAAAGCAGCCGAGGACGAATGCCTGTGAGTGGTGCCAGAACTCCTCTTGCTCAAGTCAACAAGGTAAGTGGGGAGCCTGGAGATCTTCTCTAATCTCATGAAAAGATGCGGACTTCAGAAGGGCTGGTGGTACTGTAAAGTGTAAGATCCCATCCCACCCTGCTCCTATCGAAGCACAGAGCGTATGAAGTTGTAGCTTCTGACCCTGTGAACACCCTTCCCTTGTGCTAGTTCTGTAACTGCAAAAGCAGCTTGACTTTGAGAACAGGCTAAAGTTCTTGAGACGTGGAAGTGAGGGTTCTACTAATAGAAATCAAGTCAGTGAGGGCTTGAGGGGGAGATAGTGTCTGGAGAAATGAATGTGGGAGCCTGCTATGATCAGTGTGCTGCTGATGCTAACCTTTGTCAGTGGTTTAAGCATTATGCCACCAGGAAGGTAGCAGACACACAGCACTCACTCAGCTGTAGCAGCAGTGGTTAGGTGATGTACTGCTTCTGGCACCTGTGCTTCTGTAGGAACAATATGTGCAACCTGTAACTGTCATTTTATTTCCCTGCCAGGTCTGGGACCAGTCTTCAGTGTAAGTCTCAGCTAGACAAAGTTACTCATCTTGACCTGCAGGAAAAAAAAAGGAAATATACTGAGTTATATGCACTCCATACGTCTGCTGCCCAGTTAGCAAGACAGCATTTCTGGGCCAAAGCTAGCTTCATATCAGGAGATGTGATGCTTTTGAAGATTGTTCGCATCTCAGTTAATTTCTCTGCACTTTCCTGCACTCCTGTTTTTGCACTTTGTACTACTGTTACTCTTTCAAGCAGTTCATGAACTTTTTGTATTCACTATAGTCCCTAGTACTTCATCAAGGAAATTAAATGGGACTGGAGTCCCACCCCAGATCTTCAATGTGGTTAGCACCCCTTACCAGATAATAGATCATAGTTCTGAGATGTGCTGGGAATTCCTGATGGCCTGGACCCAGAAGGGCCAAGGTGACCGAGTCTTTCAATAGAAGGTGTGATTGGATGTTCTCTACAGAACACACACACAAAGATTACTTTTGATAAATCTGTTCACCTGCCACTTCTGAGAGTTATTTTGTTCTCACTAAAATTGCTCTAGAGCAGCTCTGTTGGGGAGGGAAGAACCCTGCTTTAAATGAGCCCGTGTGCCCTGCTCCAAGACAAAGTGCATTATCTATAAGCTACTGGGGTGTTAAGACTTTATCCAGGTCTTCTGCATGACAGTTCACTGCATGCTGCTGCACCATCACTGGCTGCTCTCTCCTTTTAGGTTGCTTTGCTGAGTAGTGTATTGTACCTCACTTGTAAATTAACTGAAACCTCTAGATTACGCTGCAAAATAACTGTTAATTACTCTGGCAATTTGGCAAAGAAGAGTTAACGAGCCTTATTCTATGACAAGAATTACAGTCACACTTGTGTTCTCTCAGCATTAAACATGGTCCGTTCAGAAATTACACCACAGACCTCAGCTCAGATCCCACAGGAGGACTGACTTACTTCCCCCAGAGAGAAAAGCAGCACAGAGCTGGGCCCGCCCTGTGACCTGTAGCTTGTCATACAATAAGACCCAAATGTCACTGCACAAGAGGATACTCACAATGAACAGCTTTAGCGGTTACTGACCACCTTTGCCTTTGCTTCTGCATATCTAACCTCGAGCCATTTATTGCTTTCTATTCTCTTTTGCTGTGACCATGAAGCAGAGAGCAAATGATTTTCAAAGCAGGTTTTGACCATTCAGTCTGCGATAGCGACATCCTAAGTAAGTGAACAACCACGTTCTTTACAACTGGAAAGAGCAAAACTGCATCCAATCTTCCTCCTAAACTTCTGCTAGTCCCTTGCAAGCCCGTGCTAACCTGTCCTAAAGATCCATAAGAAGTCAAATGTCCTTTGTCAGTGTCCTTGGGCAAGTTTCATGAATATTGTATTCTGTTCTCTTGTCTGTTGGGTTATTTTAGATCAGATTATATGGCAGGAAACTTGCTGAAAGTTTTGTCTCCTGGTCTGAATACTTTGGAAGGTCGCTGAGATCAGTCTTTAAATCTTTGCATCTCATGGAAGATCTTCAAGACCTCAGAAATGGGCCTGTTGAGTCCTGAAAGCGTATCTATCTCTTGTGTCCTGTTTGTGAAATGCTTCCTGCTATAGAAATAGCTCAAAGGACTGTACATATTTACAAGAAAATTTATATTCGTAACAAAAAGGGAATTGAATTGGTTTCTACTTTTTTATTGTAAACTGTGTGTTTTTCAACACTAGCTTTTTTGTTTTAATGGTGGTTGTGGACAGCCACCTTCAGACACTGGAGGGGCCTCAGCTTAATCCTCCTATCTCCCATGAAGAAATAATTGTAACATTAAATTGCAACTGAAGCTTGTTAGCATAAATGAGATTTTAGGTCTCTAAAAGTACAGGAATTTTCTTCATTACCTTTTTATTATTGATAAGGGAGGGAACTAGAGGGACAGTTCAAAGCTCCACCTGGAAAGTATTGAACTTTGTTGTTGAACAATAACCAAATAAAACAAATAACTATCTTGACTGGCATGGTGAAATGAACGCTTCCTTCTACACGGAGTATCCCAAAGCCATCCTAATACTGCACCCAGCGTTAGAGGCTGTGTAATCTATAGGCATCGATGCTTACCAAAGAGCTGACCTTGACTATTTAGCATTTTAATAGTTGTTATCCCTGACCACGTAGCATAAGTGGCTTCACAAAAGCAAAGCATGTTCATATGAATGACAACAGATGGATTTGTCCAACTCTTTTACTATAGCAGCAGTGAGCTGCGAACACCTACAGCTAAATTCTGCCCTCACATACTTAACCAGTGATGTGGGTAGAGCTAAGACACGTGTGAGTATAAGGGAGAAGAACGTGGCCCTGCTAAACGACCCATGCATTTTGAGCTGGAACAAAATAACACCATCTAATTAACAGTAGTGTGATCTAACGACAGGTTTGGGATTCATCCCAGCAGTGTGCTGGTAGCAAAGGGGACAGGGAGCTGCTCATCCCACCGCTGCAATATGCTGGTGCTTTAAGGCCTAATAGCTGCAACTTTTTAAAGGAAGAAACATTCACAAACCTAATTCAGATTGAGTACAACCTGCAGAGTTGCTGTACATCTTAACTTACACCTGCTGGGAAAACTTGCTAGATCAGACTTAAATGTAAATACATCTATTTTTAACTGAACCAGTTTTTACAGGGTCTGAAGTATTCTTTCACAGGAAGAGGTTTTTAATATTCACACTGCTGCCTACAGTAACTTAATTTGTCCTCCTACTGTTCAGTGTTTTTGGTTTTGTGCACATAGCCGCCCCCTTCCCCCCAATAAAGGGCTTGTTGGAGGGTGTGTGGGAGGGTTACTAATAGCTCCGATTACATTTTGGTCTACATGGCATTCTTCATGACAATGCTCTACATAAAAACCAAGCTGCTTGATTTATCTATTGTGCCTACTATCTGATGTATATGATGAAATGCTAGCTTGTTCAATGTTCATTTCTATTTTACTGTGCACAAAGAATACTTATTTAAAGCTCATTGTTGCAGTCCTATGATGCATGATCAGAATTGTAACAAAACTAAAATAATCCAGAAACTGGTGGAGTAAAAGAAATTCCTTATCAAGCCTTTTGATTATCAAGAACCCTGCACAAAACACTTCAGCTTGACCACCATGTGAGCGCTCAGACTTAGGGGTGGGGGGTGGGGGACAGCAGCTCTCCTTATTTACAGAATCCAAGGCTTACTCCAGAGCGAGTGTAACAAAAGGCTCTTAAAAATAAAGCAACAGCTCTCTTAGCAACAGCCAAGAATAAACATAACAGCACAGGCTGTGAGATGTGGGTGGGGGATGTAAGTGAGCTCATAAATCCAGCTCCTGCTCAAGCCTTTGCTTTTGGAGGGATTTGATTCATCCCATCACAAGGAGGGACGGCAGTGCGATTGATCTCATTCATTCACCTGTCAAGCTGAAGACAACTTAGCAAAAATAATAAGAGCAACAACTTCTTTCCAAGGAGAAACCAAACCAAACCCACTTACCTCTTCTATCAGCACTCTGGCCAGCCAGGGCCTGAGCCCATAGTTGCTGATGAGAAAGCGATGTGGGCGCTGAGGGGGACCCGGCTCACCCGGAGGAAGGCTGTGGCTGCCATGGGTGCCAGAGAATGCCTCACCTTCACCGCATGCCCCCCGTGTTTGGGAGAGGCCTTTGGGCAGCTGTGCTCACCCAGAACAAGCAAAGAAAGGTGGAGGTGATCACAGAACCAAGCAGTGAGCCCTTGGTGTGGTGTGCTGGGCTTTCTCATCCAGCCCCTCCCCTGGTTTCTGAAGGGCACGAGCAGAGCATTCTGTGGGCACCTGCAGGAGTTAGTGGTGCACCGCCAGCTGCACACCACCTACCAAATGCTCTTCACCTTCTGAGAGATGGCTACAGTCTGCAAATCTAAAACCAAAACCAGCTTTCTATAGTGTTTGGCTCTGGCCTGTGGCTCCATCATCTATTGCTGATGAAAAGCCTGCAGTGAGTCGTGCCTGTATTAATTGGGGAAAAAAATCCACATCCATGAACACTTAAGTCTTGCTTACTTCCACCTTCCTTTTCTGTTCTCCACATCTCAGAGTTCTGCTCCTTCAGTCTTGGTTTTGCAAGATAAAGAAACAAGTTACCTCTAAGCTGCTCCTATATTCTTTCAGTACAATAAACATTCCTGATGAAACACCACGTCCACATTTAGTATGCCGACAGCAGAGCACGGCATGAGAACCTCAATCACACTGCTGCAGCATGCAGCTCCTCTGCACTACAGCTGCACCGCTGTGAAGCTGCTATGGAGGAAGGCATTGCTTACTTAATGAGAGCATGACAGTCCTCCGTGGCAGAAAAACAAAGACTGGCTGCAGTCACAGTATGCTGCCACATGGAAATGTGACATTTCACCAAAAGACAAACAGAAACAAACCCTCACACACTGTCATGGAGAAACACTTGGAAGCAAAAGCCAGCCCAGCCCGCACACACGAAGCCATGTGCACAAGGAGAGGCTGTAACACAAACATCCAGGGCAGGCTGAAGGCCAACACCAAGTTTTTCTGACCTGATCACTGCAGCTTGTGATAAATAATTGGACTCTTCTTCCTGTAAACTTCGCATTACAAATACATGCTAACATACCCTTCAACTTAGTTGCAGCTTAGTCACTAAGGGTGAAAAGCTTACCCAGTCCACCAAGGCCTAAAAGCCACAATATCCGCCACTCACGGCTTAAAACAAAGGACAACTCAAGGAAGCGTAGGCCTCCCAGAAACTGGGAAAGACAGTAACGAAGCAAGTCAACCATCTCCTTGAAAGTGTTTATTTGTTTCTAATGAGGCTGAAAACAAAAGCAATTCCGTATTTCAGAATACCAAATCATATCCATAGCACAGAATGAAGAGAGTTTTCAAAGAAAACCATTGCACTGTACCCAGATCACTGAGCTACTCGGAATATTGCAACGAGGCGAGTGAGCAGAGAGGAGGATGGCAAGCCACCCTGTGCTGAGGCTGGTTCCACTGAGTGCTGGCTGCTTTTGTCCCCTCTTAACTCCTTACTGATTTGTTCAGTGTGCTCTTCCCTGCTGTAGGAGAGGGGCCGGTTATCATTGGCACAGGCATTGATGCTCTCAGGCACCAACAGGAACAGACCTAGCAGGTCACCTCCCAGCCTGCTTCCCCCAGGACAGGCCTGAGGCACGCTGGCAGGCAGTCTTACATTAACATTGCATTTATTTTGGGATAAAACAGGCTGCAAGTACCTGCAAGTACATACAGGCAACCCAGCATGACTATATTCTTACTTAGAAAATACAAATAGAGTAAAATGTGCAGAGATGGCCACAGGCCTGGCTTTGGAAGCACCAGGGATTTCCTACCTGCAGTCAATGCTGCAGCCTGGCGCAGGAGCCCAGCTCCAGCTGGACTTGACCAGCAGTCAAGTTTGGCCACTGGGATACAGCTAACTTACAGCCACCTCTGGATTGGCTGACAGAGGCTGTTACTGAAGAACAAGACCCTACACTGAATCTACTGCTGTCCTTCCAGCTACCTCACCCAGCCCGACGAAGTCATCGGTGACAGCAAGGGAATTTGGTTGCAAAAAGCAGATTATTCAAGACACATCTAAGATATACAGAAAAACCCAGCCATTAAAAACAATTGTCTTTACCAGAAATTCCACAGGGGAAAAAGTCGTAATTCAGTTCTCACGAAGAGAAAAACTACAGAGCTATTCGCAGTAGAAACAGAGCACCCCAATCTACTGCAAAATTAAAACGAGCCCGTAGGTGATTGTGCCAATGGTTTAGCCTAGAAAGGCTGCTACAAAATAATCATCACTATTCACACTTATTTCAGCCATGCAAGTTTGGAACTTGCTACTGAAAAAACTGTGGCTCTGATGCACGTAAGTGATGAAGCAGTCATAACAGACTTGCTTTTGCTGAATGCTGAGCTCAGAGAAGATTCCACAAGAATCCTGAACTTTCTAGACTTTGGGCTGGCTTATTTCTTACCATCTGTCTCACTGAAGGTCCTTGATCTGTTTTGCTGCCCTCGCATTTTTCAGCCTTATTGAATTGGTGCTTGTTTTTCTCTTTTAAACTGAGCTGCCCGTGGGCACTGCCCATCTGCCATCGGTCCGGCTGACACGAAGCTGCCATTTCCAAGAACTTCCACAGTGGGATCAGGAAAATAAGGCAAACGTAGGAGAACCTGAAGTCTCAGAAACAACGTGAAGTCAGAGTTCATTTGCTACAGCACAGAGGAGGAATACATTTGGTTAAGAGAAGCATTTTCTTCTGAGACTGCACTGGCCCAGAACACTTGGTGACAAACTACTATGCTGTTCATATTGGCTTGTATAGCAAGGTAGTCACGTATTTCTTCTTGTAACGATGCGTAGCACTGAGCACCATCACTCCATCCTACAGGAGATGGAAAACAAGTGAGCGTATGACATGGATATCTGAAAGCTGCAAGCGTGAAGCATGTGCCCTGGCCTCTCACCTTTATAGAAAGGGCATAGAGGTGGTTCAGCATGACGTGGTTGGGTTCAGGAAGCAAAGCAGGGTCACACTGGAAAAAAGGAGAATGAGAGACAGTGTGAAAACAACAGAACTCACAGTTTACTTCTCAGAGCTCATGGGTGATAAACACCATCTGCAAGGATCTGCATGCTCACATCCATCATGCTGCTTCGTACACACGACCCACCAGCAAACACAAAGTTTAAACAAACCAAGATCCCTCCAGCATGAAACTCTGAGTCCTCACTGCCACCATGGAACAGATCTCAGTTGCTTCTTACGTGCTTCTGACCTTTTAAATGTTGTAGTTCAGACTGGGGTTTCTGGCTGTAAAACAGCAATCCAATTCTCTCTTCCATTTTGAATAAGAGTCAAGTAGAGAAACTGTTTCAGGTGGATCCATCTGGATCCATAGAACTCCCTGTGTTAAATAGGGAATTTTCCAACATGGCTACTATTCTAAGGCTCTTCCTTAAGTGCTCCCTGCCTGCACCCCAGCTTTTCCCCATCCATTCACATCCTCAAGGCCCTTGCTCAGCAAACAGACTGATGCACTCACAGAAATGCCCGTGTCCTTGTTCAGGATGACCTGCAGCAGGTGTGGGGGAAGAATGGGTGGAGATTTAAAGCGCTCCTCTGCCTTACAGACATAGGGCTCCTGGTGGTACGGTCCTGGAGGTGAGCTTGACAACTCTGCCAGAGAGATGTGAAATATTTACTCTTAAAACAGCCTGTAAGAATATCTGCTCTTTATACCTATGTTTTCCAGTACTGCAAGTGAATTCTCATATCCAGGAACATGAGGCCAAAAGAAACGCATGGCTTCTAAGCACAGGAGCTACAGCAGCTGATGCAGTACCACAGGATCAGCCACTGCCCAATAAGTGATTTAAGATACCCAAAGTCTGCCTGCCTTCACACTCGCTATGCAGGTTTGGGAGGCTGAGTGCCTACTGCACTCCAGGCCTTCACTGCCGTCCCTGCCAGGCACTTCTGCAGCAAACACTTAATATCAAACACTGTGCCACAGTGTCACCTCTGAGGGAAGGACCAAAACCACAGCATACACATGGAAAAAGTGCAAAGAGACACTTCCGCTTTCTTCCTCTGTGCATCTGTGATGCCTGAGAGCCTGACACAAAGGGAGATCAATTCCTACAGAGCTCCAACTCCAGACATAAAGGAAGATGAAAGTTTTAACAGCTCTAAAAAGCGTGATACAAAATTACTAACAAGCTCATACCAGACATGTCTGAACTCTTCTGGGAGTCCACCATCAAAGCATCAAATACTTCAAAGTCAGTTTTCTTCACCTGGATGATGTTGTTGACAGTACCCAGCTGGCTGGTTACAACAGGCTGGGAAGAGAAAAGATACAGAAGCCAAAATAAAAATGCTTGCAGACTTTAGGATTCTCAAAACTACGCAATCAGCACAAATGGGATACTTTGCTTTTAAAACAGGCTGGTACCAGATGGGGAATGAGGTGACCATTGCAGCTATTGTTCAGTTAAGGGACTGGTGCAGTATTTAGGGCCGGGGGAGGTCTTATGCCAATTGAGCCCACTAAGGCCATGTGACTTGGGCACAGACAGCAAGCACAGCACAGGGAGATGTGGGCTATCAGCAGTGCTGTAATGCTTTACAAGACAGATTGGCACCAGACAAGAAAAGTTCACAATCTCTTTAAAATTAAGACCCAACAGACTTCAACACCCATTTGTTACACAGCCTCCTGTCCTTGGGGGCTGTCAGTCTGATGGCATCACCTGCAGGGATCGCTATGTCTCTCACCAGCTTCATCTGTTTCTATTGTTAATAAACAAAAACCATCTACTGGTAGAGAAATCAACCGGTTTCTCCTCTTCACATACCTCAAGTAAGAAACACAGTGCACTGAAGAAAACATTACCTCTGAAGGATCGTGTGTCCACTGCCCATCCACAAAGAACTTGTACTGGTGCTCTCCTTCTGGCAGGTCCAGGATTGCCACAAAGTTGTTGTGACTGGAATTGAAGACAAACAGTCAGCCCTGAAATACTCTGAGAAGTGAATCTTTCTATACACGCTGTAACACAGAACACAAATCTCTTTAGCATGCAAAAACTTTAAAATGCAACCAGAGATCCTTTCCCAGGGGCAGCCAGCCCTTCAATGGGGTCTAAGAGAGGTGCAGCCAGGCTCCACCCCTTCCTATCACACAGCTGAATTGCCTCCACCTGTGCTCCCAGGGCTGACCGGGTCCTTTCCCCAGGTGCTCCATCAGTGCTTCAGGTCCTGACCCAACAGTTCCCATACAAACTCAAACAGGCCATCGATGCCACTGCGTCTCTTCACTTCTTCTCAAGCATGGAGCACAATGAGCTCTGATACTTCAGCACATGCAATTCCCAAACAGCCTCTAAGCAGCTCAGATATCCCCTCCCCTCCAGTACCAAACCTGACAGCAGATGAACCTGCTTTTTTTCAGGGCAATGCCACACAACCCAGCTCTCATTCCCAGCCATCCAAGAGTCAAAAAAAAAAACAGAACCAAAAGAAACTCAGTCTTGGGGAGCTGGAGGAGAGCAGCTGCCAAGCAGTACATTAAAGCACAATACGATACAAATATCAGCTAAGCACTTTTCTGGTCCACTGACACTGCAGAAGTGCATTACCTCCTTGTCAAAGGAATCTTACTCCAGTTGTTGAAGGACCCAGATAAATACACTTCTTTCCCTCCTCCGGTCCAGCGAAAGACCGTTGGCCGAGCTTGGGTGGGGGTTTTATCACTCACTTCCAGATCCTGTTGCCAAGCTAGGAACTCTTCTTTATCCAATGGCGCCTACGAGCACAACATCCTGATCAATACAAGTTCCCTCTCTGCAATCTTAGACAGCTTGCACTTCACTTAATTCTGTGCTTAGGTGCAATCTCATAAGGCACAGTAAGTTTAGACAGCGGCCTTCCTAGATGCCATTTGTTGGCAAGTATTCTGCAAAGATGCTGAAGCCTTCCAAATTTATAGAAAGAACGGATGGGAACGTAGAAGAGAAATGACTTGAGCTTGTGAAAGCTTTCAAAATACACAGATAGAAGTAGTGAGAAAAGAATTAAGAGGAAATACACTTAAGAAGCAGTGAGATTGGGGTAGGCACAAAACTTGTGGTTAGACCCAGAAAGGCTACAAGCTGTCTACAGGACACAGCTCTGCAATGCACTGTTAGGTATCCTCATGAAACACAAATCACAGCAAAAAGTTTCCAGCAATCCCCCTCATAATGAGCAAAAAGAGCTGCTAAGAGATCTTTTAATATTGGAAAATAACAGACAGATGAAACAACGTGGGTGACTGCAAGAGCATCAAGGATCGGAAGGAAGTCGGGGCACTGCGGTTAAACGGGTAAAGCTGTGAGGCAGTCCCAGCATTCCTAAGGCATCCGAAGGCAAGCAGCAGCCATACCTTCATCTCCTCCGAATGGAACAAGTCCGCGTCTTCGGGACTGTCCATTAAGATCTTCGGTCTGTCCCCATCCTTTGTGCCGCCGGCTCCTCCCGCGCCATCAGCCCGGGATGCTTTGTGCCCGTGGCGCTCCAGCCCGGCTCGCTCGCTGCTTGTGTTCCCCATTTTTAAGGGCCTAAAACAGGAGAAGCCAGGTTAGCGCGTGTATTTTTGAAGCCAGATAACCACGAGGGAAAGAAAACAGCATCATCCCGGGCTCTGAGCTGATGACCAAGAAACGCCACTTAACCAACGCATCAGCACCTGAAAACCGCATCACACTCAGAACAGACAATAAGCGACAGCTCTCAGCTACCCTCGGTAACGAGCGGCAATGCAAACGACAGCGGCCAAGCGTAACCCGCAGCGCTACGGAGCCCTTCGGGGCCGCCCGGTGCGTTACCGGCCGTTACCGGCCGTGCCCGGCAGCCGCGCAGCGCCGCCCGCTCCGCCCGCCCCGCTTCCGCTTCCGCGTGCCCCGCGCGGCCGCCCCGGACAGCAGCCGGCCCCGCAGCGCGGGTTCCCGCCCGGCGGCCACGCGGGGCTCGGGGCCGCCTCGCTCCGGGCCGGGCTCGGGGCCGTTACCGCCGCCCTTTGCCTAAGGGCTGCTGAACCGCTGTGACGGGCAGCAGGCAGCCCCTGCCGCTCCTAGCCAGCTCCTGGGGCTGCTTTCCCCCCCTCAGCACCAGGAGGGGCTCTGGATTTACTCGGGGATGGGAAACGTGTGAGCACCGCGCACCGCGCCGGGCAGGAAATGCGTTCCCGCTGCGCTGGGGGCGGCTGAGCGGCCGCAGGGCGGTGATGGCTGCAGCGCTGCTCTGAGCGAAGCGCAGGGGGAAATTGGAAAGCTTTTAACTGATCTGCGCTTCCCAAATGGAGTTCCACGCCGTGTTTCTCTAACGCACTGCCAGTCACACTGCCTCATGTCACCCCGGCTCTTCGTCTGCTGCTTTCTCCTTTCTCTGATGAGCATACAGCTGTGCAGGCTGCAGTTTGGGCCGTGCTTCCCTTTGCGAGAGAACTGCTTTTTATTCTTGGACCAAAAGGACAGAAGGGTTTTTCCTCTATCAGATCAAAGCGTATCCTTGTGGCACGCTGTGACGTGGAGGAAGAATTCTGCTGGGATCGACAGATTCCCCGTGCCCAGCCCCGGGAGCGTGGCTGGCTCCTGCTGCGTGCCTGGAGGAGCAGCTGCTGCTAATTTGTCTTCCAGGGGCAGAATGCCCTGAGCATGGGAGCACCCATCACAGGGGTTGTGAGCTCTGCCCCAGCTCCCACAGAGCTCTTACACTGCTATAAAATGCAGCTGTTGTTGTTTTGATACTTAACACAGGTTAGCACTCTTCTATGCTTTGCCTGCAGACCCGATGGTTTGGTTTCCCCTGGCACCAATGCACACACATGGGGTAGGTTGGAGGTTCACACCACTGTGTCTTGGTGTGAAGACACCATGAATGGCTCCCATTGGGGAGCCATTGTGACAGCCTGTAGAGCCAGAGGCACTGCAAGCAGCGGCATCTCCTCTTTAGGGCTCATCTTCTCTGCTTTACAATGGTTTTGTTATATCCAAAAACCACAGACTGGTAACGCACTGCAGAATAAGGGCTGCTGATAGCCCACAAGGCTGTTGGGTAAGGAAAGTCCGAACTTCTCTCAATGTAAAGCTTTGGTATTAAGATAGGATGGTTGCTCCCCACGCAGTGTCACTCCAAAGCCTTTGGGAGCTCCTGGCCTTGGACAGGACGGAGGCAGTGGACACAGATGCATGGTCACCACATGCACTGCAGTATCATCTTCTCCTATCAGCCTGAAGGAGAGCCCAGCTCGCTCACAGCTGTTCCTAAAGGAGATGTGGGAAGTGAGAGCTGAGCTGCAGACATGCCACGATGGCCTGGCAGAGCTCATCCGCCCACTGGATCTCCGGAGCGCTGCAGTTTTGCTCCTCCCTTTCATAGGAGGCAAATCTGTGATGGTTTTTTGCCTCCTTCCATGCTCTGCAATCTGAAGGGCATACAAACTTCCCCCTGCCTCACCCAGGGCCTGTCTCCACATTCTAAAGGAGGGCTACAAACTCCCTTTCCTTCACATACCTTTCTTAACCTTCCTGCTCTTATTGCCAGATGAGGGCATAACAGACAGGAACTGGTTCAGCATTCTTCCATCCAGTTTTCCATATTTCCTTCACCACAAATGAGGTTCCTGGTTAGTGAGAATACCAGAGCAGTCACTTGCCATTGGAATCATCTGTTGTTGGCAGCTGGCAAACTTCAGTTTTCCAAACTGCCACGTTTATGAGACAAGGGACACAGCAGCAGGCCACTTAGCCTTCAGTAGGCACTCCTTGCATGGGTAATACACTAACCTTCTCATTAGGTGTTCAGCTGCGTACTCTGCCCTACAACTCTGGGGGATGCCCATGAAAAGTGACTTTAAATGTTTTCACCGAGAAGAATTAGACAAAATGATGAGCCAGAAATCCCCATCTTGCAGCATGGCTTTCCAGAAGATTCCCAATCATCAGCCAAAGGGAAACGATGCTGTGTTGTGTGACTATTGCAAAACCTTTTAGTTAAATACAACTGCAGCACTCAACATGATCTTGTTCCGGTGTGTTCAGGACCCAGCTAGGGTTAACTACCCACATCTCCATGGAAAGTATCATGGAAATTGCATGATAAATCACAACTACAGTTTAAATGGAGGAGTCAAGTGAATGATGAGGAAGCAACTGACATCTTTACCATTGAGTCAGCCTACCCTCTAGAGCTACCCCTTCCCATCCTTCTTCATCAGCTAACCCAAGGAAGGGATGCTACAACCACCAATGCTGTAGGTCAGAATCCCGTTTGACCTGTTTGGATGATGTCCTGGAGTTGGTTACAATCCAAAGTGGCTGAACTCTGGTTGAGATGCATGTAGATGGGGCTGCCATGGTTCAGCACCGCCCCGCAGCCTACTCTGGTGTGCATCCCTTAATTTCATTGGAGCTTCCCCTTCTCTTGCCTGAAATGTGTTGAAAAATTAAGTGTAGTGGCCAAATATCTTGGACTGTGCGTTTTAAAATCCTGATGTATCCGCTGGTATCTGACATGACACAGGCTTACCTAGCCAAAGAGAAGTAGCTGCAAGCTAAGTGGAAGCTGACTCAGCCTCGCAGATAGATATGGTAGAAACAGAAGAGCCATCCTCAGTCATGAGCTAGCAGATCAAATTCAGACATGACACAGATCACATTATAAAGGATATATGAACAAGTGCTCCTTGTAGCTTCTGTGGCACAGAGACAAGTGAGTCAGCTGGTAGCAGCAACAGAATTTATCCTGGAGCTCAAGACAGGAAAAAATAAACTGCAGAAACCTCCCCATTAAATTTCTATAACCTTCCATGCTACCTTGGGCTTCTGGGCTTGTTCCTTCAGCTTTATATTGCTTGAGCAATCCCTCTCCTACCACCCTCCTCCATTTAGGTCACTTCTGAATATAGCCCATTTGGCCAGGCTGCAGAGGAAGTCAAGTTGGGCCGCCTCCTTAAAGGCTCACTCACATTTCAAGGCAGGCGTGCCGTTGCAGTGCGTGCAGAACATGCTGTTGTGTTTGGGAGGTGGAAGATGGTGAGTGAGCATAAAAGGACTTGTAGGCAGAGCACTGCATCCCTGCTCAGCATCTCTCCTCCAACGCAGCACTGCATACCTTCAGTGACCTGCCTGTGTGTTGCCTGTGAGTCTTGGAAGAGCTGCAGACATGCAGGTTGCCCTGCACACAGCAGGACGTGGCTTACCAACTTAGTCCCATACCAATCAGTGACTTCCTTTCATTTAAATCTCACTTGTTTTGGGGAATCCAGTACTTCAAATGCATCCTCTTGTGTTTATATGCACACTCAGCGCATACAAAATAAAGGCTAACTCAAAAGGTGGCACAGTCTCTTCCCTACTGATGCAAAGTAGGAACTAAATCCATCTTAAATACTGGTGAAGTCAGTGTCCAGCTAAGGAAACAAGCCTAGAGGGAGATGTGTGCCCGCTGGCCCAGCAGGCTCATTTTGAGATGGGCTCTGTCTGCAGGCCGAGAGGTAAAGCACAGCTCATTCTGTGTGCACATACCCATAGATACAGGCACAAAAGCAACAGATTCTGGGCCCATGAGCCACAATGCTCACAGACTGTGATTGCAGCCACACAAACTGAGGAACCAGCGCTGATGTTCAAGGTGAGCTTGCAGGGAGGCTCCCAAAGAATTCCACATTGTCCTCTCGATGTTTCCTTTGCTGTGCAGTGTGATGAAATGCACACCACATGCTGTCTGAACGTCTGGCTGACCCCCTTCAGACAGCAGCAAAGAAACTCCTCGTATATTTAGAAGCCTTGCTCTAAGGTTACGTATCAAGATACAGGCACACTGCTGTTTTGCAGAACGCAGCTGCCCTGGAAGAAGCAAAAGATGCTAATCTGATCCAGGAGCTGAGGCCAGCAATTTCAAGTTTCCATCTGTCTCTGCCTGTAATACATGCAGGAAGGAAAAGAGAGTTGGACTCCGGGCAATAAGCTGTGCCTTCAGCATGCAGGAAGACTGCAGAAAAAAACTGGAAGCCTGGAGCAGCTGTGTGAAAGGAAGACTCTTCTGACCAGGGCACAGATGTTGAGTTGAAATACATCTTACTGCTTTTTCCCCCCCTCTATTTCACAAAATAGCAAAAATCACAACATGCTCAAGACAACTCTTTTTCTCTCCATCAGCCTTGGCAGGTGCAGTGCATAGTAATAACGGGTCTAATCCAAATCCAGGCAGATGGCGATGAAGGACACGTAATCTCCCGTGCCTGTCGTAGATACTGAAATTTGTTTGCGTGGCTCTCAAAAGATAAAGAAGACATTAATTTCTCAGTCAGACAACAGCATCTTGCCTTGCACAGCTACTGCTGGCACCCAAGGTCTTAATGGCTTATGTAGTGAGATGTTATTTCCTCTTCTTCAAACGGGATTAAAATGTTGATTACCTCACTTTGGGTCCATCAAACCTACAACAAAATGATTTGGTTGGACAAGGAGTGCATTTGTTTCCAGCACAAGAGGGGAGGAGAAGGATTTGTGTTCAGCTGCATTTCTCAAGCATGGTTGGAAGCATATGCAAGCATAAATAAATGAAGAGAAATGATATCAGTATATCAGTAAAGCAAAAATAAGATTACCTATGACACAGAAGCACTAAAGGACATTAGAGGAATTGCTGCATTTTCCCATATCTGTCACATAAGTGGTTTAATATAAAGCTTTTATTTTTATACCAATCAATAGCACTGCGAGGTAGCACCATTTATCTTCAGAAGCACCGAAGTTACAACGGCTCAATTCCCATTTACCTTATGAGTGAGATTTCAGAAGTATTTATGAGCCTCAGGATGCAAGTTAGATTTGCACTATGGTTTTCAAAAGCATCCGAACAAATCAGGTGCCTCTCTCCTATTGATCTACATTCTGCTTAGGCACTCTGAGAAACTACTTCAAGTTGTGCATCCTCCAATGCTCGGAGAACTTTGAAACTCTTTCTCCCCTCCCATTCCACACACTTTGGTTTCAGTGGCAGTGCTGGGACGGAATATTTTGTGTACGAAGTGTTACTGCAGTGATGCAGTGGTATTCACTTTGATGCGTGCAATGCAAGGCAGTGGGTGCTGACCTGTGTCGCCTGCTGTAGTGAGCTCACCTGGCTGCTCTTCCCAGCCGTGGTAGGAAAGCCCCATTGAGAACACTGATGGACCATTCTGAATATGCCCCACCACTCTTTCTCTGGATGCTGCCTTGAAAACGAAGCCAAGAGCCCAACCTGCTGGGATTTTGAGCGTTAGCTCATCTCAAACAACTTCTGCACATTTTAGCTACAGTACAGATGGGTTGAACAGCACAACGTAGGGCAGAGATCCCAAGTTTGCTTCCAATGACTGACGTCTGAAATCGCCCATAAGTTTGAGAAAGGGAAATCACTGTTTGAAACAAAAAAATAGGAAAGAAACTTCCCACGTCCCAGAATGGACATGAAGTAAAAGTAATTTTATTCCACTTCTCAATGACAGTTGTATCATATCTGATAATAAGGCAAGCTACTCAAAGTCCCACAAGACGTTATCAGACCACTGAAATAGTATTCAAAAAACAAAGAGAAGTGCACAGAACAGCCATTCCTTGGGGTCATCAAAACCAGCGGCCAGATCCCGCCGTGTACAAATTACATCAGTGTAAGTGCTGAGGAAATCAACTCATTCCACTGATAAGAGTGAAGTTTTGTATTGGAGTAATTAAGGACAGGCTGTGCATCACTGACTTCAATGAAAAACAGAGGCTGGCAGAAAGAAAAGTGAAAAAAGCACATTAAAAATACAATACCAAGGCACAGAAAATACATGCTACTTCCAGGCATACGCTTTAACAAGTACAGATTTCTGGGAGATTTTTTTTTTCCTATTTTTTTTCTTTTTTTTATTTGAATAATAGCCGTACTCCTGCCAGGCATGATTCACTGCTCACTTGCACCTGTAAAACTCCCATGCATTTCTGGGTACTCAGTCCAGATTTATGTTAGTGCAAGGAGAGTAAGTGTAAGTTGGCATAGCTTGCTTGAAGGTGTAGTAACAACCAAAACAAATGGAGCAACAGTCACCAAAGATGTTGTCATCCGTGTCAATGCTCGCAGCTCGCTCCGTTGAACATGTAATATTTGGGTGATAAGAAGAAATACATTCTTTCAAACAGTTTTCAGCTCATTAAAACTAGTTGCCCCACTCTACATTTTCATAAGGTATTGAGAAGCTGCAGTAATTTAGAGGGCATCCATTGTGCAGCCTAAGGCTGCTCACTGAGGGGTAACTCGGGATCAGCAAGTCTATGTAAATCAGTGAGTGTAGAAAAGTCTGTCCATCTCCGTGCTGATATATGGACTATTCATAGCCAGACAAGAGGGTGAATTAAAAATAAGACCCGAACAAAGCAGAGCACAATGAAACGACGTGACTTGCTATAGGAACAATAACAGAGGGATGAGAAAGAACATCTATTTAAAAAGAGCTTTTGTGAGATAAAAAAAGAAAAACTTCTTATATACATGGAGTTTAAAGAGGAAAATATGATCAGTGCAACTTTAGTGCAGGACTAGAGCTGAGTTAAGGGAGTTCAGCAAGGAAAGACAACAAAACAAGAGGAGATCATTAAAAATGTGGATGCTACGGAACAAAAGTGTCTTCTATTAATTAAGGGATTGAAATCGGTCCCAGGTGGTGAAAAACCCAATGCAAAGACCTAAAGGCTGGGGGTGACAGGAGAAAGCAGCCACCGAGTCAAAGTACACCCACAGCAGTACGAAATCACACCGTGGGATAAACCACAAACCCGCTGTTCTGATTCTGTTATGTTGAGACTGTCGTACAGGAATACAAAAACCCTTCATGGCCTGATCCAAAACCCACTGGAGGTGACAGGATTTCCACTAGCTCCAGCAGGCTGTGCATCAGAGCTTACACCGTGCACTACAACAGTCGAGATAGGTTGGCTTTGGCTTGGCTCAGCCAGGGAACGTCATGGACCCAGCACACATTCCATGTAAATGAGAAAGAAAAAGGGAGTTGGTAGGGCAAGGTTATCACATTAGGGTGAAATAAAATAAAAAACCCCACTTCTTTATACTGAGGTTCTGTATAAATAAATAATTTGGAAAAAAACCTGGTCACGCCATGCTGATTTACTAACTGGGCTATCATTGCATCCATCAGCAACATGCCTCTGCAGACTTGTAGGGTCAAATCTAACAGTCTGGAAAGATGGGTTTCCTTTTCTTCTTACTTTTCCTCTCCTGAGATTTACATGGTGATGTATTCCAAGTGCAGTCCTGGTCTTCAGATAGCATGCTGCAAGGACACAAAAATATGTTTTTAAAGGGGGAAAAGACAGAGAGTTTGCCTTGTGAGCTTAAATTATTCATTCTACAGATCTAATGGATACATTATTTAGTATCACTTGCTCTCTTAAAAAACATCCCTCTAGATTAGTGGTTCAATATTGCTTTGAATCAAAGCAGTGTTTTTAATGGCACCAGGTATCTGTCAGTCTGAACAGGGTTTTTAAACTGGGTTGCTGCAATCAATGCGTGTTGGGATCTTCCAGTGGCAGGAAATGGGCTCTCACTTTGCTGAAGTTTGTGCCCTGTGCTCTCCTATCAGCAAATCAGTCCCTGCAGTCAGACAAGTAGGCTTCACTGAACCTTGCTTTGCTATGGAAAGGCTACTAACAGGCTTCATGAAAGAACAGGAGAATGGTGGTACGGGGTGAGAGCAAACAGCCTGACCCACAGCATCCTGCCCTAACAGTGACACGCTGCGGATGCCTAGAGGAAGTGTGTAAGGAAAGCCCAAATCCTGGAGGATATTTCTCTCTTTATTTCCTTCCAGCTCTGGCAATCTGTAGCTTAGAAACTCTCTGAGGCTGAGATTATATCTGCATCTTTGCGCCTAAGCTTGCTTTCTTAACTTCTCTTGTTGCTGTTTCAAAGAATTTGCATTTTTGGTGTCTGCTGCAAACAGCAGGAATCAGCTCCACAGCAGCACTGTATGTCACATGAAAAGTATCTTCTAGCTTAAAGCTGCTTTCCTCTGATATCTCTCAATCTCATTCATAACAGACATCAAATAACCCCTCTCTACCTCCTTTCGCTGCCTCCAACTGCTTGCCTTTGACTCCCACATTTTCCAAGCCAAACAGACCATGTCCATTTTGTCTTCCCACACACAGAGATTTTTTTCATACCTTTCAGATCTTCTCCATTATTTTTTTTTGTCTCCTACATCTGTTTTGAGAAAAGGGCCTCAGAAGTACAGGGAGAATTCAGGATGTGGTTCAGAGCTGAGTGTCACCTATCAGTAAGTATTTAATCTCTCAATTCAATTTACTCTCTAACCAGGCATACTGCAGATTAACATCTCATACAGGCTGTGGCACATAGCACTGCCCAATTTCAGTTTGCTGTTATGTCTCCTCACAGCAGACAAATACGGCCCTTCTCTCACTGCAGTTCTTGATGGACAACATGCCTATGAGCACATATGCACAGTTATACTCAGTGGTGACACAAATACTGGTTTAAGTTACATCTGAGCAAGCAGTGGAAATGTAATTCAGTGCAATGGACTGGCAAGACCTGAGTGCAGGATAAGCTGACAAGACAGGTTAAAAGTTAGAGAACGGAGTAAGTAGAAGTAGGGCCTGGAGTGGAATGGGTGCACAATGCAGCTTATTGCTTGGTGACTCCTCTCCATAACAAGGAACACTCCAGTTTATGTTGATCTAAACAGACAAGTCAGCTCCAGCAATGAAAGTGATGATTTCCCCTTGTCTGCATTCAGGGTTATGACTGCAGAAAGCAGATGATTCTTAAGTGTGGGGTGGGCTCTGTTCCAGGCTCTGTGTTTATATGTTTGTTAAAGATAACATGTCAATATTGAGGACAAATGAGGCTCTCCAAGGCAGCAGCACAAGCCCAGAGTTGGCTTTGCACTGAGTCATTCTGCAAAATGGAAAGTCAGTGCTGTTTATTCCATGCAGGTGCAGGTTTCTCCTGCTGTTATTCCTGTGTTGCCATTGCTTGGCAAATGAGTAAGCCAAGGAAAGCAAGCGAGGAAGCTTGGGGCTCTCAAGGTAGGAACCTGCTGAAAAGTGAAAGGACCTTCCTCTTCCTGAGCCCATCAGCCCCTGCTGATCTTTCTTCAGTAAGATGCAAAATAGCCCTTTGAGTGTTCCTGTGGTCTGTGACTTGTTACCAGATCCAGGTCCATGATTTCATCCACCAGATCCTGGGCAAAGAGAGCTCTGTGGGCAGCTTACTCCAGGTCACTCCCCTTAGCAGGCTATCTGAGTGTCACAGACAATCACAAGTTACTGTAGTGATGAATTATGAGCATCAAAACTTCTTCTGTCATGCTCCTTCCTATTCATTCCATAATTTATAAGCAACAGATTTGGCTAGAACAGTCCAAATGAACTGCAGGATCAGGTCCGTCTGACCTCGCTGTCCTACAAGGAAGTCTAATCATTACTGGGGGTATAATTACTGCTAGCACTTGTTCAAACTGGGAATTTCTCACACTGTTTCTCCACAGCTTCCACCATTTCTACCCATATAACCCCTGATGAGTGGGTTTTCTCCTGGCTGAGAGGCTGGTGGGGTTCCAGGGGAACCTTTCTCAGCTCTGCTTAAAGCACAGGGCTAAGTCTCTTTCCAAAGCAGGATGGAACACACAACAGGCTTGGGTACCAAAAAGCCAGAAGAGATGTCAGAAAAAAATGGGTAAATTTGGCTGGATTTTTTAATAGGGCACAAGTTTTTTTTTGTTATTCAGAGGACACTGAATTTCATCACATTAGACACTGACCTTATCAAACCAGTCTTCTGCAAATACCATTCACAGTGAACAAATTACTTTCCAGTGGATGCTGAAGGAACTACGTCCAGGTCTGGAGAGATATCTGTGCATTCATTTCCTAGTAGTTTCAGTGAGAGATGCTCAAGAGTGGCAAAAAAGTTCTTTGGTGGTTAAGGTAAGAGTTTGCTCAGATGATGTCATGAGACTGCAATTGCAGTGGTGATGAGCTTCAGGGCACTGCCTCCAAAACTGCCCGACACATCAGATGCATTGACCCAGATGAGGCTTCAGAAGATGTGGCTGTCAAGGTCACAGCTGTGGGGAATCCTTGGTGCTTCTCTTTGGAACTGGGGTGATTGTGGCCACTCTTGTAGGAGCTGCACTCTGATCGAGGTGCTGAATGCCCATGGGAAAGGGCTCAGACTGCAAACCACTGGGTGTACCAACCAACAGCACTGCTTTCTTCTGTGAAGACCAACAGGGGCTTCACTGAGACTTTGTAGAGGGGAGAGCCTGAGCTCCACCTTGCAAAGGATGAACAACTGAACATTACACTTGAAAAAGAGCTGAACGGAGAGATCCCCACGATGGGGAAGGCCTGAAGTCTGTGACTTCTGGCAGGAGAAGGAAGGTCCTTCCCAGGATGTGCGGCCAGCCCCCCAGAGCAGGTGAAGAATTCTACTGAAGGAGACAAAGCGAGAATAGATGAACACAACTCAGAAATGAGATGGTAAGCAGCAAGCATAGGGTTGTGGAAGAAGAATAAAAGAGAGGTATCCTAATGATAGTTTTCAGTGGGACTTGTATCCTTTAAGACTAAGAAAAGCCAAAAGGAACATCAGCAGGAGCAACTGGATAATATGGTAGTTGGTAATACATGAGAACAAATCCTGGAAGGGTCAAGGTTGTCATACAAACTGGTGAAGTCTAAATTAACTTTCATGAAAAACATATATATGTGTCATAGAAACATCAAACTGTGCCTCGTGGTAATCAAATAAATCAGTGACAGGGCTGACTCATTCCGTTAAGGCCTTTTTGTAGCATTTTGCCAATATCAAAGCATGCTTATGAAATCATCTAGGTTTACTTCGTGTGAGCACAGACTGCAAAGTGGCTGTATATAATGATGACAGAAGTGCACACGGATGTGAGACAGCTGCATGGAGCACGCAATGCCATCCATGCCAGTCATATGGCAAACTCGAAACCAATTTAGTATAAAATACAAATGGCCAAGAGAAAGGAGACTCTGGTAAGCATAGAGGGTGGAAAGGGCAGCTGAGTGCCCTTATTCACTCTTTTTAACGTTAGAAAAATAAAGAAGATTGTCGCCCCTATCAATTACTTTCTTAGAAACAAGGGCTCTCCAGGGGGCTTAAGGGGGAGGGAGGTAGTAAAGGGACAGGAAGACAAGGGAGCAAGGTGAATTGGCACTGCAATGGGCTGCCCAGGGAGGTGGTGGAGTCACCGACCCTGGAGGTGTTCAAGGGACGTCTGGACGCTGTGCTGAGGGACGTGGTGTAGTGAGAGCTGTTGGTGATGGGTGGATGGTTGGACCGGGTGATCCTGTGGGTCTTCTCCAACCTTGGTGATTCTGTGAATCCACCAAAGCTGTCACTTCAGCCCTCACAAACTGGAAGTACCGTTTGGCCAAGACACCTCTATGGAAACTATTCACTGAAGACAAGAAATTACTATCCCAGCAGTACGCTGAGGGTTCCCAGGCACCTAAAAATGCTTCTACCTAATGCAGGTGTTGTTCTTAAAAATAAAATAGAAAATCCTGAAAAGACAAAACTTCAGAAGACAAGTATTAAAGTCATATTATACTGATTTACCACCGCACACTTCCTTGAGGGTTGGATAGAGATGCTTACAAAGATGTCAAGTGCTACTTCTTACATCTGTCAGTGGGCACAAAGAATCATTCACATTCAGCAAACAGAATCTCACTGTAGGGGAAGTGAAATATTAAATGCAGTTGAATACAGACATTTGTGCCCTAGTTAATGTGAATGCTTCAATTCAGTGTTTGCTGCCACTCCTCATGCTGCCCTTCTCTCCCTCTACTTGACAAGGCGGCAGAAGGGAACTGAGGAATTTACTGCTGCTGTCAGTTACAGAACTTGGCACTCCCAGCCTGAACTGACTTGGTTTTAAATCTGTGAGGGCTCAACAAACCCAGCGCAGGCTGTGCTGAAAAGAGATTCACGTTTACAAAAGGCAAGGGATAATAATGAATGAAACAGTCACTTCTGATTTGGTGGCACCAGGCACCAATGTCCTACAGCTACGGACCCCAGTTCCATTAACTACGAGTTCCATAGGGCACGCTGAAGTGTTGCACACGTCTGACCAGCCGCTCCATTCCACTCCTCAGAGATGTCTGTGTTCCAGCTGAGGTGATCTCTATTTTTAGCTTACACATAAGTTTGTACAGTGAGATGGAAAGCCCAGGGAAAAAAGGTTCTCCAATCAAAACAGCCAATAATAAATTGATTTTAATTGGTTATCTTATTGGAGGGGGCACATTACTGGGGGGAGAAAAGATCACACTGTTGCACAACGTTAAGAAAGGATATCCAAGCTCTAATTACTTTTGTTCTTTTTTGCTAATAAGCTTACAGTCTGCACAGCCACTGGGACTCAGCTGCTGAGCTCCTTCACTACCATCCCAGCTGTGTGAAGGCGGATCAGCTGCAATGAGCAAACAGCCTGCACCTGCAGCACGTCAGGGCAGCGTGACGTTGGCAGTAGCTTTACATATAGTTACAACCACCTTAATATCAAATGGTAAAATAGTAATTCCCTGTTTTCTCCTTAAAAGAAGCAATGTTGGACAGATTGTGAGACTGAAAATTAACACCGTTAGATGTAATTACCTGGACTCTAGGGGTCTCTGTGCACAAGGTCTTGCAGAGGAAGAAACTGAGTGGTGGGAAAGAAAGCAAGCAGCTGCCCCAAATTAAAAAGCCTATGGGAAATGCAAGAGTTTCCAGAATATTCACTGCTGCTAACACAGTCATTTGCACTTAACGACAGAAAACAGCATTTTCTAAATTTCAAAATAAAGTAAAAATTGCTCTTATGGAAAATCTGCAATAGAGATAGATTTGACTGTCTTTAGCTTCTTATTCTGCAGCCCTTGCATAGACAAGAAGTGCTCGCATTGGACCTGACAGTACTTTGCTTACCGTTGTGAAATGAACTACGCAGTAGATTCCAATGATGACAAGGCCAATGATAATGGATGCAACTGCAACCCAGAGTGCATTGCGACCCAGTCTTCTTGATCCTTCTACGTCTCCTTGATTATAACTGTTTAAAGCCTGTAAAAAAAAAAAAAAGGAAACAAAATTTGTGACTTTTTTTAGAAAGAACCAACAAATACAGACATCTGTACACAAACCAATGCCACTGCAGGCAGCAGCAGGAAAGGTGAAACAAGGAAATCTAGGTAATCTGAAGAACACATCTGAGTGCCATCTTCACGTGCTAGAAATTCTGTTCCTTTGCATTCTTAGAACACACTGATGATTATTATCACGTACATTCAGAGGCGTGCATCAGACATAAGGATATTATCTCAACAGCCTGAGGTCATCTCCCTGCGATGCGGCAGATGTTTTCCATTCATCACATGGAAAGAGATGTGATAGGATCGCTCTGATCTTCCAGTCTTTCGTGAGATCAGACTCGGAGTGCTTTGGTTATGAGTAATTTTTTTGGTAGCAAAGATAGAAGAGTGGAGATCTGAGACTGGAAAGCAGGAAATGAATGAACACTACTGATAAGTAAAAGCAGCAAGAGCAGCAAGCGCTATTTGGATCACTGCTCCCCCATTTAAAGCCAAACTCTGCCTCTTCTGGAGTGGTAGAAGTGCCTTCGTTATCACGCAGACTTCTTAGCTAGAGAGGGTCTAAACTTAATCCGAGATTATTCAGACAAATGGTTTTAAAGCAATGGAACTAAACCAAAGGAAAGAAGAGCCGTTCTGTAGAGAGGAAATAACTTCTAATACTCTGCCATTAAGCTTGGCTGAGATCCTTCAAGGTAAAAATCACCTGAAAGATCTTGATGAGAACAAGAGCAAAAGACCAAAGGTTATTTAATTAAAGTGATTTAATTCTCCTGAAAATGAGTCCCTCCAAAAGTACAAGGGATCTTCAAGGTGACGCTGCCAATGAATTCCCTGTAGGAGCTGAACCATATTGGAAGGCTTCATGCACCTCTCTCTCCACAAAGCAAGGCAAGTCACAACACTAGTGACGTGTGGAAATGTCATCATCTTCAGCTTGGGAAACACAGATGTTGTGACTATGAGACCTGCCTTACTGCCATGCAACCAGCAAATCCTGCAGTCCGACCCAGAGCTGAATGGAAGATTTGACAGCTTGATTCATTAGCTTCCATGTGCTTCCACTCAGATCATAAACGCCACCCCAGTACAGCACTGAGATGTGCCTCAAAATGGCACTAGGAATGCCATTCAGTTACATGACCACCATGCTATGTACATTCAAAAATGTATTTACTGCTGAATTTCACATTATTTTAATGCTATGTAACTTCCATCAACACATTATCCCAGATCTAGCAGTTGCACTCTTTGTTCAGACAGTTACCACTGAAAAAATGGGAAGAACTCACTAATGATCTTTACTCTTTTTCAGAGAAAAGCACTGTGGCTACTAAAGTTTATTTAGACTTCATGGGACACCAAGCACTGTTTGTAGAGCACTTTTTGCCAAGCAGAAAAATAACGACAGACATTATCTCTGTGTGGTCTGTCAATTAGTGAACACAGAAGTTAATGGGCTAGATACATCCTCGCTGTTAGCACTGCAGCAGGACTGCTCTTGCCAAGGCAGTCCCAGAGCAATGAAGCCCATATTCCTAGAATTGCATCTCAAGGATAAGTACAGGTATTTACTCTCTTGTGTCTGAGAAAGAGTGAGCTGCTGATGCACTCCTGCCCTTAAGGAGAGCACTGATAGATTTCTCCTCTTCCTGGCAGGCTACATGCCTAAACATTTCTCTATTACAGTTCCCTAAAGAGTACCTCTAATTCCTCTCTTGGCTGCCAAATTTTGTTGGGGTTGGCTAACGAACTTCACGGGGAAAGTGGGAAGAGATGGAAATGATGGGCACAAACATGCAGGACGACTGCCCAAGGGTTGTTTCCATACGATATTGGGCTGGCCACACATAACTGTTCAGGCAGAACAGTGGCACAGTCAGCCCTGGTTCTTCATCAACACAAGCTCTTGTTGAAAGGGTTGGCTGGCACAGATCCTCTTGCACAAGTAACTCCACTGTTCTCAGCAGCTCTGTCTACAGAAGAAGGGCTTTCTCAGGTTTTCTCAAAAAAGCCTTTCAGGTCAATAAATGGAAAATGGTCTACATTGGTCTTGAGCAGGCTGACTTCTTTTTCCTGCCTCTGGCAACAGAATGTGACTGTGGCTACAGGGAGAAACACTGGAAAATCATCATTGACACCCCAACCATGACTTTGCTTCCCAGCCTACCAAAGGACAAGCTTTCCATGACATCCGAGTGGTCATGGTTTCCATGAGTGGTCCTGCAAACACTCTCAGCTGAGGTCCCCATACGTGTGGTCTCAAAGTAAGGCCAGAGTTGTAAGGAAGACATGGCAGCATAAGCTTGCAGTTCTGTGGCATTTTGCTGGTGTATTTAGGAAGCCTGGAGAACACCCGCGTGATTCCTGCAGGTGCTTCATAAATAATTCACCCTGTGCAGTTTAATAAGTAATGTCATTTTAATACAAATCCGCTACAAAGAGCAGGAAAATAGCATTAATGACAAAGAGGAGGCTTTGGGAGAGACAGGAAGGAGACTAAAGCTTCTTTATTAAGAGGCTTAAATGAAATGGTGTAATTTAGACAGCATCCAAGAAAAAGAGGTTTTGGGGTAGAGCTCTTTGAAATTAACTTACTTCCACTACTTCAAAGAGCCCCTTGGATTGAGCCTTCGGTTTTCAACATGGTAGGCAACATTAAGTGTTAAAGCTGTCAACGTTCCACCTGTGATTATCTCCAGTGACCGTGCAGCGTGTACAGAACACAGCATCTGCGTGTGATGTTTGGGCTGTCCAACTTCTCCAATGAATTTCAGCCACCGTCAGCCTGATACCGGGTGGTTTCTCAAGGTTCTGCTACCTCACTCTGTGTAGCCATAAACTAAACTAAAGCCACAGCTCTGCAGCTGCTTATTGAGCAATCTCAGTGACTGACACCCGTTTCATGTGCGTTGTTCAAAAACGAAGCAGCTTCTCACATGAACAGAAATGTGCTGAATTAGCTATGAACTACGAATCCTTTTCAACGTGCATTTTCTGCTCCATGCTGCCAGAAGACTGCTTATGGTAGAAGCAGAAGTGGTACAGAAATCTTCCTCCCCATCTCTTAAAACTCTGGGCAGACCAGACTGAGGTGCCCTGATCAATATCTTCTGTGCTTTTGCAAAAGCCAGACTGTCACAAATCTTATTTGACTGTGCCTGGAAATGAGATACTCTCCCTAAGTCCGACCAAAGGAGGAACGAGATGTGCTGGCTCAGTGTGACTTCTCACTGAGAACAACAAACAGAGAAGGAGAAAGAAGAGGGACCTGGGGGATAACTCAGAGACAGCATAGTTTGTTCTGCAGGTTGTACAGCTCTATGCAAACACTGTACTTCTGTCACTCCGGGGACAAGTTGAAAGTGTTATGGGGGAGGAAAGCTGTACCATTTTGCAGAGATGAGGACAGTATGAATATGCTTAAGAACAGCTGATGAGCCTTGTTTAATCCCATCCAAGTAGGTACCAGTGTTCCATAAGGTGTTAAGTGTCCATGTACCTAAAAGGCTCTTATAAAAGCCACCTCGACTTGGATGACCAGTCTGCCACACACATCTTTGAAATAAAGACAACTGGAGGTGCTGTACTGAGTAAGGCCAACAAGGCTCATTGAACTACCAGGCCACAATGATGGCAGAGAGCAAGAAAAGTTTACCATCACAATAGAGAGGACCTGGGAAAGGTCCAAAAATAAAGTCAGCTAAGACCTGTTATGGGAAGATTTGTACCCCTAAAGGTGAGAAAGGAGTGAGAAAAGCAGTGCTAGAGCTGTAAGTGGGGCAACAGAAGAGACCGAAGACGAGTCTGTCATTTAATTCGGGGCTGTGTTGGAGCCCAGACTCTGCTTTTAGCATGAATGCTATTTTCATTGTCTGAATTGAGAACGCTTAAGGAGGACAGACCCATACAAACAGGGTGCTGAAAGGGTCATGGCTCTCTGCATGCCAAGGGGACTTTTCCATCTGGGTTCATCTTAGGCAGTGGAAATTAGTACAGAGAATTCTGCTTTTGTGGGCCCAGACCTCTTCTGACACAAGATCTCAGGCAACCTATATAGGCTATAGTGAGAAAAGAAGAAACCTGCTCTTGGATCTCAGCATCAACACTAAGCAACTCAAGGAAATGTGCTCAGAGAAAGGGGAATGTAGGTCCCAGTAGAGCAGTGATTACAAACAGAACCTGGAGCAGAGGTGAATGGAGCTGATACTGGTTGCAGCTCCAAAAGGAAGGGGATAGGGCAGTGGAAAACAAGCCAGACGTGCTATTACAATGGAAAAGAATAATGTTGAAACAGAAGGGATCCGCAGACACTGGAACTTATCAGTTGAGTTTTAGGTTCCCCTCCTTTAAAGGAATTGCACAGCTGTGACCTGCACAGATTGTTTCGCATTCAGGAAGTGCTCTTCCCACCTCAGTTTCTATATATCCCACGGAGACGGTTACCTCAGCCTGACTCCCAAAGCCTGCGTGAACTTCAGCTGGGGTGTGGGCAGACGTTCCTCCATATGGGGTGCAAAAGTCTTTAGAGGCCAAACTCTGCCCTCAGCATTTAACTTCTGCACAGCCCCAAAGCGAAAGCACTGTCACAGTGAACAGATGCCCACAGCCCCAGATCATCACCTCTCACTCCTTTATATAGCACCCGCAGTGCCCACTAACTGAAGAGGTGCCGGGTACCAAACCTGGCAGATTTCACCTTCTCAAATCAAAGGAAAGAGTGTAGTGCGTAATTAATAATAGAGAAAAGATTAAAATGACAGCTAACACTTTTCTTTTCTGAACAAAAATGGTCATGAAGATGGCTTGGAATGGCTCCTTTAAGCAACTTAAGAGTATATTCCAACATCAGGGTATGATTTGTGATCAATCTTAGTAGTGTTAACAGAGTGTTTGTTTTAGCATACTTTGGAGATGGGCAATTATTCTAATAGCTAATTGCAAAAAGAAACAGCTATATTTTTGCTTACCTTTTCAACCTGGCTGTCAGAGAAAAGGAGGAAAATACACAACATGCTTTAAAACCTTTCCAGCTCCTACACAACAGAGATACATTGCAGTATTACTGATCACCCTGATCATACGTCCTATCAGAAAACTCTGGACCTCACTCTGCAACTCTCAGCCTGGAGAAGAGGATTCCGTTCTATCAGTTCTTCCTGTTTTAACGGGATCGCTGCATTATTAAAGGCTATGCAAATGGGTTACGACATGGAGGAGTAAGCCAGTTCTCTGAGCGTGCTGAAAGAACATAAAGCTTTTTGCCAACAATCTAAAATCACGGCTGTTTTGTCCGCTTTTCTTGCAGACAAATTCAGCATCGTGCAGAAGAGGCTGTTTAGGCAAAAAAAAGTGACACTATCAGCCTCGATTAGCTGAAGCAAACAGCCCGTCACTGATGTGCAGACCTGACTTCTGCTCCCCGGCTGCCGCTTTCACAGCCTGTAAGTCCAGTTCAGCGTGCAAGACAGCCGATGCAACAGATCTCGTTAACTGGGATAAACTTCCCTCCTTCACGTAGCCTGAGACTGAAAACTCGCCTCAAACTGCCTTTCCCTTTGCGTTTGTCATCTGATAAACCTTTCTGAGCCGGTGCCTGCTAGGACAGCGGTACGGACCCCCTGGCTGATGCTCTCTGCCCCACTAACTCGGTCCGCACACACCGCCCGATGCCCGCACCCCAGGTGGCTCCTCCGCTCCCACTCTGCCCCTTCCAGCGGGTGGGAACGGCTCCGGGCGGGAGCCAACAGCCGCGGATCGCCCTACACGCACCCGCAGCCCCAAGCCGGGGGTCGCGCACTCAGGGCGGCCCCCTCCCGCCGCGGTGCGACTCACCATGACGGCGAAGACGAAGGCTACGATGTTGATGGGATACGCGGGGCAGAAACAGGCGAGGATGCTGAGGAGCAGGTAGTTCTTGGGCCGCGGTTGCGGCGGACCGTCGGGGAGCTCATCTTCGATGTTGGTCTCGGGGCTGTTGTCCAGAGCCCTCTTGATGTCGGTGCCGGCGGGGAGCGAGGACATGAGGCTGCGGCACGGCGGGCGGGCGGCTCGGAAAGCCCAGCGCCGCGCACCGGGCAGGCGTGACCCCACGGCGGCACCCAGCCAAGAGAGCCGCCCGGCGCGGCGCTGAGCGGCACGGCACTGCGCGGCGCTTCCCGGGCCGGCCAGCAGGGGGCGCTGCCCGCGGGCGGCTCCTTCACTACGAAGCGGTACAACGCGTCCGAGGAATGGGGGGAAAAAAGAAGATGAAACTAAAAGACACGCGGTGCTCCCCGGGCCTTCCCTGTCCTTTGGTTGAGTGTCTTTGAACTGCGCTCGCATCATCCCCCTGGAGGATTTCCCTGTATTCAGTGAGCTCCGGCAGCAAATGGCAACGAGGCTGCAAAGGCATTTCCTTTGGTCTGGGCTGAGGTTGCCAACTGACCCCAAGTAATATGCTAAACTTAGCGAAAACGTTAAAGATTGGCTGAAAATAATCTACTTAAAGAGTTTGGCGGCTCAGGCCTGGAGTATTTTGGCCAGTTTTTAGCAAGTGATTCAGTCTTTACTGAGCATTACATCTGTACAATGAAATTCTCTTCGGGGGAAGCATGAGGGAGAGCAGGGAAACCAATGCGTTCAGTTCCAAAGCCCACGATATGGGAGAAAAAACCCCAATAATAACCAATAAAAAGACACAAACAACAAAACCAAACACAAATTAAGCAAATAAAGTTCTGCTTCCATCACGGTTTTGAAGTTGGTGAGGAGAAGCATGGCAGCCTGTGTTCAGAAAGGAACAGGCTCCAACTGTGCCATATGCCATAAGAAAACAAGCTTTATAATACCCACTTTATAATAATAATGGAGAAGAATGGAGGGACCTTTGAGGCTGAACTGTGTCCGTGTCTGGCTTTTCCTGGGAGCACTTCATTCATGGAAGTTACAGCAAACAGTGAGGTGTGCACAGAGCCTTATGAATGAGCCACCTTTAGTGCTGGGAGTCCTGCAGCTGTCTCAAATGGAGCCATTGCTTCCTGTTTGCAGATGTCATCCTACAAGACATAATGCTGTCAACACGATAAGGACCTGTATAAGCACAAGATTTTTACTTCCACAGGCACTGATCATCTCTCAGGCTGCATTCCTGGAATGTAACACAGAATGAGAATCTACTGATCTATAAACATGATGAAAGAAAGGATTTTATGTCCTTAGGAAGCAGTAAGAAATGCCGAGGTTACATCTGCTTGCCAATTCACCCATTAGTGCTTGGGCATGGGCTTTCTGGAGCTGTAAAACCACTGATATCTTCTCAGGGGACTTTAAACACACACCAGACAAGCTCAGAAGATGCAGCTTGTATCACACTGCACAGTTACTTTTAGAATTGATTTCAGTAGGGATGGAGAACGTGGACTCACCCTCTGCAAGATGCATGGAGCTATAGGAGATGTCAGACATTCAGGGCAATTTGTGGTAATGACAGCTCATTAAGAGGTTTGTGAGACAGGCTCTGTCATAAAGCAGTGATTGCAGCTGAATTTAGTGGTGTGAGAAGATGGGTTGAAATGCAAGAAATATATCATGTTAGGGCAATAGTGCTTACATTTTAAGTGGCGCTGACTTGTAGGTAAAGGGAAAAAAAAGGGATGTTCAGACTTCATGGCTTCATGTACTGCAGTGAGAGAGGGCAGTTAATCTCCAAGAACCTGGGGAAGATTCCTACCTCAGGGAAGCACTGCTGTGCTGAGATGGCTCAGCAGAAAGCTGTGAAATTATTTAAAGGCATTAACCGGGTGTTTTATGGTGTAATTCCTGGAGAGGAATCATAAAAACAGCCCTCCAAGGGAATGAGTCACAGCACCCAATAGACTCGCTTGCAGCCTTTGCACTTCAACCCGAGCCCTGAAAAAGAGACGTGATTTTCTGTTTGACCATTCTGCACAGAGCAGAGATCTTCCCAGCCATGTGAGCCAAGCAACATGCTGGATGAATTGCTTATCATGATGGGCAAAGCCCAGCGTCTTCTTCCCTTGATTTTGGAGGGTGCTATAGATTGACAGCAGAATTTGTAATGCACAGTATGGTCTTTCCTCTATGTTGTCTTTTGGGTCTGCACATACAAGTCAAAGTCCACATAAAGATAAAAAATGGCATTTTAACCTCAAAGGTTGTTTGGGACTGATGTGTATCATAGCATCTTAGAATCATTGAATGGCTTGGGTTGGAAGGGACCTCAAGGATCATCAACCTCCAACCCACCAACCTCCATATCTAATACTAGTCCAGGCTGCCCAGGGTCCCATCCAACCTGGCCTTGAGCACCTCCAAGAATGGCCCATCCACAGTCTCTGTGTGTATGTCCGGACAGCGTGGTATGAGGACCTTCCTCACTGATTCTCCAAAGCATTAAGGGAGTAGAGTCTTGGCAAATCACTGCGAACACTTCTCAAATGCACTTGACATACAAAGTCACGCAGAAGGAGCTGGTGAGATGTTAGGCTGGCCTGAGAGGCTGGTCAGATAGGCTAGGCTTCCTTAGCTCAGTGTAAGGTAAGGGAAAGAACAACTTTCTGGAACACTGTGGCAGTGTGTCACCAAACTGGCCTTACATGGGACTGTGTTTGATGAGCACAGTATGGCAGTAGAGCTGGTGAGGTTCAACAGCCTCACTTCAGGTCATGCCTTCTGTGCTCACTACAGCAAAGATGAGCACATTGCTCTTTTCTGACTGCTCTGAACAAAAAGAGACTGAAAGTTTTTAAGAAAGAGCAAAGAAATAGTAACCTGACAGTACTGCAGGTGGTGTCCTTCTAAGCAAACATAGAGTCATAGAGTGGCTTGGGTTGGAAGGGACCCCAAGGACATCAAGCTCCAACCCCTGGCACAGGCAGGGCCACCAACCTCCAGATCTGGTACTGGACCAGGTTGCCCAGGGCCCCATCCAACCTTGCCTTCAACAATTTGATATTTCTCAATACGATCACATGGCTGCCCATCTTTACTTCTCTTTCCAACTTTTCTGGACAACCAGGCAGAAAGAAAGACTGTAGGAATAAACAAAGGAGTGCTGTGAACAACACTTCCTATTTTTTTTTCCCCAGAATGTATTTTCTGTCTAGACTGTGGGCTCAAGCCATTCTGAAAAGAGCAGACAAGATGTTCCCAGAAGCCCTTCTCCACTCTAAAGATGGTTTGGGGATAGCAGGTCACATAACAGTCAATGGCCATGCAGGGCTCCATGCTGAGTTCTACTTATCTGAAGAAAAAATTCTAAGCATCTTCCAACATTTAGCCTTGTTATCCTTCCCAAGGGGACTGTAAACCTGCCTACCTTGTAACCCTGAGGGAAGATAAAACTATAAACCCAGGAGACTGGAAATTATGTAGTTCACTTTCAACGTCTAAAATTCCCATGCTGTATCCACTACTTAAAATTCTCCATATAATGTCATGATAATGAAAAACATCCTTGCTTTACAAGAGGAACAAGCAAACCTGCAGAGATTGAAGCTGTTCATACACAGCAGGGTTGGTACTTCTGTCATGTGGATGAATGCTCTGATGTTCCCCCTCTCCCAACAGGCAGAGATGGGGCACATGGAAGTAGACTCAAGCCTCCCATAGCCCAAAAAGCTCCTTTTAATAGCAGCATGTACAGTAGTATCCTACTACAGGAAAAAACGAATCCCCCTTCTCCCTTCTCCTGCTTTTTTTTTTCTTTTCTTTTTGAGAAATAAGAGTTTTGTATCTGGTCATTCCAGCTTTCATTTGTAAAACGTTATACATAAGGACTGTGCCCCTGACAAGTAGGGCACGCATGGGAACATCTCTTCTCACTTGCTGTTCATTCTCATGACTTTTGGGCCACACAGCAAGACTTCACAAACTCATAGACCAAGCAGTACAGGATGATTAAGGTCCCAAAAAAGTGCAAAAAGAAATGAAGTTTTGTAATGCACTGCAGTGAACCCAGTGCAGCTATGCCATGAAGGTTAATAGCAGGCCTTGGAGGTGGCCATTAAGCTTTTGGTTTTAGGTGTTTTGATATCATCCAGGTGCTTCTCCAGTGGTAATCATAGAATCATAGACTCATAAAGGTTGAGAAAGACCACTAAGATCATCCAGCCCAACCATCAGCCCATCACCACCATGCCACTTAACCACGTCACTCATGTCTCAAGGGTGAGCACAGTCTGGGAGATGGGAAAGAAAAGCAACAGGATTTGGGAAACTGGGGGAGATGGGAGGGGAGGAAGGGAGCGGGAGGAAGGATGAATCAAGGAGCTCAGTGGGGAGCAGGTCTGAGGCTGCTGGCTGGCTGGGTTTTGGCTACTGGCCTCGGGACTCGACAGTCAAACGCCCCAATATCCTCATGGGAACAGCTCGGGTAATGTTTGTATAGCGGAGCTTGCAGACAACAGTTTGCACAGACATGCTGAAAGCACAAAACTGACTTAAACATGAAGAGAAACGAGAAGGGAGAGATTTGGGAGGCTGCTTCATGCCCTTTACTGGTACCTATGGTTCAGCAATTCAAAATAAATATTGGGATCAAACTCCCTGTTGACCTTACGCAAAGGAAATTGTTGCAATCAGCCACAAAGACATTCCTGGCTCTGAAGTAAGTTTCTCTATTGACAAATCACAGAATGCTCAAACCTTTCAGGCAGGCAGAGTGAGATAATGACAAACAAATAATCCTTTATCTCGGAATCTGAAACTAACCTTTAAAGGGCCCCTGAATTCCAATTGATTTGCTGGGAGTCTAGCAGGGGTGTTATTAATTTATGAGGTTGAATCAGATAGGCACAGTTAATTGGTTTTCATACATATTAAATATTCACACAGTTATACTTTTCCTTAGACAGGGAGCTGCTATGTTATTTAACCGAACCCTGTAGTCAAATGTAACAAGAATAATTTTGATGGTGATTTCTCATCACCACAGTAGTAAGTGGGCTTATAAAGAGGACTCATTTGAAAATTACTTTTTTTCCATGAGAATCTGGAAGTGTCAGTATCTGTATGTGGCACAAGGAGTTGAATCAAGAGGTAGATCTGCCCTCTGCCATAAGCAAATGAGAACATTCAGGAATCAAAGACCAGAATCCTGTTGGCTTTCTTTCTGGCCAGCTTGCACATACATATGCGTTACTCTGCATTCAAGAGTTAATTTAGACCTGTCCCTGAGACTGTTCGCATCGCTGTCATTACAGCGATGAGAATTCCTTTGGCTGCTGTATTTTTGCGGGTATAACTGAGTCAGCAGTGCCTGTGGGGCTGATGCAATACTCCACCACTGGGACTGGTTTGTGCCCATACCCTAAGAGGTATCAGGAGAGAAATGCTTATCTCAGTTTAAACATAACTTTGCTATTTTATCCTTCCAGCTGCGTGCTCTTATTTTTCATTCTGGACTGTGGCTTTGCAAACATCAGAAGTCCCTGATGAGCTGTTGCTTTGGTAAATTATTAACACTAAATTAATGTGTGATCAGGGAAATGTCCTGATAAAAAAAAATCTGAGACATTTTCCATTCACTGCTACACTTCTGAAGTACTATCATCATTTGAAGCCAACAGATGAGCGATCAAACCTGCTAGTGCTTAAACACACATGAAGATGTCTCTATATATCTGTCACCATCTATTTCTTTCCTTTCCATCTCCTGGCTTCTGACCTGCCTCATTTAGTCACACATCAGCATCAAAGGATCTGTTCCCACAGCTCAGACAGCCACGGGCATCTGCTCAGTGCTGTGGGTGACCTGTTTTGCGCTGTGAGGAGCCCTTATTTTATCTCACTGTCCCATTTTCCTAGAAATAGTTTGTGTTCTTGGAAGTTTTTCTCCTCGTGATTGGCAAGGCAATCTGTTGGAGCAGCACTGAATTACATCCCAAAGCAGAGCATCAAAGCTCACCTATGTTCGACTTCTTTTAGAATCCACCAGACAGATTCTAACAGCCCAACGAGAGTTTGCATGTCTTAGGATTAAACACAGGGGAGATGAACCGCAGACAGGAATTCTGCTTATAGGTCAGCTGTAAAGCACGTTTTGAATCCATCACTGTGCTCATAAGTGTTCTGAGCAGAACTCGAGCAAAGCTCCAACTCTGGTATTTACTGTATTACCACAGAAATTGCAGAAGAGTTGTTCTGGGGCCAGTAGCATCACTGACAAACAGAGCAGGGTTTGAACAAAAAGGCTAAACGCACCCATTAGGGACAGTTTGGATCTGGATTCAGATATGAACTTGTGGGATAAGCTGAATACTAATTGTTCTCTAAATTATTAATATGCTTAGCACTTCTCCATTGTGTAGCATCCCCATAGGACCATCTCCCCTCACACACATACATGCATTCTCTCCTTTTTTTAAGGATTCCCAAATACTGTAAATTCCTTGCCTTGCCTTGCCTTCCTTCNTTCGCTTCCCTTTCCTCTCCTTTCCCTTCCCTTCCCAAAATCAAAAGGTTGCTTTCTGTCACATCTATCTCACCCCCTTTGATTATATGGGTCACCATTGTTCCTCTTTTCCAACAACAAATGGGAACGGTTGGGTATTGCAATCTTCCCTCCACACTTCTTGTGTGCAGTCTTCATATAGACCACACATACTTTGCTGCAACCTGCCCTACTTTTTAAATACAGTTTGGAGAGCCATAGGTAGGAAACAGCCTCTTAAAGGCAAGTCTTTGTTAGGATACCCTGCAAAACATATAGAAAACAAACAACCCTTTGCCAGGAAAAATAAAAAAGGGAAGAAATGCCAACAAAGAAGAAAGGCTTTCTTTCTCATCCTTTTTCCCTCCTTCAAACTCTAATTCTGTCCCTGCAAAGTGCACCTCTGGTGCATGAAGCGACCAACTTAAGCTTGGATGGTTCATTTGGGCTAATGGAGTTTGTGAATGACTGGCCTATTAGCTGAAACTGTAAAGGACCAGAACAGAACGGGATTAAGGGTGAGCAGACAGAACTGATCCAGCAGCTCTACCACACATTCTTGGACCTTTGTCAAATTGCTTGGACTCCTGGTGTTTATCCCCAGTGTGTTAAATGGGTTACTTGGAACCGACCTGAAAAGGTGTGCTGAAAGAGTAAGTTGAAGATTGTGAGAGGTTCACAAAAGTATTTGGGGGAATCCAAGACAACTGTGGGGAAAAAGAAACATCAGAAAGTTAAAAAAGCCCAAACCTTCTTTCCTGCAGATCATAGAACTGTTTAAGTTTAAGAAAGGGACCCTTAAAGGCTGTCTGGTCCTTCCCTGCAATGAATGGGGAAAGTAAGCAGATGACATCCAAAAAAGGACATGCCATAACTCCAAATCATCCCTTGGGGTGAGCTACAGCAAGTCTACAGCTTGTGTAGGGGTTTTATAGAATCATTAAGGTTGGAAAAAACCTCTAAGATCCACAAGCCCAACCCCAACCAAGCTCATGCCAGAGAAGAAGAAAAGATGATCTGATTTCTTTCTAAAGGAGCAGTCTCCATCATTACCTGGTGACAACAGGAGAGAGAACAGCCACTGTCTAACCAAATCATGTGTAAGATATTTCATAATATCACAATAAATACTTTGGAGACTCCTAACATTCAGCACTGGTATCCTACCTTGGGAGCTCAAAATACTTCTCAGACATTACCTAACCACATTTGGCACAATAATCTCACATGCAGGCAGACACATAGGTTGCGTGCTCAGCTGGTACAAAGTGCTGTTTCCAGCAGCACTGCTGATGTACTCCAGCTGAGGCATTATCATTTCTTATATGTGAAGAAAACTCAAACTGCATCTTCCATACAGTGAGGAAGGGCCAAGGTGAAGGTTTCACTTTGTGTAACCGCAGCTCAACCAGGAGAACCCAACTGTGAAATGAAGGTTTCTTTCTGTTTGCTTGTAATATCAGCTGCCACCACAGGGTGACACGGCAGCACAGACAATGAAACTTGTCTCAGGTATGGTGAAAAGATCCCAAATAGACAGTAGAGGTAGGAGAACAGAGATTCTCAAAGCCCAAGGAGGGTCGCAATGAATCTTCTTACAGTAAGCAATTAGAATTGAGGTGTGATCCATGTTATCTGGTAGAAACATGGCCATCCATTTCAGTGGGGATCAGCTCCTACAGAGTCTGGGGATAAGTTTGCCATTGGATTTTTAAATGGAGAGAAAGAAAAGCATGGACATGGAAGAACATGGCTTCATTAAATGTAAAAATCCTATGTTACCAACACTGCATATAGAATGAGAATAGTGGGAGCACAAAAAACCTAATTTAGGTCTCTTTTTTTTTCCTGGTAGCTGTAAGTCAAAGCAATCTGTGGATTTTGCTCTTTTCCTTGAAAAAAAAAAAAAACACATTCATCTTCTGTTAGGAGAATGAGGAAGGGAGCAAAAGAGGGTCATTAATCAATAAGATATTACACATCAGTGGTCACACTACTCACCTGCATCCTGAACTGGTGTTGTTTTCTCTTATTGTGGCAGAAGGATTAACTGTCTTTCTGCCCAGTGGGTTCTCTGGAAGCTCTGACAGGCAGGTAAGCAGCCTATTAAGATCATCAGCTTAGAAGGTCATTGGATCACTGATCCCATGTCTAGCAATTGTGACCCACCATCAAAGAGACAATCAAACAGATTCACAAAGCTCATGAAATATGACCATCTCTGAGTTCAGGGGTGTCATTCTACTGTCTCATCCAGGAGAGTAATGGAAAATCTATGCTAAAGTAATTAGTGGAAAGTATATCTTCAAGTGAAAACCTCGGAAATGCGTCTAAGGATTCTTGGCTTTTCAATACTGATATTAATGAGGCAAGAAGTCAAGCCATAATCACAGAATAACTACAAAGTTAACTCAACTGAAAACAAAACATCCAAACTACTGAAAAGAATTAGAGCAAAACAAACAAACAAAAACCTGTATAAAAGCTTAAAACCACCCCGTGTCTGGGTTATTTATTTCATTTTGTAAATGGGAGGTAAAATGAAGAGCCGTCAGAGTCAATGCTACTTAGGTACAGTGATACATGTAACTGCATTGAGAAGATGCTTGCTGTAACGTTGGCCCTGCTGGAGAAATGTTTGAAGAAGTTCCTGTGACTAGGAATTCAGCCTTCATCCTAAATGTAGCCCCCATATAACTAGAGATAGGACTAAAGGGAACGGCCTTACATTGCACCAAGGGAGATTTAGGTTGGACATTAGGAAATACTTCTTCTCCAGAAGAGTGCTCATGTGCTGGAATGGGCTGCCCAGGGAGGTGGTGGACGGTTGGACTGGATGATCTTGGAGGTCTTTTCCAACCTTGGTGATTCTATGATTCTATGATACTAAATGGTTAGGTGAGATTGAGTTTGATGGTGAGTCCAAGACATCATACAGAAAGAAGTCATTTAGCTTTTATTCTCCGTGGCTGACCACAGCCAGCAGAGCACTGTGCAGGGACAAATCTCAGATGTGCAAGGGTGGTCAGTGGGACTTCCTGAAGTTAATTCTCCTTCCCCAGTCTTCCATGATGCAAATCTCAACAGGCGGTAGTTTTCTGCTTGAAGCACAACAAGTGTAACTGGAAAACCATCTTAGCTGGCCATCTGATTAAAAGGTAGAGGATTGTGCATGGAGAGAGTCTACTTTTGCCTGGAACCACTCACTGAAATCCTCTTCTGGCATCTGTACAATACTTTCACGTACAAACTGAAACAGAAAAAGGTTATTTCCTGAGCATTTAATTCTATGTGTAAGAGAGAGACGTAATTTGACCAATTTGAACAAACGTACTGACTTCTCCATACAATTCATAGAGTGCTTCATAACACCAAAACATTTTAATGCAATTTTCAGAACAGCTGGATTTGCTTTAAAATGAATTAAAAGCAAAACTCCACGATCTTCCTTGCAATTTATATCCTCAGTCCTTCAAAGTCAAGTCTTCGAGTGTTCAGACATACAGCTGTCTTCCACCTATGACTGCACCACATACATTAAAGCAACTTGAAGCTCAATAACTTCATCTTGAATCTACGTGGGCATCCACCAGTTTATATGTTTGCATTCAGTGATACTCTCCTTGCCCCTACGACACTATAGTCTTGTTTATCTGTTCCAGCCCAGGGAATACCAAGGTCCTCTTTCCTCTCTGGCTACTATTAAAAGATGTGTAAATAGAAGATTCTGCAATGCTCACATCTTTTTCTGTATTACTACTGCATCAACAAGCAACAGAAACAAATATTGAGCTTCAAGGCAAGGTTGCCTCTCTAGTTCGTGACTACGTAAATTAGAGCACAAGACAAAATGGCTGTTTTTAAAAGACATCAAGAAAATGCAAGTGGTCTGGTTTGAGCACACTGGGCTCCTTGCCCTTGTAATGCATCATACACTCAATACATGAAAGATGCACAGACACTGTAACATGCTGCCTCGCTGGGATTGCTGCTGTCTTGCAGATTAGGAGGAAGAATGGTGATGAGAACAAAGAACAGAAGGTGGCATCATTGCCTTTTTTATCTTGGTTAGACTACACAGCAGCACACGTTATAAAGTATTTGGGTTTCTTCCTTCCGTCTTTATTCTTCTGTAAATTGCTTCTAGAACAACATGAATGGGATCCAGCTCACCATCTTCAGAAGCATATTATTTTTTATGTGTTGCTGAAGCAAAACAAAAGGCAACTGCAGAATTCCTGAATCAGTGGCACAATTGAATAGCTCCTAGCTGTAAGGCCTGGGAATGCCAGGCCTCTTCAGGGCACAGGAAGAGAATGTTTCTCCTCAAGAATCCTAACAATTTATGACAGACGTGGCTTTCACTGTGGCAGTAAATAAATCAACAATGACATAATAATCAAAAGATACTGATTAATAATTCAGCGCTTGTCATAACAGCGTTCTTCTGAAGGGCTCAGAGTGTCTTGTAAAAGGTGAACAATACCATCTTCACTTAATGGGATCCTAAATGATTTCATCTGGTACCTTTCCACCGCATGAACTTCACCTATGGGTGTCCACTTTCCCCACCCTTATCACACAGAGAATCCAGAACCGGACCCATCTCACCTCCACAGTGGCAGCGATGTCAGGAGTGCACAACTCCCACAGCTGGAGGTCAGTCAGAGCCTTAAGGAAGGCGTCCTGATCAATGCGTAAATCAGGAGCCATGCCGAATTTTTCCAGTTTCATTAAGATTTTCTTGACATAACGGTCATTCTTCACAGGCTCCGGCAGCCTGGCCAGCAATGCAGGAAACCTTCAGCAGAAAGAGGAACAGCAATGAAAGGGAATCTCTAGGAACTAATGGGAAAATCTGATGGGCAGCTCTAGGGCTGAATGGCATTTCTGCCACTTCACAACTTCCATGGCTTCTACGGGGGGAAAAAAAGGTAAGGTTCTTTGGAGAATGTAATGCTCAGTGCAATACCCAGTGAACAGTGCAAAGGAGCTTTATTTTATAGGAGCTGTGCATCGACTGCCTTTACAGAGCACTAAAATAGATGCTTCGCTGTTAGTTTCAATTCTGAATGACAAACGTGGTTATGAAAGCAAATAACAAAAAGCTAACAAAGTTTTCATTTTACAAGAAATGTCCTCTTAATCTTTAGCCTCTACAGATTTTCCATTGCAATCAAGTGCCTGATTTGACACACTTCCTGATGCTCTTTCCTACCCCTTCTCTCTCTGTTAACACCATTCTCCTCTACGCACTGGCATAAATCTCAGCAACGTGACGGTGCTGTAACGCACAGCCTTTATCATTTAATTCTGAATATAGAGACTCAGAAGGAGAATTACACGTTACAATAAAAAGAAAACCCTTGTGAAAAGACTGACATTTTTTTTCTGATCTGTATAAATTCTATAGTGCTGCTTTGACAGTGCTGGAGATTGATGCTCCAAGCCTATCAAGATCATGCATGGCTGAGGCATATCGGCTGAAGATTTGGCAGCAGGGAGTTCTGCCTTCCCATAGTTTAGGATACATTTTACTGGAATAGCAGGAGATGGGTGAGGAATTTCTTCCTTAAACCAGTGAAAAGGTGATATAGGTTCTCATCTTCAGTAGAGACACTTCTATGCTTAGTAGCACACTACTGGTATGGCTGTTAAAGCAACTCGTTACTCTCCCTGGTTAGGTTACCCCAGTTCCCATCACTGTCTCACACACAGGTTTCGCATAACCCATCCATGCATTAAGATATTCTTTGAGAACGGTCAGCACACTCATATCCCACTGTTCATATTTTATATTATTTCAGTTTATGGTTGGTTTTTATTTCACTTTTTGAGAAAAAAAAAGCAACTAGACTGACAGCATATACCATTAAAGTATATTCAGCTTTCCTGGCAAGGCCGTGTTTGCAAGAATATGGGAAGAAAACAGCCCTGTTGTAAATGGAGTAAGTGTCACAGTGAAGGCAATTTCTCTGTCATGACTTAGTACCCCTTCGTATCCTCCTGGGTCAGGACCAAACGTCTCAGAGATTTCATTCTTCGTGTCCTTATTGGGAGTATGAGTGTGAGTATATAACAGCAAAAAGTCATCCACTTCAGCTCTGGAGCTTATTTACATGGCAGATCTTCAGTGTGGGCAACAGCTGGAGCATATGTTAGGCAACTAAAATTAGTTTTGCTATATAGGCCAAGGCTAAGTTTATTAATTAACTCATGACTGATGGGTTCCTGGGCCACCTGCAAGTTGGCCTAAGATAAGAAACTGACTTTTTATGATCTCAATGTATGAGGGACAGAAGGCTTACGAGCAAGGAGACCAAAGAGGGCAGGCTGAAATAAATGTTCCACACAGCTTTTTTTTCCCTGTAGTTCCAGGGCTGAGGGGTTCTCACAGCAGGGAATATGCTGAGCATTTGCTGAGGTACTCCTGTAGCCTATTTATAGTGTGGATCTGGAAGCTGATCACTGGACACAGTCAATATCCACACTGGCAGGGAAATATTTTCCTTTTTTACATGGATGGACAGCTAGAATCAGAGTTTCCTCACCATTAGCACTGTGAATGCTCAGTTCATTAAGCAGTTGTTGTGACTTTAACCCACGTACATTTATAAAGCGTCTCTCCTCTTCAGGGTACAGTGTGTTTTACATACTTCCTGATGGATGAAGTTTCTTAGAGAGCTCCATGCTGGAGAGCATCTATGAACGCACAGACAGAGCACGTTTTGTCCCCAGTATCACCAGAAGGAAATCTTCCCCATCCCTCTTCTTACCATACCCAATGAAGTTGTCACCTGAGCAGGCTGCTCCTAGAAATATCTGGGGTTTTTTTGCCATCAGTTTGTGAAGCCTGCATTTTCAGCAACCAATCTCAATGCTTTCTAGTGATACTTGGAGTAGAAAAAGAATAGAATTCCAGCTTTTTGTATGAAAGACAACTCTAAGACCATGACAACCTCATCTGAAATGAGGATCTCAATGGCTCCTTACCATTTAAGTCCACTTTCATCACGTTCTCTTTCAGCTCTCACGTCCAGCTGTCTTATTCTTTCCATGTCCTTTTTAAAGTACTTCAGTCGTTTCAAAGCCAGGTATTTTTTACAGCATCGCTCTTCCTGGTTCCTAACAACAACCAAAAAACCCACCTCAAAAACGAATCTGTACTTTAAACACTACCATTCTTCTTCATAGTTAAGTGGGAAGATACCAAGGAAGGCAGAAAACAACACATCTGAAGAACACATTGCACGTTCATTCTGTGGATGCTCATAACAATGTCTGCTTGTGCAGCATTCTGAATATATTTCTTCTAAATATAAGGAAGAAATATCTGGAGGAGGCTCAGGGGAGACCTTATTGCTCTCTATAACTACCTGAAGGGAGGTTGTAGTGAGCTGGGGGTCGGCCTCTTCTCTCGTGTAACTGGTGATAGGACTAGAGGGAATGGTTTCAAGCTGTGCCAGGGAAGATTCAGGCTGGATATTAGGAAATACTACTTCTCTGAAAGAGTGGTCAGGCACTGGAATGGGCTGCCCAGGGAGGTGGTGGAGTCACCGTCCCTGGAGGTGTTCAAGGAACGTTTGGATGTTGTGTTGAGGGATATGGTTTAACGAGAACCATTGGTGATAGGTGGATGGTTGGACTGGATGATCTTATAGGTCTTTTCCAACCTTAGTGATTCTGTGATTCTGTGATTCTGTGAAAGCTCTGGGGCAAAAAAGAAATAAAATCTAACTACAAAATGGAATGAAAGAATGGAAAGAAGAAGGAAGAGAAAGGAAGAAAGAAAACAGCTGTGTAGGGAAGGATTTCAGGTGTGATGTTTACCGAGAAAAAAAAGAATTTGCACAAATACTACCCAGAAACATTCATCTGTGAAAGGAAAGGGTGACAGATTTTGGCTGGTTAACAAAGTAGAAACACTGCTGATGAGGGAAAGGGCCTTGAGAGAGGACACTGCAAGTGTTACTGTAAAAACGGTCCATGTAATGTTGAAGAATAACACAGTCATCTCTGAAATGAAATGACAAGACAGCCATGCAGACTGCATGTGAACTGATTTTATTACTCCCTCTTTGAGTGAAAAGGACTATGACGTTCAAAGCAGGTATATCCCATGTATTTTTCACAGCTGCATTCCACAAAAGTCACTCAGAACCATCCCCAAACACTGCCATAAATATTTAACCTGGAGTGTATTTTCATATGTGGACAGTCAAAGTTTTCCAGGCCATTCCCTACCCTTACTTTATTGTTGCTCCATATAAATCAGTAGGAGCATCTTTAAAACATCTGAAGATAAAAGGTCAGGAGCAAGGTGCATATATTCTCTTAGAAGTATACAGCAAACAGGCTCTTCTTACCTCTCAAGGCTCTCTAGAGCATCATGCAAACAATGAGCTGCTTCTTCACGTATTGCCATGAACTGGTGCCTTGTATCAGCACACAGATTAGATTTGCTTTTAATGAAATGGCTGATACTGCAGCTGGAAATAGAGCAAGAAAAGTGGAATTAGCATCTTGTGGTAACCACCCCACAGCAGTGTGAATGCATCTAAATCTGGAGATCTTTCACTCACATTAAAGTCCAAATTTAGTGTCATCTGTGATCTTTTTTCATCAGATTTATGAAAGAATTTGATAAATTAGAATTGCAAATGATATTAAATTTGGATTATTGCCGTCTTTCCTGCCTGTCACATTCTTCCAGGGAAGTCCTTCTGCACTGCAGTGAACTATGCTAACTGTACTGTAAGGTTTCACACGCCTGCTCTGTCCTCAGTGAAATAAAATGCCTGACATTTGCATGCCAAACTTCTTCCACACACTGAGCTGTGTTTACACTGCTTATAACGTGCATCAAAACCAGATCTGTACCCTCATGCTGGAGCACCACCTGTATGAAGACAGTCTGAGGGAGCTGTGCTTGTTCAGCCTGGAGAAGAGAAGGCTGTGGGGTGACCTCACTGCAGCCTTTCAGTACCTAAAGGGAGCCTACAAACAGGAGGGGAGCCAACTCTTGACAAGGGTAGATAACGGCAGGACAAGAGGAGATGGTTTTAAGTTGAAGGAGGGAAGATTTAGATTGGATATCAGGGGAAAGTTCTTTACCAAGAGAGTGGTGAGGTGCAGTGTGAGCTGCACAGGAGAGGCTGTGGAGGCCCATCCCTGAGGGTGTTCAAGGCCAGGTTGGATGGGGCCCTGGGCAGCCTGGTCTAGTATTGGAAGGTTGGCAGCCCTGCATGCAGCAGGGGGGTTGGAGCTTCATGATCCTTGAGGTCCCTTCCAACTCAAGCCATTCTATGATTCTATGAATATTATTCTTTCTTGATCCTTAATGAATATCATGTTTACTCTGTAGTCCTTCTGAGCCACTGACAGTAAATTGTAAGACAATACGAGGTTTAAAATTGAGTACAGTGTGCCTTTTCCAGTCTGTGAGACATCCTATGAAAACTGCACACTCTTAATGTGGCAGACTTGCTGGAGTTACCCAGGAACAAAGTTTATCATTTTTTCATATTATTCGTATTTTTTATATTCATATTATTCATATTTTCATCATATTCCTCTTGACCTCAACTCCAAGGAAAAAAAACGCTTCAGCAAAGCCCAATTATACAAATGATTAGTTGTGTCAGTCTTACAGCTGCAGAAAGCACTGCAGAACTGAATAATGAGGGAGCACACCTAATGGAAGTCTATTCTGCCACCTGGGCCGAGAGATATCGGTACCATTTGAATTCATTGAACACCAAATTCAGCTGCTCTGAAACAACACCAGCAACCCAACAACAAAATCCCAACGCCCCTCAGCCCTGTCCTGGTGAGCTCCTTCTCCTGGTCTTTCAGAAAGCCATTGGATAACACACCTCTGAAGTCCAGTCTTCTTAAGCATGTCTTCTTGTTCACGGACATCTTTTGACGCCTTCACGTGCGTTGTCTGGATCTGCTTCTGTGGGGCTGATGAAAAACAATCTGTATAAACATGTTAACTCTGGCCAATGGTCTCCCAGTTTCTGCTTGCCTGTCTCTATGGGATGTTTCTTCATCTCATGGCCAAACGAAACTCTCAGGTGTTACAGCTCTCAGGATTATTTTCAAATCTCATCTCACACAGAAACCAGTTTTTCACCTACATCTCTAAATGAATTGCTTGAATTTAAAGCTTTGAACTCTCCACTGTTCCCCCGTCCTAGCAAGGCCATCCATCTGTGCTCACCATCACGGACAGCTGCAACTGATGTAGAATATGACGTTTAGTGCAAAGCCCTCTCTCATATGTCTACCCAGCTTCTGGCAGACTGAACCTGAAGGTCTGCCAGACTCAGAAGACGTGACCACTCCTTTACAATAAAGAACAATTAGTTGTCTTCTATTATTCAGATAATTTAATTGTAACTGAAGAAGGAAATACCAAGCACTTGTAGTTTTCTTTAAGTGCCTTTTACATTGTCTCTCACTCATTCTCCTCAGGGTTTTGTTGTTGTTTATTTTTAAAACCTTTTCGATAACCAGTAAGCATTCACAGAACTATCTCAAATAAGTCCAAGATCTCCTTCCTGAGTGCTAATTTAGAGCCTAGCAGAATATTATTACATTATCTGGATGATAATCTTGTAGGTCTTTTCCAACCTTGATGATTCTATGATTCTATGATTATGTCAAACTCATAAAAACAATCTAAAAATAACACAGTGATCCTAAATACACACAGAGGGTGGTGACACACTGGAACAGGTTGCCCAAGGAGGCTGTGGATGCCCCATCCCTGGAGGCATTCAAGGCCAGGCTGGATGTGGCTCTGGGCAGCCTGGTCTGGTGGTTGGCGACCCTGCACATAGCAGGGGGGTTGGAACGAGATGAGCATTGTGGGCCTTTTCAACTCAGGCCATTCTATGATTCTATGATTAAATAGATACATGTTCAGTGCATCAGTTGATTATGCCAGAGAACGGTTTCAATGTTTTTACCTCCTACTGGACATTATAGATGTGAACGACAGTCTGATTATACAGCTGATATAACTAACTACTAATAAAACTCTTACTTAATATTCACATGGGATTATGCCATCTGTAAACCAATTTGTGACTGGTGAGGTCATAGAGAGACATGTACGAAGTTTCCTATACCTGAAGAGGATGTACACTGGCACATCTAGTGTTTCTAGTTTCAGCATCCTTAGTGATGCTGAAAAGTAAGCCTACTTGATATCAGCAGCCAAGAAAAGTAACTTACAGGGGAAAAAATGTTGTTGTTTAGTTTGCATTGACACACTCGTAACTTCGGCCAAAGCTCCGCTCAGGTTGACATTGTCTTCAGAGCAAAGCACAAGAGAATTCACACTGCTGAGGGGGGTCTGACCGTGAGACGACTGACTGCTAAGCTGAGAGCTGGCTGGAGCAGCTGCCTTGTTTGTCTGCCTCCTAAACGGGATGCGCCGTGCTTTCCGCATGTATTTCTGTGCATATAAGAAAGAACAAAAAGGGATTTTCTGCAGCAAATTTCAGCAGCAGATTTGGTTTCAGACTTCTGTAGCATCTTTGACAATAAAGAATCTTTTTTTTTCTGTACTAATTCCAGTAGGTTTATCTGGTCTTCCTGTAACCTCACCCATTTTTCTTCACTGACTTCACCAAGGCAGCAGTTACATGGGTAGGGCCTGCTTTTTTGGCCATCTTCCTTCCATATTCCTCTGCTGTAGCATTAATGACAACAGGTTAAGCTGATTTGTAAGCAAGTAACACCGCAGCTTTGGAGAGAGTTGGTAATAAAGCAACTTTTTCATGTTTATGGATGAGTAAGTCAAAATGGTTTGATAAATGTTCAGGTCTCCTCCTCACATATGATAACCTTACAAGCAAGTTTCCTGTGTCCAACATGTAGAACTGAAAGCAAACTGAATTCTTCAGGCTTGATAATGAGAACAGTACGTATTATAAACCAAGTACCCCTGGAGAAACCCAGTATGCCCACCAGAAGTTTCATATCAAATTGAAAAGCTGTGTTCAAGGAATAATTAGCATAAAGGATAGAGAGGAAATTAATTCAGGGAGGAGGAAAAATAAAAATGTGAATGCTTTATGACACGTCAAGGCTGACATGCACTTTGTGTTCCTCTGCTCATGCTCTTTGGGACCTGGCTTTAGAGAAGTGGGAAGACCATACGGAAAAATCAGAAAGGCACCTACTGAGAAACAGCTCTTAGTTCTGTGACTTTCTGGCTTGCCCTCACCGTTTGCTTACAGCAAAAAGAAGAGTTGCATAAAAACACAATCTTTATCTTTGGGAAGTTTCACAGCTTGCTGCTTGTTCCCCACCAGCCCTCCAGGATGCCAATCTGAAATCTCCAGGGTCTTCAACTCTTAAGAAAAAGGGGAATAAATGCAAACCAGAGTCTACATAACTTCCAGCAGAACATTTAATCCTTCCTACATCAGTATTATCACTAAGGCCAAGGCACAGCTTCAGTCTTCTGAGCAGTTACCTACTGCTTTTCCTACTACCGAGAACCAAACTGTTATTCTACAAAAACACAGAGGAATAATCTGCAATTCACGGGATCCAGAATACAAAATGAGGTATCAAGGAGCTCAATTAGGCAACAAAAAGAATAAATGCTTGAAAAATTGGATTCGTTCCCAAAGAATAAATTAATAATACCTTTGTGTTCGTAATGAAGAGCTCCCACATATATGTTGCCAACTTTTCCTCTTCAATTTCCTTCACTGATTTTTTAAAGCCACCAGGGTCCCTAAGTAAAAACAACGCAATTAGTTTCCTATTTCAAGAGTTCTTCTTATTAAGTTCTTTTAAGAACGTAATAAACAGAGGGCAAATGGTGACTGACTATGACATGTTTGCTTATAAGAAAGACAACACAAGCAGTATAGGCCATGAGTAACCCATAGTCACAAGACAGCACAGTAATTCTTGCAAACAACCACACATGTAACTGAGCCAGATTATCCTCTCCACTTTCTCTGTGCAAGATTTAGTGGATCAGAATGATGGCAGGTTCATGCAAGAGTTTGTTTTTTCTATCCTGTTGGCTGAGTGAGGACCTCTATTAGTGCAAAAGCTTAAATGTTACACCACGTAGACAAAATTAAACGTGAAAGATGCAATCCTGGCAGCTGTGGTACAACAGCAGGTCACTGCTGAGGTTGTCTCATTTATCATTCAATCCCCACCTAATCAGTCAGAAGTTTTACAAAGTAGATTAATGTTCTAAGCCTGCTCCCTTCACCACATTTAAATATCTTTTTGTATACATAGATGCTATATGATCTGAATGAAAGCATAATTTTTCATGGTTACTGCAAAATGAATATGTTGGCTTATCAGTTCAGATAACGTTGAGGAAGAGGAGTGGTGTGTAGAGACTGCAATAGAAAGTAGAAGGAAGAAGAGACAGCACTACTTTTGTATCTGGAAATGACTCCAGAGCCTTATACATTAACACCCTGCTGTCAGCCTGTCTACTGGTCAGTCCTCGTATGTAAAGGGGTGAAAAATTCATCCATGATACGCATTGGACTGATTCCTCCTCCAGGCTAATTCTACATAATGGTACTATGCCACTCTTGTTGTATATAGGCACAGTTTGTCTTCACTGAGAATATACAGAGAAAACAGAACAGCTCTGAAGAGCTTTGCCCTGCAAATCAGAGCATAAATTGTTCAAAGTTTTAGCAAGCATTTGTGAATAATTCAAATAAATGTTCAGTCAACATTGTTGTATTTATTGACTAAAAATGTTGAGAACTTAAATATTTACTTCTAACAGCATAAAAGTTCAGAAGCAATGCACCTTCTGTAAGTACTCATCACTGCCATGCATCATTGATAGAATGAAAACAGCAGCTAAATATCACTTAATAGCTGGCTTTGTTCTGTAATTAAAACGTATCTGGAATTCCTGTTTAGTTAGGGGATATCCCTCTAAGGAAGGCTCTGGGAATAGGCATACCTACATTACTACAAGTTTCTAGTTCACATAATTATTAACAAAAGGAGAAAGGGAAGGAAAACAACTAAATTTCACTAGGTTAGCTCAGTATTTTCTGCTAAGACTTCACTTAAATAGTTATTACTTGAAATAAGAGAAAAAAACAACTAATGACATAAGATTCCCAAACTCCCATTCCAAAGACTACTGTGAATTGCACACGTACGTTAGATTCCAGCAGGATAATATAGAATGCATTGAACTGCTGGATTCAAGAGTCAGGGCTTCCAAAAGCCAATGTATGGCACACAGCTGGCGGAAAAGACATTCACTGCAAAAAGAAGAGACAAATGTGTTATGCTACAGGTAGGAAAACGTAGTCAAACTGCCATTGTGTTGACTGAAATAGATATATCTAACAGTAAAAGAAGCTTTTGTCGGTAAAAAGCAATTCTGCAGCAGAATACTTCCATTGACCCAGTGAATTCTGCACACTCTTCAAGGTTTTTTAATGTTGAAGCATATTTTTGAACATGAAGCTTTTCAGAGGACTTGACTTTGTGATGCGCTCAGCGCTTCCACACCTACGAGGATTCCAGCATTTATGAACTCATGATTTGGGTTCTTACGGTGTTTTGGATTCTATGGTAGCTTCTACAACTTTGCATTTGAGAAGAGGCAGTGTATGAACTCAAAATGCCAAACCAGGATTTTTATGAACTATCTTCAGGGGAATCAACTTTTTACTTGGGTAGATAGTGATAGGACAAGGGGGGATGGCTTTAAGCTCAAGGAGGGAAGGTTTAGATTGGATGTCAAGGGGAAGTTCTTCACAGATAGAGTGGTGAGGCGCTGGGACAGGCTGCCCAGAGAAGCTGTGGATGCTCCATCTATGGAGGTGTTCAAGACCAGGTTGGATGGAGCCCTGGGCAGCCTGGTCTAATGCCAGATCTGTAGGTTAGTGTCCCTGCCTGTGGCAGGGGGTTGGAACTTAAGGATCTTTGGGGTCCCTTCCAACCCAAGCCATTCTATGATTAGCACTGTAGCTTAACCCACATGCAAGTATACATATGAAGACACTTTTGGTGAGCAAGAGGTTAATGAACTTAGAACGAAATAGTGTGCATTGTATACATACCGTGTTCTCCTTCTCTCTTTCTTAGGCCTAATTTTTTTGTTTTCTAAGCTTGGAAAAATTAAATTTAACTTTGACAGCCTTTCCTCAAAACACCATGTATGCAGATTTCATGCAAATAAGTCAGAAGATGCTAAATCAAGACCTGGAGAGCAAACGATGCCTTCAAATATACCTTTGTGCTTCAGAGGGTCTTGGAGTCAGGACACTGCTATAAACAGGAGCGTAAGACCGTAAGGTCATCTTTTTTTTCTTCTTCCCTGATTTTTTCGGGTGGCTGCCTTCTACTGGAGAAGAACTGTCAGAAAGAATGAAGATGGAAATTAAAAAAGAGAGCATATAAGGGGAAGACTATTTCATGATTAAACAGAGAGAAAACCAGAAGAAGGTGGTAATAGGGCTGAGCTAGCCAATAAACCCATTCTGCAAGCCACACCACAAATTCTGCATGCAGTTCTTCATTATTCTCAGTGTTGTGGATACACTGGGCAGCAAAAACATGGCACACTCTCACCAGATCTCCTCAGAGAATGACTTCTAAGTACCTAAAAACCTCTCCCAGTTCACCCTAAACTTCCACCTTCCAAGCTTTCTCCTTTTTTAACAGTGCAACAAGCATTTTTGGTCCATAACTGTTAAGTTCACAGGTGCTCACTGAGATTTTTAAGCATTTTCTCTTCAAGTTCATAGTAATAAGTAGTAATATTCTGGCTCAGTGACAGAAACAGAGATCGTTGCTTTTTAAAACCACTGACTTTGGACTACAAAAAGCCCTCTGAATCAACTTACGTGTTCATTTCTCCATCTGACACCTCTACCTCGGATGAACATTCGCATGGCTGGAAGTCAGCTCTCCATCTCGTCACCTGAGACTTTCGTGCTTTCAATGCTTTCTTCTGCTCCAGTGATTCTTGGTGAAGGATATGAAAATATTCTCCACCCTGCTTCACAATATTGATATGATGCCTGCAAAAAAAATCTCATTTTATAACGTGTACTGAAGACACCGACTTAAATTTTAAGAAATTTTGCATTCTTTGCATTCACATTCTTCTATAACCAAGAGTTCAACACCAGCATTTCCTTTTGCAATGTGATTACAAAGGATAATCCCCCATTATGAACCAGGAGATCTTTCCATCATCTCTTACAGCACTGGTGGATGTTGGAGTTTAACAACTGAAGTCAGCACCATGGTGTTCACTACTTGATTTAAAAACTCCTTGCCTAATTCTAATTTATAGCAGCCAATTGACCACTGGGCCCCTATCCATCACGTGCTGTAACAGGCCGTGCCCTGAAGCTACCAGGGAAGATAACAGACAGGCAAATAAAGGTGAGTCAGGGCAGGGAAAGGCTTAAAGCATTAATTAACAATTAAAACATTACCACTAAAGTAGCAGATAATCCAAGCCAGACAAGGGCGTGCTGTTCAGGCACAGGATGCAGCCCTTTAAATTAGCATGGTGCTGACTTTCAAATTAGGTGTCATCAGGCTGCATTGATTCTTTCTCTAACCAGTCTTGGAAGATTGGCCTTGTTTCTTTTACTGAAATTAACAGCCTCCCTTTAACTACCAGAAATACATTAAAGCACATGAAGATCACAGAGAGTACAAATTTCAGCCACTGAGCTCACTAGTTCTCAACTGGAATGGTTTGCTCTTGCTTTCCTTGATGAAAAACTATTTGCACAGCTTAATGGTTGGAGGACTTGGTTTTGTCAGCCTTATTTTTAAGTCGACCAATCACAAACAAAGTCTGAACACCTTTCATGTTCAGGTGGATGATAACCCATCTGCTAGCTATTTCTATGCTAACTTTGGAAAAAAACGAAATGAGAAAATAAGATGTCTCCGATAAGAAATACTGTGTGCTTTAAAAACAGATGAGGATTTCAGAGCTGTGTGTGACATGACTTTTTTCTTCCATAAAACCCTACTATTTTGAGTAACAGACATCTACTGGACTGGTAGAAAATAACACCACATTCCCGCTTTATGCACTTCTCCAGTAGTTCTCGCTTGCTTTCATTTCTCCCAGCCATGAAGACACTGGTATGAAAAAGATTTATATAAGTATTCCCTCTTAAAGATCAAAGCCATTGCTGTAGCTGCACATTATGACCACACGAAACAGTGAAGAATGAGGGTATCGCATGAATCAAAGACAACTGACAGAACAGATGGTTATAAACCAGAAAGGTGTTTTTTGTTTGCTCATTGTGTGGTTGCTTCTTTTAACATTAATGGCCACCATTGGAGAAAGATGTGTAAGAGGCAATTGGTACAATAAAGTACAGTTTTAGAAGTGTTATGGAGTGTAATTAATATAGAAGGATTTAATACGTGTATGCAAAAACCAATGATGGTTCTCATACACCAACAGGAGAAGAAAAGCTACACACACTTGTGAACAAACGTGAACATTCTGTGACTTCCTTGAAGTCTCAGCTATTACAACAGATAGCTCTGCAGTCTGCAGACAAGAAATTAAATAAACAGAAGCATAGCATACAGAAGAGCTTTAACAAGAGACAAACAAAAATTCCTCATAATTCCACTGAATTATTTCAGGAATATTTATGAATTACCCCAAATGCTCACAGACTCTGGTCAGAGAAACTGTAGAATAAATCCAAGCTTAGAACATAGGGGACCAATATAGAATTAGGTGACCAATGTACTTTTCTGCACTATTGATTTACAGTACCTGCTAGAATAGGACATCAAATATTTCTACATTTGAATTCTGGTATCAGGATATGCTGCTCATACCATAACATAATAAATCTACCTGGTTTGCCTATTTGACAAGTAGGTGAGAATCATTCATTAAAATGCAAATGCAATCAATGATGAACTTTTCAGTGTGTTTATTAAAATAATGGAGCTTCAGTCAATTTTAGTCACAACACAGATTTTCAGCTGTGTTTCAGACAAAAGGACTTTCTTTTCAAGTTAAGAACCTCGTTAGCAAAGTAGTTGCAGTCTACTCGTACCAGCTTAATTCTTCCTCTCTGTAAGACCCAATGTTATGATCACAGTGAACAAAAGCTGAGCTGTGAGCTTTAAGGACAATAACTATCCATCAAACAATTTAACTATACACAGATAATTCCTCTGATCATGGAAATTGCTAGTCGCTGTTTCATAGCATTTACTTATCTTAATGGAAAAAGGCTTTCTAGTAATAAAGCTAATGAAAGAACATCTTCTGCTCCAGACACCGTGCAGCAGAAATTCAACCTTTTTCCACAGGCATAGAGCCAACTGTAAATTGAGATAAAAGAAAATTCATTTGCACACAGAGCTGTTTTTACTTACAAAGGACACAAAGAACAACAGGAGACCAAACTCTGCGTTTGTTGCAAGCTGTCAGTGGTAATATCCATTTACACCAATGGAGAATCTGTTCCATTCTCTTACCAGTGAATACTGGAGCTGTTGACCATTGCACTCAGTTCTTTAGTGCCCTTACATTCAGTGTGATAACATATATACATACATCTGTGCCTGTATGTCCATAAGTTAGTTATGTTAAGATCACTTCACACCTTTGGGATCCTGAGTGAGGTGAGAAAGTCTCATTGTAAATGAAAATTAGAGCACTGTTCACTTAAAATATAATCAGTGAGTTATTAAAGAGTGCTTACATGACCCTCCTTAAATTACCAGCTGCCATGAGAGGTGAGCCTGAGAGAGCAAGTCCTGCTCTTTGGCTTTACGTGGCACTTGGGTTGTGTTCTGAAAGTTTAGCACATGGGAAAAAGAGCTTACGGGTACTCACAATTAATATGTAGACACTAACGTAAATGAATTAAGAATTTGGGTTAGGTAGTGTTTATAACCAAGCTAAAGAGATACAAGTGTACACGAGGCAATGGAAAAATCAGGAACACACCAGTTACAACTCCTATTTAATGGCTGAGTAATCACATAAGAAGAGTCTAATAGGTAAATATTCATACATCTATTTTCCCTAAGTTCAGTTAATACCAGATTATAATTACATTAAGATCTATTAAATGCAGCTACCAACCCACAGAAACTCAGACAGATGTTATCATTTACCATACTGAACATTCTGGCAAGGAACTGAAGTGGCACCAGATCAACATCTGCCTTGAGCAGTTGAAGGCACACACCCAATCTGGAATACCCACGTTATTTTGGATGTAGATTCCCATTTTGTTCTCCTGAAGATGAGTACTCCGTACTCAAATGGGTTCGTTTACAAACAAAACAAGCAAGAAACACTCTCCCAAAAAAACCACACACCAAAAAATAACAAAACCAAAGCAAACCCTGCATGAAGGCAGCTCCCTCAGCCTGTCTTCATAAGAAGACAGCAGATCTCCAGTAGCTCCACGTCTTTTTTGTGTTAGGGGCACCAGACCTGGATGTGGTATTCTAGATGAGGCATCACAAGGGCAGAGTAGGGGAAAGATCAATCTTCTTGCCTTGGCATGCAAAGGTATTTACAGAACAATGACATTTTAATACTAAATAATGGAAAACTCATTTTAAGTGTTAGCTTTGTTCAAACACTCAGTGACAACGTGTCATTTTGTTCCACGATACATGGAATTAGGCTGTCATGTTTAGATAGTAAAATCTAATAAGCAATGAACTACTTGCACTTACAAAAATTCAAATACAAATATATTTTTGCATGAGAAGAAAGGAGATGGAGACTCAAATGAACAGTCTGGAAGGGCAGAATTGTTGATGGGAATAGCAGTCTTTCCTGTGATTGATGATAGGGATAATGATTCATACATCCGTACACATAAATGGATGTCTTTGGCCATGACTGCTGTCTAATTAATGTGAGCCATCACTCACGTAAAAGAAAATTTTTGCTTCTGGAAATGAAATGCTACAAACTGCCAGCAGTGACAGTGCTAGAAACATGACAATTAGAGTGATTTCTGCCAACCAGGAAAAGGGCACAGAACACTGGTTTCCAAGCAACTGACATTATGAAGTATTAAGTACACTGGAAACTAATATTGGCAGATAAACATTTCACCTTCTCAGTTTCTGCTGCCTGACTCTCTTTTTTTGCTTCTTAACTTTATGTTACCTCTCCTTCCCACTCTCACACACTCAGCTGGATCATCTAGTAAACCATGTGCATTAAGGAATGCCAACTTAGCAGAATCTCCAAACACTGAAGTCTTTCTCATCTCCCTGTATATATATATATAGGATTGGTATAGATTCACAGGTAAGGATAGCAAAGGTCATAACCCAAACTCCAAAATCAACACGCTTCTTGCCTTTCAAAATCTTCCCATAATAGCTACCATGTCAATCACAAAAGTTAAATGGCTCTGTAATAAGAAATACCCAAAGACAGCCAGTTACAAAGCTGCCCACAGGAAGACAAGTAATAGGAACAGCTCTTAAGGTACATCAGTCTATCTGTTGTTGCAGGCATAAAGAATGCATTAACAGAGCCTGGGCTTTCTGTGTAAAGACTGACTTTTAGAGATCTGCCTTCAGGAAACTTGAAGCATTGAAAAGAAACATCTAGTTTCTAATTTAAAGCCAGCCAATGGAATACTACTAAACTGCCAGCAGTCTGACATATAGTTTTATTCAACTTGCTCTACTAAAACAGATGCAAGGGAACTAATTTTCTTCAAACTACTGACAATGCACTGCATTACAAGGGCTTAACACAGCCCTTTTGGAAATAAAGGCTTGAGTGGCTCACAAAATGGCATGGACTCCTTCCCTTTGAGCTTGTAGCTCCAAGCTGTCAATTCCTAGGTATCACTGATGGAGGATGATCACATCCTGTCACTGTCACGTGGGGACCTGTGCTTAGATGACTGCCACTGCACACACAGTTCTCATTTTTTATGTTGGCAGAGGTAAGGTCCATTTTTCTTCCTTTTTTTTTTTCCCTGATGCTTCAGTTTTCCTTGCCAAAAGAGGATTAGAGTGTGCTGGCAGAGCAGCCTCATCACTGCCATGTAGTTTGGTCAGCCTCGTTTGACTAAATCTGGAAAACATCTCAGCTTTTCAGTAAGTAGCTCTGTTTCATGAGAAGTATTTATTTAAATTCATTAATTTCCTCTAGAACATAGCACGCATCTGCCTCCCAAACTGAAAGAGAACTTCAAACTCACATAGGATCAGAAACCNCCCCCCCCCCACCAAAGCATCTGTTTCTATCCAATGACAAAAGTAGCCTTGAGGGAGAAGGCTTCTAACTCAGGAGCTCAGGTAAATTCTCATGCTAGGTGTAACAAATCCAAGCCCATGCATGCAGTCAAACATTTAAGGTCTGTGCAAACCAAGCAGAACAATGACCTTCTAACAGGCTCTTCCATCACTGTGCACCTCGGTGCATATCCCCAGCCTTGCCAAAGAAAAGACCAAGGGTGTATTAATCAGCTCATGCAGTGGAGAGGAACGTAGGGACAGCAGCCTGGCAGCTCGCCCTGTTTGTAGAGCCTAGACAAGGACAGACTTTCAAAGCATTATCCCTCTTCTCATTTCTCTTTGGTATCAATGATATTTGTATGTCTACCTCCACCTCTTCTGAGTGCCAATGAATACAAGTAATGATGGCTACACACACCACGAATAAGAACTTAGTTGTGACAGAAACCAGAAAACACGTTTGGCTCCTCAATGAAGACTGAGATGTTTCCAAATCACTTTCATAATACATTCTGCTAGGTTCTGTTTCCAGTTTCTCTCACTTTTCATACCTCCTTTTTAGACACAGATAATGTTTTCAGCCAGCCTCATTTTAAAAAGCAGCCTTCTTTTTAAGCTCTGTTGTGCTGATTTGGGTGTTGTTGTTTGCTTTTTTGTGATGTTTAATAACATGAGCATTCCCAACTTGCATGGCCTTGCTGGCTGAGCTAGCCCACAGAAGTGATTTATGGGCAAGCTGTTTTTATAACATATTAACTACAAATCTCCCGTGCTTTGGTAATCTTTGCTGTGTAAGCATTCCTACATCTTGCTATGATTTATGGTTGGTTATAAAGACTTCTGCTTTCTTGGTTTTCATGCAACACATCCTCATGCAACTGTGTATTACTTAACATTATTTCTGGATCACACAGATGTCACTGCAACAAAGCAATAAAAAAAGGGTATTTCCCTCAGAGCTGAATGTCATATCAAAGTTGCTGTGCTTCTTACTAAGACTAAGCAAACCCAAGAAGTAGCAAGAGGAGATTTCCTTCTGCAGAAATGGAACAATAATTCTTAGCACAAAGCTAAAGATATTTGCCCAAGGAGACATATGTTGTCTTTGCTGCCGTACTGTATTCCACCCACTGAATTCAATAGTGGGAAACAGTCAAATCAGTCAGGGCTATTTTCAGTCTACACGTGAAACCTCCACTGGAAGAAAGATGCAGCGACTCTCAGAAACTGGAGTTAGAATTATCTACAGATTTCCCAATTATTATTATTATTTTTAATGCTACACAAATATAAGCAAATTCCTTCCCATAATTTAACATAAAACTCTGCCTGAGAGCTGGCAGGTGCCTCCCCACAGTGATTTGGTGCTACCCATCAGCAGGAAAGCCCTGACAAGGCCTCCTGCTCAGAACTAGTGCTCAGAAGTGGCTGATAGCCATGAAAGATGACAAGTTTGAACAACCTCTGCATTCAGTGATCACCCTCTTGTGTACTTACAGTGTATTACTGAGAGGAAGCATGAGTATGTGGTTATAAGTTTTATCTTCTCTTTAATTATATTTTTTAGCATATAAGGTAGCACATGAAAGCTTTATGAATGCATTCAAGTCTGTTCCAGTAACGACTCTTGAAATATTTTTGAGATAAGCTTAACATTTTTACTATTATGTCACATCACTGTGATCATTATTGCTAAAAACTCCCTCACAGTTTGCTCCATTATACACTTTAATACAAACAAGCTGCAAGATCACAGGCACTACTTGCCATGAATACTTATCAATTAACATCCAATTAAGACAACTGTTGGCTGCTCCTTTTCAATCACGAGGATAGGCAGCAAAACTCAAATCCACAAAGGTCATTTGCACCCCCTGTCTCTCTGCAGTACATATTAGCATGCTGCTGTGCTAGCCCGACTGCTTTCATTGGAATGAAAAGTTGCTGTCCTAATGATTTACAACTCCAGTTCTCCTCTTTTGTGCATTTCCCACTCTGCTCCACCCCTTCAATAGCTCCTTTTCTACATCCTGAATTTGTTACTGAGAAGTATCGCCAACACGCCCTTCGGTCCAAACATCAGTGCACCAATTCCCACTTGAAATCATCTTTTCCTGCAATTTCCTATTACAATATTTGGTTAAAAAGCCTGCTGATGTCCGCTCTTACTGTTCTGCAAATGTAGTCAAAGTAAGATTGTATGAACGCTCAAGACGAACATCTGGCATGTTTTAATTGCTAAAAGCCAAGGAGCTTCCAGTTTTAGACAACAGAATAATTAGAAAGAACAACAGTTAATGTATACTTTTGATTTCCAGATACTAAGTCTGTTGCATATTGTTCTGAATCATTTGGCTACTGCCTGCTTTAGGAAGCATTAGAGAATGAGAGTCCAGATTTCAAAAACCAGTTTCCCTGACTTTTCTCAATCAAATTTCTCCACAGCCATTATAGCTCATAACATTTCACTTAAATCATATAAGTAGGAAACATGACTTAAATGCCACAGTACATAGAACAAATTATGTTAGACATGCTGCAGGATCACCACTGGGATCACAGTGTAATACCACACATTCCTTACATGAGGTGACAGGCAAACATCATTGAAGCACGTATTGAGACAACAGTGCTCTCTCTTTGCTTTTAGTTTTTCACTGCTCTACTCTGCTAGTAATAAGCAGACAATAAATTATATTAATCTCCCCATGCTGAATCTCTTCTCCTCATGATGGTAATCATGAATGATCTTCCTGTCCTCACCTCAACCCTTGAGCCTTTTTTTGCTATTTTCTGCCCTTGTTCTTCAGAGGATCAGGAGGGTGAGAGCAGCGTGGTGGTATTTAGCTAGCCATTAATGTGAAACCACCATGCCATGCAGTCAATGTAAAAAGGAAATATAAATGGACTCGTGCAGAAATACAAGATTAGGTCTCCCCTTTGTGTTCCACATACGTTTCAGTGGTCATGGAAAACCAGAGGACAACAATTGCACTCAGGCATTTTAATTAAATGAAGCCAGTTTCGAATGCAACCATAATTAAGTTTATGGGACTAGAAGAACGTGGAGGAGTTGGAGATGCTTCGACAGGTACGTATTTCTTATTTGTCAGCACAACAAATTCTGCTTGGGATAATAAAATGGAGTTGGGTTCTTTCCACCTTCTGCGTCAGCAGTAAAAAGCCAAACTGGATGCTAAAGATCAATTGCCCAACATGCCTACCATCTGTGGGTGTGGTACAGATACAACTGATCAAGGCTTAAAAGGCAATTCTGAAGACAGTGTGCATAAAGGAATATAATTTTACTCTTCCTTTTGGCTGTACTGGCTTCTGGAGGTGAGAAGGGATAGAAGACTAAAAGTTGGGGATTTAAACCCTCATTAAAAGACAACATTAGAATCAAAAACACATTAAGATCAAATCTATTCACATCATTAAAAGTCTGCATTAACATCATTTTGCAGATTACATTACCATTAAACATCCAGCAGAAGGTGAATCTGCATTTATGATTATGTCTTGAGTTAGAAGCAGGTTACACAAAACACTTCATGCGTTGCAAGGAACAACTGCACTCACTCGAAGTGATGAGCTGGATCTCTTAACAAGACCTTTCCTTGGAGCTTCTGATTAATCAGGGCGGTTTGGGAAAAAAAATAAATCAGAGAAACAGAGACATCACTGAAGTCTGGAAGAACAACTCAAGCATTTACTTACCCGAGACATCTGAGTTCCATTTGTAATTGGAAAAAAGTCATACTTCACTAAAATGGCTTCTTCAACCTTCACAATACGCAGTGTTTATTATTTTGTTTATGGCTTCTTACCTTTTGGCACACTTATCAAGTGGATTAACAGAATAAGCGTAAAACAAAATAACCAGAGTTAAGGACAGAAGGGAAGAATCATAGAATTGCTCAGGTTGGGAAAGACCTTAAAGATCATCAAAGTCCAACCACAACCTAACCATACTACCCTAACTCTAACAACCCTCTGCTGAATGTGGAGTTTAACGTTATCATGAGTAACTAGTGCAGAATTCAAACTGCTCGGATATAAAATTGGAGATATTTAAAAACACTGCATCGTGACAACTAATGATGTGATTCCTCAACAGCAGTACATGCAAAGAAGCCTGTCTGACCTAGCTTCCTCAACTTTTGTAAATCTGCTCTCTCAGTCAAACAGAGCAAGAACCTAATTCACCATCAATATAACATGCTGATTCAATACCACACGTTCTATTGATTGGAAAACCCCCTTATATTTAACCTATGAAAATATTAAGTTTTTATATAAATGCTTATCTTCTTGCTGCTTGCTTTAATTCAACTATTTTTATCTAGTGAGTGTTCTTCAAAGGCTTCAAGTCTACAGAGCTTGTAAACTCCCATGTAATCTGTACCCTGTTGGGGCTGGCAGCAGTAAATCATCAATTTTATTTGCAGGAGGCTGTAACTAAACCTTGCCAGATGTAAATCTTTTTGTACTCCCGCTTGCTGTTTCAGCTGCAAGCGATTCTTGTTTCTCAACACTCGCATCATGGAAGCTAGATAGATCCAAGAAAATTTAGTAAACCTAGAGCCACCTACTGCAAGGCCTATTATACAGCTTTGCAATTATTCAAGCTAATACTGAGCAAACACAATGAGCAGTCTCCATAGGCAAATTTGGAGTGTAATCAGAACGTGTGATTGAGACAGAACAGCACATAGAAGCTGCAGCCTCATCAGTGTAAGTAGCGACTGCATTAACAAAGCTGAAATACGAGCATCAACAAGATCTGAGCACACGTAAAAGAATGAGATGGTAGAATGGTAAAGCCTACGACCAACAGACCTCGTTGTGTTATTTTTTTTCCCCTTTCTTTCTTTTTAAATGAGTCTGTAAGAAATGCTCTGTGGTGGCAATGGAAGATACCATTCTCTGACAGTGGCAGTGGAAGATGCCTATTAGGAACAGCAAGCACACCCAGCCACTTTCTGTGGTCAGTCCCCTAAAATTAGTAACGGTTGCAGTCCAACCTCAGCTGGCTGCATGGCATATAGAAACCCAGATCTGTGTCTGTTTAAAACATCCCAGCTCCCATCAGGTAAGGGACACAAAAATCGATGTCCTCCAAGTCATGATTTTCCTCCATCTCAAGTTGGAATAGTCCATACGAGTCTGTGCATTTCTGTTACAGTGGTAGATACTCTCACTATAGTTTTCCATCCTATAGTGGACATTATACATCCCAACCTTTCTGGTGGATTACCAGATCTTAGCACAGCATTGTTGCACACAGATGCAAATAGGTAACAAGCACCTTAATAACGAACAGCAAAACAGTGCAGTACTGATAGAGCTAGCAGTGGTTCCTCATGCAGCACTCAGAACGTCTTGAGCTATAAACTATTGAGCAATATAGACTATAAAGGAAAAATTACAAGCCATCTTTTCTAAGCAATTAGTACAGCTGATGAGTTTGCTGATAAGCTAGCTGCCACCACTGCAGAACCAACAATTCCTTTAGCCTGAACTGACCCATTTCTGTGTGCTCTGGATTTCCTTACCTCAAGTGAGCTAGAGTTTTACTAAGAGTCTTCAGCTCCTTTCCTGTTTCTCTAGAGGAGGTGAGCCTTTTCACTGATTCCAGCGGATCAGACTGAAAGTGATCAAGTTGAGAATTAATATTAAGCTATTAAGAAGAGCTTAGCACAGAGAAGGTACATGCAGTCTCACAGTTCAGCTTTAATCACGGTTTTCTGAGATAACCATCATCTGGGAGAGCATTATGAGATTTCATGAGCACGTAAACAAACCTTATATCATATGGCTTTACAAGCCCACATGTATCATAGAATGGTTTGGGTTGGAAAGAACCTCAAGGATCATCAAGCTCCCACCCCCCTGCCGCACGCAGGGCCACCAACCTCCACACTTAATACTAGACCAGGCTGCCCAGGGCCCCATCCAACCTGGCCTTGAACACCTCCAGGGATGGGGCATCCACAGCCTCTCTGGGCAGCCTGTTCCAGCACCTCACCACTCTCTTGAGTGTAAGTGTGCTTCAACAGCTTTTGGTCATTGGCTGACTTCAGGTTTGACAGAAGTCTTACAAGCAGCTAAGAGCCTGAGAGGTTTATGAAACCAAAACTGGAAGCAGAGACTCTTCAATTACCTAGACTAAGGGAACGACTGCTGTGACTCTCATGCATCAAACCACAAAAAGCACACACAAGAGAGAAATCTTCTGCAAGTTCTAGTCCAGAAAAATGTTCAGATGCAAACAAGTTGATTGGAAAAAAAAAAAGACAAGGAAAAGAAAGCAAAAAAGCAATAGGAAGAGCTTCACAGACATAGCTCTCTTTTTGGAGCACAGAGTGGAATGTATCCATTCTTTTTGTTCTTACTTTATTTTATTTTTTAGGAGTGTACAAACCAGGTTCATGATTTTACATAGGGGAATTAAAACCATCACCTTTAGGGCACTGTTCAAAGTGCCTGCAAAATTTCTTCCTCTGAACAACTATGCATCCAAATTTATGGCAGGTGAAAGCTTGCATTTGCTGTGGAACTGGCCCTGCCTTAGAAGTACCCCTGGGACTTCCAGAGAACAGCTGCATCAGTTTCATAGAATTATGATCACATGCTGTGCACATACAGTGTTTTTGCATGTGTTAGTTAAGCTAATAAAACATGCAGCTGAGGCAGAGATCAACGTGCAAGAAGTGCATGGCTGAACTGCCATCCATTGAGAAGAGTAACGCCAGCGGGCACAGACTGAGGTGCAACCTACGGTGTTCCTTGGGGCAAGCCTGTGCATCTCATAAGGCGTCCAGAAAAATAAACTCCCAGTAAAGGAAAGTCCTACAGCCTCAGGCTTTCGAGATATAAGTATGTGCAATATTGGCCAATGTACACCAAAAATCACAACGTTTTATTTAAAAAGTCATTTTGAATGCATTAGTCATTCTGTGCTGTTACATCGTTTAAGGTTGGTCTTCTATGATGAATGGACTGACACTGCTAAACTGAATTTCCTGAGTATTCTTTTTACCAGATTACAATATAAACTTGTCTCACTCATCAGCAATAGTTTTATGAGATAAAACCTATCATACGTTAGCAGAAAGGCGGGTTCTTATGCATAGCAGGGCTTTAAACATCAACCACTTGTATATACTCAAAGCATAGAATCACAGAATCATAGAATAGCCTGGGTTGAAAAGGACCACAATGATCATCAAGTTTCAACCCCCCTGCTATGTGCAGGGTCACCAACCAGCAGACCAGGCTGCCCAGAGCCACATCCAGTCTGGCCTTGAATGCCTCCAGGGACGGGGCACGATGCTTGTATGGTGGCTTCTTTAACTCCATATCAAAGCTTCACCAGAAACGAAACTGCATGCTCTCACCTTTGGATTAACAGAGCTCTCGTTAGCAGTAACCTCAGCCACTTCTCTCTGTGGTCTTTCCTGCACGTCTTTTTTCACTGGTTCCTAAAAATGAACAAAAACGTGTAGCCTTATTTAGAATGCTGGTTAGACATAGAGAAGCAGATCACCATTTTAAAAAACAAGTGGTGCAAGCAACTTTTCCTACAGAGATGCAAACTAAATCAAAAATTAAGGCAAGTCTGATGCAGAAACACTTAAAACATCACTAACTCTGGCACTCAAATAGATTCTCATGTGAAGCACCTGCAGAAAAAACTACCGTGCAAAATGCATCCATGCTTTCTAAATTACTGCACTTGAATTTTATTTTTTTTAAAGAAACCTCTTCTCATGGAAGGCTATTATCTACCATGTCTAACATAAAAAGAAAATCCAATTTCCAAAACAGGAATAAGAAATTACTTACCTGTAATTGCTCTTCCCTGAAGATACACGCCGTGATGGAGCGCTATTCGTGGGTCTGTGCTTTCATTCACCATGAAGGCACAGACTCATGAAAAGCCCTGAAGTCAAACAATCTCATTTTTAGTTCTCCTTCAACCAGCACTTTATTCAAGTGGAAGGAAGATACAGTTCCTCCTACTGAAATCATATATATATATACATACACACACACACACATTTATATGTAGATTAATAAAAAGCTTTAGATCACTCAGCAGCCTATGGCACTTGGGCTAAAAGGGTATGAAAATAGTAATTCCTTCCTGCAGTAGTTTCAGATCAAAGAGCTCATTTATTGATCCCAACCAAAGCAAAGCAAAGCAGGAGGCCCTGGGAAGCTGCATCCGTATAGCTAGGGCAGAGCTGACGTGCAACAAAGACTGAAAGACACAGCACAGCAAACGTGAAGCTGTAAAGCCTTGAACTATCCGGATGTTTTAAAAATTCTTAAAAGCAAATCATTTTGCTTGTTAGAATCTTGATTTTAGAAGGCACAAAATGATTTCCAAATCTGTGTTCCAATGTAACATGTCAACAGAACAAAGGCTGAAAGCAAATGGAGCAGCGTTCTTCACTCACTAGAAAGCTGTGCACACCAGTGTTCCAATGTAATGACCGAGGGCAGACTGTGAGCAAATCACAGAATAAAAAATAAGCAGAAATGATGCTGAGAGCAAAGCAGCTGGAACGGAAAAAAGATTTTCTGCAGTGTGTACAGATGAACTAATGAAGTGTCAAGGATGAGTGCATGAAGGCTCTGCTATTTCACGTGGCTGGGGAGCAACGGAACAAGGTGGGTCAGCAGCAGGGACAGATGGCAAGCCAACACTGCTTGGGAGCACATCTCACTTGCAGAGGGATACCAATGTACTTGAGCTGCCTTGGTGTTTGAAAACAGCTCATTCACACAGTATATGAGAAAGGAATCATTTTACCTTCTGAGTAGGCTCCTGCATCTCACCCATTGGAAATGCAGAACTTCCAGTCTGCTTTGCTCCTGACTCTTCTCCCCAGCAGAAACAGCAATATGTTGACCACGGCCAGCTACCACTTCTTCTACAGCTGGTGATACCTTGACTGATATGATTCAATCAACTAAGGCCTCTCAGAATTACTTACTACTCAAGGGGAGGAAGAGTGGTGGAACGTAGCCCTAAAGTTTCAATTGCTTGTAAGTACCAGCACGCTGACCACGAGTATAGGCTGTGGAGCACTAGGAGAAAAAACTTCCCAATATGACTCTTTCAGAGGTTTCTGGGTGTGCTGAAAGAATAAATTTGTGACCAAAACTCTACAAGGTGCATCCTACCTCTAGTCAGCCACCCCAGCCAGTTCAAGAGGAAAAGCAAAAGAAAAGAGCTGCAAACCCACCTCTCCTTGGCATGGTTGCTCAGGGAAGAAGGGGAGGGAAGTATCACATATGTCACCCCCTCCTCTCAGGGGCTGATAATGAGATTCAATCAGCCTTATCACAGCAAACAGAAGGGAATCGCTTCTTTCTCTACAACATTATCTTTCATTACAACGCCGTGTATTGAAAAGGTGCAATCTGAGCTTCAAACAGTAACAGTCCATAACGATGGAATGGTATAATTCCTTCTTTTTAATTTGCAGTGCAGATACTAAAAAAAAACTGAGGAAAAAAAAATGTTGGTAAGTCTAATCTGTTAAACTCAGCAATATATTATCATGACAATCTGAAGAATCTTTGTGCAGAAGCAATAAATGGGCCTGGGTGTTGTTTTTTTTTTAATTATTTTTTTTTCTCTTACTTATAGTGTTTCCAAATTTAGGTGAACGATGAGAAGTCTCCTTACTTGCTTTTAAGCCACCAAAATGCCTGCTTCAGTCATCATTTCCTGCTTTCATTATAGAGAAGTAACAAAATGATGTACAACTCCGCATGTAAGAAAACAAGCATTTAAATAAAAAAAAAAAATCACTGTAATATAACGTATGAAAAATGGTCCAAAGAAAGATTGAGGAAATGAATCCAAAAGGTTTTTTTGCTAAAACGATGCAGGTGGTTTTTCTTGAGCTCACACCCAGCAGCTCCAGGTAAAGTCAACTGCAGGAGCAGCGCAGTAGGTGGAGCTCGATGCCGCCTGGTTGGAGGCGAGCCCTTCCATTGCTATCACGGTTGGCTGGAGGCACACCCAAAGCTCTGCTATTCTTGCATACCAGCTTATGCAGTGCTTTGCATGCCCTCTCCATCTTTAGAAAAAAAAGCTGAAGGCTCAGAGTATTTTTGGAGGAACAAATCCTTTTGAATAGCTCGTTTCAATCACAAACGACCGCCTCCAGACACACTAGATCTTATCCTAACAGTTCCCAGGTACATCTACTTTCTCTTCTAAGTAATTATGAAGAGCAAAAATTGTTCAGCTCTGACACATCACATTCTTTTATTAAGCACACTTTCCATCTCTTATCTTTGCAAATGTCATTCCAAGTTGCCAATTTTTTTCTTCAAATCCTATTGCGGAAATAGCATAGAATCATAGGATGGCTTGGGTTGGAAGGGACCTCAAGGGTCATGAATCTCCAACCCCCTTGCCACAGGCAGGGCCACCAACCTCCATATCTAATACTAGTCCAGGCTGCCCAGGGCCCCATCCAACCTGGCCTTGAACACCTCCAGGGACAGGGCATCCACAGCCTCTCTGGGCAGCTGTTCCAGCACCTCACCACTCTCTTGGTAAAGATCTTCCCCCTAATATCCAACCTAAATCTTCCCTCCCTCAACTTAAAATCATTTCCCCTTGTCCTGCCATTATCTACCCTTGTAAAGAGTTGACTCCCCTCCTGTTTGTAGGCTCCCTTTAGGTACAGGAAGGCTGCAATGAGCATACTGCATATGTCATCTACAGGCGGGGAGCTGCGGTATGCTAAGCTTGACTTCATGTTGTACATTTTCAACTTAGAACTTGTTATCTTGGCAATTCCTGAAGCTTTTTTCATTTTGGTCAACTTGTTTGGTTTCTATGTTATGTTATTGGTAAAAACAGTGATTGAAACACCTATTGCACTCTTCTTCCTAATATCATTTAGCATCGTTTCTAATATCACTAGTAGCATTGTGATTACATCTGCAAGATGTGAATGTGTTTTGATGAACATAAATCAGCACAGCCCTACCACAAGCTACCCGTTTGGTCATCCAGATGCAAGACCAAACTGATGAAATATATTTGTTATTTTACAGCAGCATTTAGAAGGCTCTTGTTAAGCAATACACAGAGAGAGGACTACTGCTCTCCCGCAGGCAGCATTCTAAATGCTGATTTTTATAGGCAGTATTCTAGCCAAGTACTCAAGGTATTTTAAATTTTTTTCCCTATTTCTTCTTACATTGCTGCTGCTGAACACTGACCCTTCTTGCCCTTTCACTGGAATGAGGGAACATGGAACAGATATTGGAACCAAAAGAGAATCTTAAATTAAACACAAGGGACTACTAGGCAAAGGACTTCACTAACAATATCCTGCAGAAAACTAAGATTGCTTTAAGAGTGATGCCATCTTAGTGCTTCGGCTTAAAACTATACCACAGCAAGATGCAAATATACATCAGCCTCAAAGAAGAGATACCTGGTTCGTAAAGGTTATGCTTTACCACATCAATAATGCAAGGCACTCCGTAGATGAGAATCTCTGCAGCCAATGGGAACGTTTGCTAAGAGCTACTGCAGCAGCTTGCTTTCCTTGGTCTCTGGTCAGAAATGGGCCTGATATCAGTAGGGAGTGATACTCATTCCACTGGTTCTACCATCAGTGGTTTTAATGAGGGAGGGAGCTCCAGTCCTGTCAGCTCCCATTCTGCGCCCTAGCGAACGCATTACTGTCAATAAAGACACATCAGGAAAATGGAAGGAGGCAGCTGAGAAGTGAGAGAAAGGTTATCTACTAGTAAAGGCATCAGAATGAAATTTGGAATAAGTAGGCTCAATTCCACATCTGTCAGAAAATTCTTCTGACATCCTAAATAAAACATGTAACACCTTATCCCAGCTGGCAGGCCCTAATCCACCCCCACTTCTTTCTGACTACAATGGATTTTGGTACAAGAATCTCAACTCGCAATGCCTCTACTCCACATATCTGAAATGCCACAAGTAACACTGCCCATTTCTTAACTTTTTTTAAGTATTCAGAAAGGATACGTAAGGACAGACTGCTGCTTGTCCAACAAAACCAGCTCACATAGCTCGATACTCATCCCAATTTGCCTCAGCTTGCCATATTCTCCAGGAAAATCCTCTTTTTGTTTTCTTTTCTCCAAAGAATGTTCATAGAATGGCTATGGTAGGAAGGGACCCCGAGGATCATCATATTTACTGAATCCTGATAAGTGAGATAAATTTTGTAAAATAATTGGATCTAATTAGTCTCAACTGTAACTGCTCTACAGTTACTTTTAACATTACATGACCTGCCATCCTTTCTTTTCCCTCCATAAAACCTTTTCATTGCAAGATGATCTGAAAAATGCACGACCTAAATATTCTGCACTGCGTCCTTACAAGTCAAGGCAAGCAAACATGCAAAAAAAAAAAAATAATAGATCACTTCTATGACATCTCTCCTTATCCCTCATATTTCTATCAGTCACATGGGCTCTGGGCAATGCACCAGCACATCCAGTTGATGCAGCTCTCCCACAGCCTTCCATTCACGCTTTTGGTGGCACACTGATGATGGAAATAATACTCGGCCTTTGCTAACGCTTTCTAGATGTCTCCCTTTACTGATCTTCTATTAGTCTAACACAGGGTTTCTTACTGGAATGCTATGCTAAAAAAGCATGGAAGTTCATGAACCAAGGCAGGAGCGTGTAATACAATTAACAGATCGATATCTTCCACAGCACAGAATCACCATTCGATCAAAAAGCAGCAAAACAAACAAACAAAAGAACACACTTCTGCTTTATTTCATAGCGAGAACAAAGTTAATTTGAGGAGGAGCTGAGGAAAGATGCAGCTGGAGAGCAGAGTTACCAGCCTCAGGAAATTCGGGGAAATGTAATTGAGAACGAATTATCTCTTTAATTACTTTTGACCAAATCAATAAAAGCCATGGAATAAAAAGCATGATGACTGCCACCTGGTAGAGGACAAAGAACACAAGGAATTGGAAATTACCACAGGCATGTTAATAACAATAGCACTTCTCTCTTACAAGGGAAAAAAGAGAGGGTTGGGTTTATTGGTTCAATAAATAAGAAGTGCACGCAAAAATTAAAGATTGTTTCTGGCCAATGCTTTCTGTTCTCAGCTGTGAGGACTGCTAACACTTCACTATGTCACTTGAATTTCAAGTTGTCCAGCTACCACTCCAGGATTAGAAAAAGCAAAAACGCTCTGTTTCCTTCTGAACTTCCATGTTTGTCCCCATGCTTGCTTTTATTTACCAAACACCAGCGAAGGAATTAGATGTTATTTCATTTTGTTTAGGCACAGCACTTATTTCTGTAGGTATATTAATAAAACAGAGCCAAATCCTACCTCTCCTTTGGCTTCAGTCCCACAGATCAGCAGCTATAATCACACCCAGAGGTCGCAAATGCGTAGCTAAGCATGGCTGGCTCTGCACATGATGGATGGGGCATTCTTCTGGCTAGGCAGAGATGGAGGGGCTACAGGGGCTACACTGGCATCGAGTAGCTGTGAAGACTCCAAAGCATATCTGTAATACTTGCATGGTCCCCAGTTCAGCAGTTTACCACCTGTAAGATATTAATCCTCACAACGTTCCTGTCAGCAGGTGGTATTAAACGCTGCATATGTGAAGGATGAAGGTACAGCAAGACAAGTGACTTGTGCCTCCAATTCCCCGTGCTTTCTGTGTATGTCATATCACAGAATCATAGAATGGCTGAGGTTGGAAGGGACCTCAAGGATCATCAAGCTCCAAATCCCCTGCCACAGGCAGGGCTGCCAACCTCTATATCTTCTAAAGACCTATGTGACCAGGGACATCTCTGAAGCCAAAAGCTTGCATCTTAACTTGATGTGGAAGTCACAGTCCTGCAGGCTGACTGAATCTTCCACCATTTCTCTGTCTGGATATCCCCCACTCTTCTCAACCAGCTTTTAAATTAATATCCCACTGTTCATCCTGTGGATGCTGAACACCAAAGTTAAGTGCATTTCTTCTATACTGTTGGCACCTTGCCCTCTTCCCTTTTCTCTGTGCTGTCTGCAACTCCTCAGGCACTGCAAGACCTTCAGTTCCAAACAGTTCCTTTAGGCTCCACAACAGAGCCACTTCAGCTCAGCATGAGATGAAATTCTGTTGTTTAGCAGAACCTAATTTAATAGCACCAAGGAAGTAGGATCAGGGCAGTCTCTAGATAAGCACTACTTTTTCTAGGTCACTTATCTACTCCTTCCTCATAGGTCTTTATAGTCAGGAGTTGCTTCACCTGGCAATGGCATAGGACTGCAAAATGCTAAACCAGCTTGAGAGACTGAGATAAAGTAAATTACCGTACGATGACATACATGCTGTCTTGTGCTAACTGAATAGCTTAAAATAATTTGTTTCACAGACACACAATCAGAATGAACAAAAACAGAGGCCTTACAAATAAACAAGAAGGTAAAGGCAGCTTAGGAAGATGGAGATGGTTCAACAACTTTTAAATTGGAAAACGTCCTTCTGAGACACACCATTTCTTCTTCCTCTCCTGCCCAAATTACACCATAAAATCATGTACCAAGACCTTCATGCAAGGGATAATACACCATTCCACTCTGCCAATGTCGACCACATGGAATCACATACACATTGGGCAAAAGAGGCAGCATAGTGCTGAATGTTCCATTCAGCAAATGAAATGCACGAAGATTTGGGCCTTTTCTTCTCAAAAGCCGCTTTATAACATTTTTTAAAGGAGATGCAGATGCTTAGCCTCATCAAGGAAGATAATATTCTAATGCACGAATTACTGCTGGAGATTCTCTCAGACACAGACAGGTTAATCAGAATCTCTAAGCAGACCGACAGATACAAATTTGGTCTGATGTTACTCTGCATGCAGAGATATACAATTTCAGAATATAACCTTCCATATGGAGCAGCTAGACAATGAGAATGATATAGTACAAACATTATGGGGGTTATCGATCACTTTAATTTTGAAAGACAAACCATAATTTGAAAAGGGGAAAAAAAAACTTCTCTATTTATTTTGCACACTGTCTAATCTTTTGGATATTCCAAATCATATTCTGAAAAACTCAGATGATTGAGTTTGTGTAATGAGAAATTTAATGACCTGTAAAATGAACGGAGTGCATCTGCCAGCCCTAAAAAAGTCATCATCTCACCACATGCACAACGTGATATGGGACTGACAGTTCCAGTCTATTTTCCCAAAGAGCCACTCCTGTTACATCCCTAAAACAAATAAGCATTTTGAGATGCAAACTGGAGACTATGATTATTAAAACTCTGATATGTTTTCTTAATATTTTTCCAATATCATTTCGAATAAATCAAGAAGCATGCAATGGTTGCTATATACGTGGATGTTCTACCTAGATACATTGAAAATTTACAAGCAAAAAGATAAATTCTGAACTACTGTATAATTTTCCCAAAGCATATTTTTATCAAAGGGTCCAGTTCCTTGTTGGAATAAAGAACCTGACTGAATTCTTGTTTTACATGATAAATACAGTCCATATTGCAATGGAATGAGCTTGTTGGCTGGCACCAAATTCATGCATGACAAATGTGAGACAGATGATCCATATCAAGAAGAGAATCTTCTTGGCTAGGTTTTATGCAAGATTAGACAGAGGACTCTTTAGTTCCAACCCAAAGCCCAAAATATCATTCATGACCCATGTTAAAGCCCCAGTGAACAGCTCTGCATGGGTTTTAGGTGAGGGTGGTGAGACACTGCAACAGGCTGCACAGTGAGGCTGTGAATGCCCCCTTCCTGGAAGCACTCAAGGCCAGGCTGGATGGGGCTGTGAGCAACCTGGCCAGTGGGAGGTGTCCCTGCCTATAGCAGGGGGTTGAACTGGATGATCTTAAAGGCCCCTTCCAACCCCAACCATTCTGTGACTCTATGATAACATACTCAACAAAGATCCCCTCTTTTTATTATCTATGTGTAATTTATACTAACACAAGCACGTATACACACCTCATCAGATGTAGTTACCTAGCATTCTTTCAGTGAACCGACTAGGTTATCTTCAAATAAAGCCCTATGCTATCATACCCATGACTTAAAAAAAGAAGGAAAGATTAACATTTAGGAACTACTCCACAATTGTGGTAAAATAAATGCATCCCAAATCGCTCATATTTGACACAAATAAGGGAATAAGCCACAGCTAGCCCACCAAAACTTGACTTTCCAGAGGGCAGCTATTTTCAGAGACATTTTGCAGTAGCCATGCCAGCTGCACACACAGACTGCGTTACATCTGTGGCCCATTCTCCTCAAGCGCCGTCTTTGTTTTGATTTCCTATTTCGTATCCCATTAGTTTTAAGGCTGTATGTCATGCTGTCATTAAATCACTGTTTTCAGGCCATAGTGTCTTCTAGCTGACCTCAGAGCAAAGCAGTGCAAAGACTTCAATTCATACAATTTGCCAGCACAACCAAGAGGAGCTGGAAAATCTTGCTCTACAGCCTGTATCCTATGTAGCTAACTCATCCCGACTTACCAATTACTGCCACACACACATTCAGACCTCAAACATCTCATGGAGGTAATACAAGTTAACCCTGTTTTCTTGGGAACAGTTGAAAATGAAACACCTGAAAGGGAAAAGAAAAATTACACAGTATTTTACTTGGTTTAAAAAAGAAGGACTGGAACGCTTCTGATGAGCCAAGTGGAACAGCAAGGTGGCTATTTAGAAAAGGATATTTTCCCCCCATCCTGTTTTTTAATCCATATTCACTAAAAGCTGAAGTAAGATCACTGACAGCAAGAGGGATTTCTGAATGCCACACTGCAGAGCTGAATGAATTTCGTACTTTCAAGCTGTTATAAAAACAAACAGAAAATCTCAGAAAAATAAAAATCAAGCTGTGATTTGATGGATCTGGATAAGGATCATTAAGATCCAGCCAGGGGTTTAATTTCTCATTTCTCATGGATTAACAGCATCGTCCATAGCTCAGGCTGCTGCACAGCGACACAAGCTCTGTACAAGGCGACAAGAAACACACCTAAACAGTCCCAAAAAACACAGCAGTGCCTCTGATGGGAGCTTAAAGCGCATTTATGTGATGGCAATCCACCTATCAGCTTCACCAGCAAACAAGGACAGCATTTGTCAAGGCAGAGCTGGCGGTGATGCGCCTGAGAACCCCCCAGCCATGGCACAGCTGTCTGCATGGAGGGCTCAGCTCCCTGAACTGTAACGAGCAATTTGTCTCACAGCTTTGATTCCCTGTCAGTTTCACTGACAGCGACTCCAGGAATTAATTCCTAACGTTTCAAGGTAACCTAACGGGAAGAAAAACTGGAGCGGGATGTGGTGGATACCTGTAGGTAACCCATCACCTGTTGGTGGTGTTAACAGAAAGAAAATAGAGGTGTTTCTGTAACGTGACATTTCTAGACTGCTTAACTACATAACCCTAAGACATCATACACCAACAAGGAAAGGCAGCATAAAGGACAGGGTGCTTTAACCACCCACTTCCAGCTAATATTTCCTTAATGGGAAAGGCTTTCTTCGTGCAGCTGAACAGATCCTTTATTGGAACAACCTGCCAGTCTGGCTGAGAAGTTCAGGACTGCAGGGAGATCAGCTTCAAGTGTTTAAGCCACTGCAAAGTACTGAACTAGAATAAATTTATTTATTTTTTATTTCAAAACAGCTGTTAAAAGATGTCTGATTATTCTGACAACTTAATAAATGCACTGCATTAAATCTTAAGTATTTCTAGCTCTGGCATCACCAATCAACACTAAATAGAGCAGAACGTACCAACTTTAAAAGAAAAAGCACTGAGAAAGGGAATACACTCTCCTCAAATTCAGTCATACTGTTATGCTGTCATTATGCTGCAGATGGGTCACAGTTCACCTACTTCTGTCCATTCTGGGACAAAATCTTTGTCATCCAGTTGCCACTTTGTTGTGGCTTAATGTTGTCTTACCTGACCACTGCATCTGATGGCAGTCACACTGTTGTCTGTCAGCAAGTCCAGGAACCTGCAAGCATTATTTCACCTCCCAGAGAGTACCAGCCCCAAGAGCTGCCAATGAGCAGACTTCCAGACCTCTGCTGTGTCCTGCTCCCCCGTATTCAGGCATCTGCCTGGCATTTGGTTATAAGACAGATGAGGAGCATCGCTGCTGGCCCCATAAGATGATATCCACTACTTGCAATCTTGTCAGCCTCTCTGATGTACACAGTGCAGCCAGCTGGCAGACCTCAGATCAAGGTGACCAGTGGTACCTGGCAGCTGGGATCAGACAACACTAAAATGCACAGGGTATCAGCCTAGCTGGGGGGATTCAAGGTAAGAACCATGCATATGAGTTACTCTAAAGCTGTGGAGCACGACAAGTTTATCTTCCTGTCATCAGCTCTCCAGCAAAAGTGATGATGTTTCCATCCTTTATTTTCAGGCCATTGTTATTTAATGAATAAATGGAGTTATCTCACAAATAATTCCCCAAACAACAAGGCAAACAATTAGCCACAAGGATCATTTATTATCTAATTAAGCTGTAAGTATTCTTCTATCTGAACAGAGAGCTGATAGATTCAAGGGATACAAGTAATTAAAACACGGCTTTCTGTGGGGTGTGTGCCTATGTGCACACGTGGAGGGTGGGAGAAGTACACGTAAAGGGGAAAATCAACCACGACAGAGGAGAGTTCATAGACAAAGGGTTCATGAAGCACTGAGAGAGAAATGCTGACACATCACAGGACCAAGTGATGCCACCCTGCAATCCTGGCCAGAGCAGGATCCTCAGTATAGGAGACAAATAATGCAAGATCACTGGGAACTATTGGTTTTACCTAAAGAGGAGAAATGAAGAACAGGGGTCAAAACTATCAAAGTAAATACTTTCAGGATGAAGCACTGCAATCCAAGGACAGCTGTAGTACACGAGGAACCAAGTGATTTTATCCTCTCAGAAGCTGCACTGCCATGAGTTCAAGGCCAAAGACACAACAGGGTGCACTCACAGTGCTAAGGAGGAGCCAAGGCCTTCTTTGGGCTCTCCAATTTACCACAACCTCACTTTCACTGTGGGATAGAAAACATTACCAAAGCCATCCAAATAAGAAAACCACCAAGTACTACAATCTCTTCATTTCAAACGTATGGATTGTAATTTGAAGCCTGATGTAATGCAGCTAGAGTGAGTTAAAAGTTCTTAAAAGGGTTAGCTTTGTAATGGATGCAGTGCACAAATTAAAAACTAAGTACACCACAACCACTTCATGAAGCACCTTTTCACCCTTAGATCAAATTGTGTAGGGCTGCCTGAAGTCAAACTGCAATCTAGCAGCGTTTTACTTGAGGACTCCGGAATCTGTTTTTCCTATCTAGATTAGGCGAGAGGACAGGCAAAGCTTTCAGCAGAAAGTCACTGATTAATTATGCCAAAATCTCCATCTTAATACACTGGGGAAAATACAAGCCCCAGGCTATAGTGTCCCCCAGACAATGCCACAGTCAAGCTTTCAACCAAGATGCAAAGCAACTCCATTTTCCAATGAAGAGAATCCAGAGTAACATTATAGCTGCAACCTCCATTCCCTGTACACTGCTTTTGAACTCTTAATGTAAAGTGTGACAGTTATATAGCTACCCAATTAACTTGACTATTGTCCCCTAAAAATACTCTCTAGCTTAGCTCTCTTTTTGTGCAAATAGCATAACATTAATTTAATGGAAAGGTCACATTATACTACAAAGAATGTAGAGACATTCCATTATGTCCTTCCCCCATTGCTGCTGAGCATTCAACACTTCTTCCATAGACATTTCATGAATAATGAGCAGCATCTCTAGCCATAGAAAGCACTGCCTTTTATCACTTGCAATTTAAGACACATCATTCTACGTCTCAAGGAAAGTGAAATATTACTGATCTGATTTTATACAAAAGGTTTTCAAGCTTTAAATACTACACTTTCCCCCTCACAACTGAGCACCTGTATTCACTTCGCCTGCACACGGAAATATTCCAGTTTAACAACTGGCTTCAATATTTCTGAGCTGAAATAAATAAATTTGCCCCAGATTGTTACTGTCTGTATGAGAAGGATGATCCCTCTTCAGCTCTTCCTCTTCCATGCAGCGTGTGGTGGGAGTTAGCAAGCTGTCCTGGCTAAACTGCTACTTGCTTCAACTGTTGTTTGCTCATGCAAGTTCATCTCCCCTTCTTCTTCTACTAGCTACGTTATTCTTCATCGCTTTCTATCCTAAATTCTCAGGTAGTACTGCTCTGCTTGTTGGCCAAATATTCCTTTGTGCTATCAGAGAGATACAGAGGAACAGAAAGAGCCACGAATTACAGTGTTCCAACATCCACTGCAAGCTCTAAACAGAATTATACCTGTAAATAGTGACAACAATTTATTTCTTATATATCACTCCCAATCAACTCTCAAAATGTTTTCGGAAGCAGCCTTTTCCCATTCTCTCCCAGAGTAACCATTTCACAAAGCATTTCCAGCAGGCAAAAGGCATTCAACCAGCCCCTCTGCTGGGGAGCAACCAGCTCTTCAACTACAATGACTATTCTGTTCCTCCCATTGCACACCTTACAGAATATTTGTGTTCACTACGCAGGAGAAGTAGACTCTAAGCCTTCCAGAAATCAAATGCTTTGAATATTCACTGGAAAGCATCACCTTTTTAGCACACTTCTCCCCCGCCCCAGGCACGCTGTTGCAGATCAATTCCCAAACCTAGGTGAGCAATGCAATTTGCTATAATGACAATTCAACTGTAATCACAGCAGCGTAATGCACCGTGACTGTACTAGCAGCCTGACATTTGGCAAGTTTACTAAAGCCTTAATAACAATGCATTATTACATTTGATATGCTTCCCTTAATTCATTACCGAAGCAGGCTTCAGGAATAGAAATTGAACTTTTGAAATTGATTAGACTGTTTTGAATTGAGCAGCACGGAGATATTGTGGTTAGCTGCTATTTTGCAATCATAAAGCTCTCATTTTTTACAGGACGTAACATTTTCATGTAGTTAGGCTTAGGTGAGGAGTATCACCTAATATGTCAGACAGTAAAGCTATTGCTCTTAACCAAGCAAGAAGGAAAACCCAATATTAAAAACAAATAAACAACAAGCAACCTGGTAGTTCTGTAAGCATATGTCCTAATCTCTGGACTCATTTGCATCACCATTTTGGTGCTAAAAGATGAAGCAAGAGCTCAGGATCAGAAATTCTTCACGTTCACTGCTTTTTATACGCAATTAGCTAAGATAATTCACTTTGTAAGACACCTTCTCCAAGCATACAAGAGAGGTAATGGTTGTCAGTCTCACAAGGCTGAAAAGAAAAACATTTCAATAAAACTATCAACAGGGGTGCTTAAATATTCATAGAATCATAGAATGGCCTGGGTTGAAAAGGACCACAAAGATCATCCAGTTGCAACCCCCTGCTATGTGCAGGGTCACCAACCACCAGCCTAGGCTGCCCAGAGCCACAGCCAGCCTGGCCTTGAATGCCTCCAGGGATGGGGCATCCACAGCCTCCTTGGGCAACCCGTTCCAACGTGTCAATTATTATTATTACCTGTAATAAAGTTGACTACTTCAGCATTTAGATACTTGGGCCTAACTTTGCATTTTTTATCTTTGCTCTCATTTTATTCATCTGGAACATTTAATGATAAAAAAAAAAAAAGAAAAAGAAACTTGGATCACTGAAGAAGCTTAAAATGTGAATCTCATTGCTACAGTCTCTTCTGTACCCTCCCTGTTTCTTGCTCATTCCCTTCATCCCGCCCAAAACACCAGCCCTTACACAAACACTGTAATTCCAGAGCTGACAGACTATCATGACATGTTAAGCCTGGTAAAGTACTACAAGCAGAAGGATTAAGCAGTAAAAACTTAAATCAAATATGAATTAATCTTTGCAAACAGAATGCATCTCCAAATTTTCCATTCAAAACTGCAGATGTGCAGTTTTTAATTGTTAGAGATACTCAAGCATTGACTAACACAGACTTTAAGACCACCTCCAGCAAGAGGTGGGAAAGGGTTACATTTTACCAACTAGTGACCAGCCCCCACTACAGCAAGAGATATTTAACCTGAACATCTCAGACAATGCTTTGGCACTGCTGGAAGAACTCCATCCTTGTGAGTTATTTACCTCATATTGCAACGACAGGAGAAAGTACTGGCGTTTGGTGGCTCTTCACTAAAGCTGGCTGAATAGCTGGTAGAAATGTTACACTTTGTTATTTCACTGACATTTCACTTTGTCTGAGTAGGAGGTTTCAAGATATTCCTGGAGCTTTTTCTAAACCTAATCTAAATCTATCATAAGAAAGCTTTTTTGTTGTTAGATCTTTAATAAAAAAAGGACTGGGGCCTACCATTTCATAGAGGTAGGCCTGAGACCTGGGTCAGCCAAACAACCCTATATGGGTTATGCAGTTTGGAAGTCATTAGGAACATCACCACCAACACACAGTCTGGTCTGACCAGTTTCCCCATTCCAGGGATACCAGTAAGCCATCATAACAATGTTTTCCTGCTCTTCCCAGAGAGAGAAGGAATTACAACTAACCTTGATATCAGAGAGGGAAAAGGCTCTTTGCATTCTAAGTTCTGCCTTGCAATACATCTTTTCAGTCTTCTGGGAAGCAAGGTATTAGATTGGATACCCTGACAGATCTTTAACTGCAGCAATAACAAATAACATCAGTGTAATTTATCTTGAAAGAAATTGCTCCATTTTCTTCTCCAGTTTCCAGCTTAAAACCTTTCATTGCTGATGTTGCTGTCAATCTTATCTAGTGATCTATTTACCTAAAGCACAGAATTACAGTATAGGTTTTTATGACACATACAGAGCAGGATTTGGCAGTAATAATTTTGTGAACCTGGATTGTTTTTAGGGCTCTGTCAGAAAGGCCACCTCTCTTCCATGTGAAAAGTCAACAAGCCACTTCAGAGGCTTAACAAATGAATTTGTCATACCAATTAAGGAAAAGAAGCTATATAAACATTAATAAAAGGCAACCAATCACCGTGCACTGTCACATGAGGGAATAAGAAAAAGACCTTTAACACATTGCTCTGAACGCTTAGAAAGATCAAAAATACTGTCTGGAAAGCGTTGTTCTTTGACTTGCCATGAATCAGTGCTGTCTGCAATGCATGCCTGACCTTTGAGAAAGAGAGAAAAAAAATCTCAGACTGAATGAAGTAACTTCCAATTATTTGTACTGGACATTCAAAAGGTTCATAGAATCATAGAATGGCCTGTGTTGGAAGGGACCTCAAGGATCACCAATTTCAACCCCCTGCCACAGGCAGGACCACCAACCTCCAGAGCTGGTACTGGACCAGGCCACCCAGGGCTCCATCCAACCTGGCCTTGAACGCCTCCATGGATGGAGCATCCACAGCCTCTCTGGGCAGCCTGTGCCAGCACCTCACTGCTCTCTCTGTGAAGAACTCCCCCCTGACATCCAGTCTAAATCTTTCCTCCTTGAGCTTAAAACCATTCCCCCTTGTCCTATCACTACCTACCCGAGTAAAAAATTGATTCCCCTCCTGTTTATAATCTCCTTTTAAATACTGGAAGGCTGCGATTAGGTCATCTCACAGCCTTCTCTTCTCCAGACCGAACAAGCCTAGCTCCCTCAGCTTATCCTCATAGGGGGGTGCTCCAGCCCTCTGATCATCTTCATGGCCCTCCTCTGGACCCTCTCCAACAGCTCCACATCTTTCCTGTGCTGGGGGCCCCAGACCTGGACACAGTACACCAGATGGGGCCTCACGAGGCAGAGTAGCGGAGGACAATCCCCTCCCTGTCCCTGCTGGCAGCCCCTCATCTGATGGAGCCCAGGATACCATCTGCTTTCTGAGCTCCAAGAGCATACTGCTGGCTCATGGTCAGTTTTTCATCCACCAGGACCCCCAGGTCCTTCTCTGCAGGGCTAGGTTCTATCATGCTATGCGGGTATGGACCCCCTGCTTACACAACACAGAACCAGGCAGCCCCACAGGGAGCCACTCCCACCCACAGCAAGTTTTGAATAGGCAAGAACTTAGAAACCATTGGGAATCAGCTTGCTGCAGCTGCTCTGGTTAAAATGCACAGCCCACTCAACTTCTCAGGGTACTCCTAGTAAAGGCAGGGAGCTGGCAGCCCATGAGAGAAAGCCATCACATACACAACACATCCAGAAACACCGGGACATCACTCAGGATAAAAGTTAACATAACTGACAAACCTGAAAACTGCAAGCAGGCCATGCAGTGATGCCTGGATGACTGCACAGGGTGAGGGAAGGCAGAGTGCCTTGTTTGGGGGACACTTGCTAAGCTTCTCCTCTCTAATACTCCCACTACTAGTATGGAAATGGGCTCATTTCATCCCAGAGAGTTGCAGTGGAAGGGAATTCTGTCACTGCACTGAGCCAGCTTTTATTGCAAGACAGATGCCACTTCCACTGTGTGATAACAGCAGTTTCCAATGCAACAGTCAGAACGTTCAAACATCAGCTTGAAGGCTTCAGCCACCAAATTACTTAATAAAGACACAAAAAGCACCAATGGACACATACAGCTTCTCTAAACACATCTGTTGGCATCGGGTAGCTGTAAGAAGGATCCTAAACATGCAGTTACCACATATAATCTCCTCTGCCCGTATCATTTGGTGTAACCATCCCAGCACACTCGTTACAAAAATGTTTTTAGCTGTTAAGGACTTTTTTTTTTATCATATCAGTTTACAAAGTGACATTTGCCAGCAGATATTAGCATACTCAAGTCCCCTGAATTCCCAGGGCCTTTATTATCTCCTTGCTGTTTATAAATTTTACTGTCATCCGCCACTGCAAATTATCAGCTCTACCTCTTGCTGAAGAAAATGCAAACTCAGAAGGCAGAGATGAGTACAAATGCATTAATCAAATACAACATATTTCTTAGCACTCTCAGACACCTGGAATTAGATGCATCTGGTATCTACAGTCTTCTCAAGGTATTCAGGATACTATGGAGACTGCTAGAGGAGGGGAGGATTTGGGGTAAATAACTCATACAAAACAAAAATGCAGGTCATAAAGTACTTTTAAATCGGGCTGTAGGAACACAGTTTTGGTTTTGTACATTTGAAAAAAGAAAATAAAAGCTTAAATTGGTTTCAGCAGAGCTCACTGGCAACTTGAATAATGAGACTGGGAGGGAGAACAGCCTGAAGTTCTGGGCCTTCCTTGACTTGTGGGGATGGAGCAAAGCAGAGGATTGGTCAGATTCAGTGCCAGGCAAATGCTTTGTTTTCCCAATGCAGTAACCATTACTTCTTAGGAGGGGAAAAGAAGAACCAACAACGGTTAGCTGAGATTTTCAAGGCTTTCTGGTGCTTTCAGCCACACTCTCCATAAAAAAGAACGATGTGATTACATCCCTTCTGATAGCTTCAGCTTCATGCAATGCATCTTAACACTAAGCCACAACCACCCATTGAGTGACCCACCTTTGGTTTGTTTTCTGCAGGAAGCGTATGCTTTTAACATGCTAATGTGATCAAAACCTGAAGTAGCAGAGTTCAGAATTGGCTTCAGAGCGCCCCTGGAGGATCATAGAATGGCTTGGGTTGGAAGGGACCTCAAGGATCATCAAGCTCCAAACCTCCTGCTGTAGGCAGGGCTGCCAACCTCCATATCTAATACTAGACCAGGCTGCCCAGGGCCCCATCCAACCTGGCCTTGAACGCCTCCAGGGATGGGGCATCCACAACTTCAAGCCTTTTTCCCACCCTTTAAATACCAGCACTGTCTGCTCCTGCTTTTTAACCCTTCATCCTCACACCCTCGTTACGGCTCCTCTCCTCCCACTGTCCAGACCCACCTTGTACCTTTTCCCGAGCATTCTCCCTTAATTAATTGCATTCATTATTCCACGGTTTCTTTTTCATTCATTAACTTTCCATTGGCCCTGCTCCATTCTAACTGCTCCCAGTTACAAAAGCCATCTCCCAAACCACAGCACAGGTCAAAGCAGTTGCCCTGCATGTACAAACACTGTACCAGCAACAGGGCAGACTGTAGCTCTCCACAGAAAGGCAGGGAACACTGTTTTAAACAGAAGCAATCACTCTCCTCCCTGCAAGCGGGGACTTAAAAGAGAAGCCTTTGTTTCCTATGCAAAGACAAGCAGAAAGCCGGCTCTACCTGTGCGAGCTGTCCCAAAGAGAGCAGGGTGAGCTGCTTTGGGTCGGTGCACAGCAGCTCGCCCAGCTCCTGGTAGGGCTTCCCGGGGGGGGTGAAGAGCCCCTGTGTGCGCTGCCGTTCCCTCCTGTGCCACTTCTCCCAGAACACTTGCTCCGACGGCGGCCCGCTGCTCCTGTACAGCGCCCAGCTCCTGGCCAGCACCTTCCCTTCTCTCTCAGCCAAAGCAGGCAGAGGCTGAATGCGCACGAAGTCTCTCGGGTTCAGCGCTTTGCTGCCTGCTGGCACCTTGGTTCCGCCGTCCTTGGGTGGCTCCGGCAGCGCAGCAGCCCTGAGCTGTGCGTTAGCTGCCACAGGTACCTCAGCTCTGCTGATTTTGGGCACACCTGGCACCGGCATTGCTCCAGCACAGGAGCTGTTTGTGCTCCTTATGCTATTACATACTTTACTTTCCCAGACACGACAACAAACCCCTGCTGCACAAACTTCGAAGCAAACATCCCAGCCCTCCTTCCACAGCAACAAACCCTTCTCTGCCCGGGAACCCAACACCCACCCCGTCTCCCAGGGAACGGCAGTACACAGACCCGAGCACCTCCCTCCGCAGAGCACAAACCCCTCCAGCCCCATGGCTGCAGCATCACGGCCCGCCCTGTCCCCCCGGCCCCTCCTGAGGGCCGCCCCCTCCCCTCATTGGCATCGCTGCCCAGCGGGTGGTGGGTTTCCCATCCCTGGAGGTGTTCCGGAGCCGTGGGGATGTGGCACTGAGGGATGTGGGCAGTGGGCATGTGGGGTGGGCTGGGGTTGGGTGTGGAACTCAGGTAGCGCAACCCCCCCCAACCCCACATGCCACTTTTATGCCGTTTTAGTCTCACAAACACTGAGCAGTGGTGGGAGTGAGCCATCTCCAGAGGCATGTTGGTGATGCACAACCATCATTGCATTAGATCCATTAAGCACCGTTACCAGTGTCTGGAGCTAATCACTGCAACTTTATGAAACTCATCCGTTCCTCCTGTACTGGAGCAGCATCCCTTCCTGGTGGCTACCAGCAGTACCCTGGCTGTGCCCTGTATGCCCTTTGCTTCTGGGGCCTTCGGCATTAAGCCCAGTGAGAAGCATGGGGAGATCCTCCCAAAATTCCCTTTGCAGAGCAGGAGCCCCAAGGTGCCTTCTTTGGGTGTTTGAGGCAGGAAGAGAAACACCTCTGAGCCAACACAGTGGTGATCCCATTGCTAATGAGGCACAGAAGCCATTTAGCTCTGGCTGTACGTGTTGAAGTGATGGGATGGGAAGTAATAAGATCCTGGAGCCGCAGTGCATGGTGCAAATGGAACAGAAAGAAGCAAAGTGGGTGACATCCAGCTCCTCACCTGCTGCTTACTTCTAGTGCAAGCACTGCTCTCACCCCACACTGAATGGGAATGACCCAAAGCCCAGCATGAGGCTTTGCATGTCCTTTTGCTCAGTGCCTCACTTTACCTTCACCACGGAGATGCTTTAGCTTGATTCATTCCATTGTTTTAGTTGTCATTTATTGTTTTCACGAGCTCTTCTGCAGGCTGAGACTTGCTCTGCAGGTAGAGAACAGGCATGCAGCAGAGAGAAATCTCTAAAACAAACAAAATCTCTATTTCCGAAAGGAAATAGAAACAGAGTTTGGAGGGGGGGTGTCATAGGGGCAACCACAGAGGGGCTACAGGGGTCATAGGGGCAGAGCTGCCCAATGCCAGCCTGGGAATGGGGCAGGAGGGAGCTGAGCGGTTTGGGGGCACAGACACCCTTGGCTATGGGAAGAAGAAGGGCCTCCAAGGGTGCCTGATGCATTTGGACCGCCCTGGAGCTGCTCGTGTGTTGTTTACCCTGCCCCGCACGCTGCCAGCCAGAATGAATCCATTCAGCTCCTCATTTCCATTTTTGGAAAATAAACCCTCGGGGACACGCTGGGAGCTTCTTCCTCCAAGTGGGGCCGCATCCCTGGGCTCGGGACGCTCCTGGTGCTCCCTGCTCCCCATGCAGAGGCTCCGTGCTGCAGCGGGTATGAAGCCATAAAACCTAATACGTTACGGCACCATAAAACGCAGGGTAATTGCCGTGAGACCATAAAAATGGAATGTAATTGGCGGAGCAGCCATTGCAGTGTTACACAGCTCTGATGGTTTGGCAGTGTTATCTCACCCAGGGCTGCGGCAGACAAACAGCCCTGGGCATCAGCCTCAGTGCTGAAATGCCACCGCGTTTCCAAAGCTGCCGTATCACCCGCTGAACCACACGCAGCAATATTTATTGCTAAAACGTCCCTCTCTTCAACACTCAGGTAGTGCTTAAAAAAGCACTGAGCTTCGCTTCTTTCATTGCTTGGCAAAGGGCCCCGACGCACCGCCTGCCTACCGGTCTTCGTTGTTGATTGCTGGTGCCATTAGGAAGTGATTGCGGGCGCACTTCTCACCATTCTTTGTAAGATATTATTAAGGAATTCATCAGGAAGCAGAACCAAATAAAGCAGGGGGAATAAAGAAATAAAACCTCTTTCTCCCAGCTGCAGATGAGCAGAAGAGAAAGCTGAGGGCACGGCCCACATAGGCAGTCACCAGCCACCAACATTTGGGGATATTTGTTGAGTTTTTGGATGTGAGCCACGTGTCCTCTCTTTCACCCATGCACAAAACCCACCCGGCGGCTCCAAAGAGCAGAACCAGAGCCCTCTGTGCCCCCAGGGCTGGAGCCCTACCCAAGTACCGGAGTGCAGCACATCCCCCCCTGCAGTGTGAGCAGCCAGGATTTACAGCACATGCTGTGGCTGTTGTTGGTAACTGAGCCCTGAGCGAGCCCAAGCGCAACATGTGAGCTGTTATTTTTAACTCCAAGGTCCCACTGACATGGAAAACTGGGTGTCTGCTCCCTTTGGCATCACCGCTTTGCTGTGACCGGGCATTGGGTTGCAGGGTTGGGCTGCAGCCAGGAGCTGGTGGGGGGAGATGTGAGTGGGGATGGTGCGAGGACAAAAACAGCTTCCCTGGCTCAGAGGGCTGCTTTGTGTCCCCAGCCAGGAAAAGGGCACATCTGGAGGGCAAAGAGTGCCCAGAGCATCCCCAGCCCCCTACCCTCACCTCCCAGCCAAGACCAGCAGAGGCTAAGAACATCAACTCATCTTTATTCCTCAAGTCTGGTAAGTAAAATCACAAGTTCTTTTTGGAAAAAGAAAAAGATAAAACAAAAACAAAAACAAAACATGCAGACAGTTTACACTTCTCAGCAGGTCTGGTGGGGGTTTGCCTGTCTGGGACAGGGCTGTGCCAGTGGCCCCACTGCCGGCTGCATGTCTGCGGGCTGCCAAGGGGCCGGCGTGGAGATGGAGTTCAGAACAAAACCAAAAACAGAGAAGAAGAAGACACAGGACCACGGGATTCCACTTCAACTTAAGAAGAGAAAAGGGCACTTTTTCACTATTGTTACAAACATCCCATCTGCTCACCTTACAGCATAAAAAGAACCGTAACGAAGACACCCGTTCTGCTGGGTCTGATGGATGCAAAGCCTCTACCAGAGTGTCAGACCACTGTGGGGCAGCTGCTCCCAGGGGGCGGGAGAGGCCGTGCCCCGGGGCCACCCCGCTGGGGCCCGGGGAGCGGGACTGGGGGGGAATGGGGTCGGGGGAGCGGAGCAGGGGCACAGGGGCCCTCAGGCACAGGTGGCCTCTGGGCTCTCCAATGGGATCTCGCCACTGCAGCTGCCCTCGCCATACTGCTGGTAGGGGGGGATCTGGGGAGCCTCGATGATCAGCAGCCCCTCCGGCGACAAGGAGGCGAAGACAGTGATGGGGTCCACCTCGTAGGGCAGCCTGGAGGGGGGACAGAGAGATGTGTGGGGTTAGGACATGGTGCAGCCATGTGGCTCACAGCCTTCCCGCTGAGATTGCCCTGCAGGACCCCCGGCCGAGCTCACTGCCCCACTTGTGTTACTACTGCAGCGCCTGGGAATGCGTAGGGATATTAAAGTGGCCCCTGGGCTGCCTGGCACTCTGTTTAATCTCCGTGGCAGATGTGTTTGATGGGACGTCACTGCCACCCGCGCTCGCCCGGCTGCTGCGTCGCCCCTGTGCCTTGCCCATAAAAGGAGCCCGGCTGCTGGCTCCCACCCGCTGCGCACGCGGCTTTGCTGGGAGGTTTTGGTAAAGCGAAGCTGCAAAGCCGCTGCTGCACCGCTGTGGTTTGCCCTCGGTGTTGGGCTCGCCTTCCCTCCCTGCTGTTGTTGTTGCTGGGGTGAGTCAGCGCGATAGCGATCAGACTGACATCACTCGGATGTGGATGTGGGTGCACGTGTAGCCACACACCGGGGACGGGTGTATTTTGGGGCTGGTGATGGGATCAGCCCCAAAATAGGAGCACGGTGCTTTGCACCCCTTTCTGCTTTCATATCTGGGCCGGAGGAGCCCACAGGGCTGGTTTTGGGATGGGAACAGCGGGGCTGCGGCCATCGCATGTCATGGGGATGGGGCTGTGCTCGTGGGAGGATGCCCCGGGGCAGGGTGATACCTACTGGATTTTCTTGGTGAAGTTCTTGGAGACGATGCCTCCTTCCACCTGCTGCTCCTCGTGTTTGCCTGGGGGGAGGACAAAGGCGTGTCACCGCCACACTGGGCTCAGGGCTTAATCCAACAAGCAAAACAAACAGACCCCAGGAACTCTTCCAAAGGAGATGTTTTCCCTTCCCTCCGTGAGTGTCTCCCACGTGAGGAGGGATACACCATATCCAACAAAGAACAGCACTAAGTGCCTGGCCTCTGAGGCTGTGCTGGTTGGAAGAGGAGGAGGAGGAAGAGCTGCTTTCCCCGCCAGGCACCTTTGCTTCCCATGGAGCCTGAGCCCTGCTTGCTGCCAGGAGCCAGGGCTTAAGAAGGAGCCATCAGACATGATCAAATCTTTGGATCCTGTCCCCATCCTCTGCCGCGCTGTTGGGCTGTGTGTGAGCCCACCAAGATGGGGCTCAAGCTCTGAGGCCTCCCGGATCCCCCCAGCCCACAGTGTCCCCCCAAATCAGCCCCTGGAACAAGTGCTGTGGCCTGGCATGGCGCTGGCAGCCCCAGGAGGTGCAGGGCTCTGGCCAGAGCACAGCGCTGGAGCTCTGGGAGGTGCTTCGGGCTGCCTCGCTCTCGGCCCCTTTAAAGGGAATCTCCCTCAGCTCCGTCCTTGCCGGCTATAATTAACCCAGCCAGGCTGGGGCCCCTCTCGGCAGCTCGCAGCTGGGTGCCAGCTGGAACACAAATCCCAGAGATTCACCCCAAAGGAGGCTCAGCCTTCCCATGTTGGCACTGAGCGTGCCACCACAGATCCCAAGCCCCATCCCACCCCCCGCGCCCCAGCCCTCACCTGACACCTCAACGTATCCATCCTTGGTTTTGACCGTCAGCTCCTCAGGCTTGAAGCTGTGCACGTTGACGCACACCTTCCAGGGCTCGCGGGAGGTGGGCACAGGGCTGCGGCTCTCCGGGTACCCCCCGAAGCGGGCGCTGTAGCCGGGGGCCATGGCGGAGGCCCGGGCACGCAGTGGGCCCGGCCAGGTGGGGGTGAGCCGGGGCCGAGCCCAGTCGGGCCAGTCTGCCGTCAGGTCCCCAGGGAAGGGTGAGAGGCCGAAATCATCGTCCAGGAGGCGTGAGGTCAAACCAGGCTCTCGGAATGGGTCACGGAGGCTCCGCCGGCTGGGGTAATGGCAGGAGAAGGGCAGCTGGCTGTCGGCCATGGCTCTGTGCTCCTCGTGGAGCCTCAAATGCTGTGGAATACCCCGGGGAGCCCGGCCCAGGGCAGGCGCATCCACACACAGGGGTTTGGGTGGGAGCCCGGCACCGGGCAGAGCGCGATGGGTGCAAGAGGTTCAGCAGGGCTGAGGCATCCGGAGCTTGGAAAGCAAGTGTGGGGAGGACGGTGTGGGCTGCAAGAAAACGCTTCCTGGTTGGCTTCGGTCCCAGGGATCGGGCGGAGGAAAATAAAACTTCTTGTCCAGAGAGGGGGGAAAAAAAATCAAACCGAATATCCCGAGATTAAAAGCTTATCTCTCCCCTCTCGCTCCCACGATCACTGCGCCGTGTCCCCACCGCTCCCGGGCGAGAGCCGCAATAAATGCCTGAGCTCGGAGCCGAGAAACTTCTGCAACCTTCCACCGCCGGGCGAGCGCTATTTATACGCTGCGGGAGGGGGAGGCTGTGTTTTGCAATTCCTGCCCTGTCAGCCGAGTATTTTGGAGAGGATGAAACAGCCGTGGAGAATCCGGGCTGTGCAGCTGACCTCTCGCGCTGGCCTGAGGATCCCGGCAGGCGCGGGGTTTTCGGCACTTGCCTAAAAATAACTGGGGAGCTCAGGGTGGGCTGCCCGCACCCCTAAGTCACCCATCAAAAATACCCCCAGGTGGGGCTGGGCCCCGCACTGTACACCCGCTGCACCCGGAGATGCGTCACCGGCAAAAAGTGGTTGGGACTGTGGGCTGATGCCTGGCGCTGGGCCTGGAACAATGCCCCAGAATCATTGGATGGGAGTGGGACCCTACGTGGCCCCGTCCTCACCCTCCTCCTCCTCCTCCTCCTCATCGCGTGCCTGGCTGCACCGCAGCAGGGCGAGGCGTAATCACAGCCACGCGGGGCTAATTACAGGGCTGCAGGGGATGGGGTGCGGCGGGGTACCTGGTGCTGGTGGCACTGGGGTGCCTGGTGGCAGCAGGGTTCCTGCAGAGGGGGTCCTGGCACGCCGATGAGCGTCACCAATGATGCATCAGATGCTGCACTGCTTCCTCACTGCCTCCTGTCTCTACCTCACTCTCTCCAGCATCTGCAATCTCTCTAATGGACTTGCTGGAACAAATTGCAGCAGGAAGGCCGTAATGCGCTGCAGGCCACGCCGCGATGCGGCTGCCGGTCGCTCAGAGGGTATTAATCATGGAGCAGCGACGTGGCATTGCTGGGCAGGGAGCTGCCTTTGCCTGCATGGGGAGCAGCTGCTTCCCGTGCTCATCCTTCATCTCCTTCACTGGTGTGTGTGTGGAGACACAGCCAGGCATCGCAAGGTCTCCCCTGGGACTGGGGTATGACTGGAGATGCGGGGAGGAGCAGAGAAGCAGCCGTTAGCAGAGGCTGAAGTGTCCTCTATCTCTTGCCCTGCCTGGCTGAGCGCTCCCATCACCCGGAGCGACACCAGCTACTCCAGGGGTGACACCAGCACACGGTTTGGGACAGCCCCATGGCAGCTTCCATCCCTGCCACATTTCACCCTGAGATCTCCAGTCCCATGTTTCCCGAGTAGCTCCAGGCCATCCTCCCTCCCAGGCCAGGAATCCGTCTTGTCGCCTTGCTTATCCCCATTAGTCACACGTCCCTCTCCAGGGATCTCAATTTAGCTCCTGTTGTCACTCCAAATCTCCCAGTCACCTCCCACAGCTGCCAGCACAGCCACGTCAGCTCTGGGGAGCGCAGAGCCCTCCTATCTGCCAAGCGACCTGGGGACACTGCCCCATGTCTGTGTCTGTGCCGTGCTCAGACCCTTCCCAGGTGCACATCTCAGCTGCCATCAGGACTTGGTGGCTGGTATTATCAGGGGACGCAGAGCACCCCCATTTCTCCCAAATTGGTGTGAGATCTACACTACTTGGCCTGTCTGTGAGCTGAGGATGACCCAAATCGCATGGCAAAGGGCAGTGAAAGCCTGACCCAGCTGGCAGGAACCTGAGCTCACAACAGTTCAGCTTCAGCCCGTGCCCCAAGGACCTCATCCCCAGCAGCTGAGAGTGCAAGCACATGCCCTGCTGCACCCAGCAGCTGAAACAACCCAAAATATCCCACTGCACCAAGCCACATCCAAAAGCAACACGAGAAACCAGGCTGTGATGTGAACCAGATATCATCTGAACTTTTATTGGAACCCTTTTCTAAACAGGCTAACAACTCAAATACCCCAGGAAGACTAAAGAATACAGTATGCATTTCCATGGAGAGCAAAGGTAGTTTTACAGTGAAGTCGAATGAACAGATGTGCCAGTGTGATTTGGTAAGGAATTGACCAACAGAGAAAACAGGGACACGGTTTCCCTGGCAGCTTTTCTCCTGTCTGGGCTTTTGTTCTAAATCTCTCCATTCCCTGGATGGGGCTCAAGGTGCTGTCCTCTACAACAGTCCAAAACTGAGGCTGCTTTACCGCGGAGCTGTTGCTACAGCAGTGGATGTTGCAGTGCTTCAGAGACCCTCCTGGTCACACACAGACTTCTGGGTAGCAGTGAAAGTCACAGGATTTGCTCACCCTCTATCACACAGGTAGCACAACCCTGCTGGACATTAAAGACTTCAGTCTGGCACCTAAAATTGTCCCTTTCTCAGATACCCCACGGACCCAACGGTGAGACCCGAACAGCTTTCCTAAGCAATGCTCAATAAATAGGAGAAATAAATATTAAATAAGAGGCCAAGTCCTCTCAGCCTTTTTGATCTATGTACAATGCATAGCAAAATAACATCGATTGGCCGTTGCAGGTAGGTTTGGTACAACTTCAGTCGCCCAAAACAACAGAAACATTGAGAAAAGTTACAGTCAACATAAAGCAGAGCACAGCTGAGCGCCGCAACCCGCGACAAAATGGAATGACCCAACAGTGCATTGAAACATCCTTCCTCTGTGCTTTGCAGCAAAACTTCAGGGACTGGGCTGGGTTTGCTGGAGCCTGACCTGGTGTATGGGGTGGGAGAGGAGGGAGCTTGGTGGTTGAGTGAGCAGGGAGCATCCCAGGAGGACACTGCGTTGTGTGCTCTGCTGTGGAAAGGCAGCCAGGGCGCTTGGGGTGGAAACAACATAACGGGCAGGAAGGATGAGGAAAGAAAACCCTCTGAGACGGCGCTTCTGATAGGCGGCCGACACATTGCCCCAAAGCCTTGGTGAGGACCTGGGCAGCTCCAGTGCCAATGAGCAGCCATTTGTGTGCACCCAAAGGGCCGAGCTGCCCCAGGGTGGAAGCTGCTCCTTGCAAATGACAGCAACCTGAGACGCTGTTCACGGAGCACAAATCCCATAAAAGCAACAAGTGAGTGAACACGCAACAAAAGAAGCACTAGCAAAAGGCACAGAGACAGGAAAGCTCACAGGCTTCTTGCAAAGTGACAGAAAACCCACTGACAGGACGGGCGATGGTCCGCATTGTACCGAAAACCTTAAATAAGTTCAAAAATAAAGAGATAAATACCACTGAGGAAACATACGCACACACACACACACACAGACGCAGTTAGTGCTGTCACCGGGCTGGATTTGCAGGCACCTCCCGTGCTCTCACGGCCCAACCTCAGATTTTCCATGGGTGGATCACAATGCAAAACAACGCGGGGAAGTCCTTCCTCCCGCCAGTGCTGGGCCAGCACTGGGAACCTCCATGTAGTGGGGGGGACCCAAAGAAGCACACAGAGCCCTGATAACGCCTCTCTCCTTCCTTTGCCCTCCAGAATAAATAAATAAATACCGCGTCCGTCCCGACCGTAGCGATTAGAAACAGAACGTGGCTGATAATAAATAAGTGTGTCAATAAATAATAAATAAATAAAGAGGTTTTGCTCCGATGCTGGAGAGCCTTCAGCTGCCACCGGCCATGCAGGCGGATGGGTACCAGAGCCACGTGGCACTTCTTGTCCCATAGCCAGCGTGTGCTGCTGCCTCCAGCACTGTGTTTGTTCTCCGTCCCACGAGGAACTCTGCTCAATGTAGTTGGGCTGTTTACACTGCTTGCACAAAGCTCTTTGCTTTCCCAGCTGTTGCCCATCTGGCTCGCTGCTGCAGGTGCATGCTGGCATTTGGGGGCAAGGGAGGGGCATGAAGAGACAGACAGATTCGGGATTTGGCCTCTGGTCGCTGAGATCAGACCTTTCATGGAGTGCTACAGGGCGACAATGCCAAACGGGGAGGGACTCTCTAAGGAAGAAGCAGGGGGTTCTCAGCCCTTTACAAGAAGGGTGCTCCCCACCAGAGGAGCCAGGGGCTGCTGCGGGGGCGGGGGGGGAAGGCAGCAGCACCCGCTGCCAGAACGCCTTGTCTGCAATTCTCAACCACAGCCTGAGGGGGTTGCGGTGAGAAGGAGACAGGGAAAAAGGGCCCCTGTTATCAAATTTCCCCTTGCATCAGCTACGTAGAAGTATAACCCTTCCTGCTGTGTTTTCCAACTGGTAACACGTTTATATGCTCGATAAGGCAACCATCCAGGTTGTGTTTGACCTTCCCCTGCTCACAGCTTTACCTGCTGCCAGTGGGGGCTGTGGGTAACTGGCTGTGGGCTTGCCTTTCCTTCCACCCCTCTCCCCCTCCGGCAGATGCTGGCTGCCCTTAGCCCTTTCCTGTGACACTACAATGACACACCTCCTTGACTCATTAAGCCCAAACTCTTTAATGATCACTCAGGATGGAAGGGGAGGGGATGGAAAAAGGGAGGGAGGGAAGTCTTAGACCTAAATTAGCGTCTCTAAGCACCCAGGTGTTGTAAGAGAAAGAAAATCCTCGGCACCGGCTCAGCCCGTGCTAGGAGAAGCCTTTGTTGCTCTGCAAAACACAGTAATTGCGCAGGCAGCTGGGCTGGCAAGCCTGGCAGGGAGACAAAACCGCAGGGCCGCCCAGGCAGGCAGGGCCCTCCCAGATCCTGGGAAAAAACAGGCAATTTTGGGGGGGGGGGGTGGGATCTCTGAGATGTGAGCTGTGCAGCCCCAGCTCACACTGTAGCACTGACTCCCCACTGCTGGGTCTCCTCTCAGCATTCACACTGCTGGAGGGGAATAAAACAGTGAAAGGTAGATGTGTAACACCCTGTTAGGAAAGGGCAGGAGAAAGAGAGGGAATAGCCTTTTTCCCTCCCAGAAATTAATGTCAGGAGGGATTTCTAGCCTTCTATTTATAGCAGAGTTGGGCGTATGGTAATAAATAAATATGCTCATGGCAGAGACCTGCTGCAGAGTGGGCAGAAACTCGGGAGGAGAGATCCAATATCAGGGACCTGATATTTGCCTTGAGGAGGACAGGTCACGTCCACTCATCACCAAAGCTTCCCAGCAAATTCCTCCCTAAATGTGTCTCTTCCTCTGGTGGGAATTAATTCACTGGCTCCCGCTTTGGCAAGAGAAGAGCAAAGAGATAAACTTCTTCCTTTGGAGCAGCTGGCAGCAGAGAGTGGCAGCGATGGGGAGATGGGGATGTCAGGAGGATGGACCCTGTAGGATCTGCAGAGGCTCTGTAGGGCATTGGCCCCTCTTCCAACCCCAGCTCTGGCTGGGGGAGCTGCATGGATCCACCCTCCCTGCAAGGCAGCGGAGGGGCTGTTCTGGGAGCACGAGGGCTCTTACTCCATCCCTAATGAGAAAAGGGGACCCGGTGCTGCTGTCGCATCAGTATCGGGGATGATTGCGATCGATGGCCAAGTAGGTGGGAAGGATGCAGAGAACGCAAGGAATTCAGTGATGCCGGCGGCACTCCTTAGCGACGCAGGCTGTCAGAGCTGCCTCCTGAGTCATAGCTCCTGCTCCGGCTGCGGCTGCTCCTGGGGCCTGAGCTCCTGCTGCGGCTCCTGCCCTCTGCACTGCTGCTGCTCCAGCTGCGGCTGCGACTCGTCCGGTGGCTGGAGTAGCTCCGGCTCCGGCTCGGGGAGCGGCTGAGGCTGCTGTACCAGGAGGAATAGCTGCTGGCGCTGCTGGAGGAGGACGGGCTGGGCCGGTAGTAGGGGATGGGGCGTTTGCGGGCGCTGTGGGGACAGAGAGATGCAGGATTACCAGGAACATAAGGACAGATTTATTGCCAAGATCTCCAAAATATGTTGTTTACTCTGCACGACACCTCTCAGATTTGTCTGGTTTTATCTGCAGGTAGCTGGCAGGCGTTGGGATTCCAGCCAGCCACCCCCACGGCCGCCATGCGTCAAGTCTGAGGCTCTGCCTGATGTTTTCCCAAAAGCTTGAGATTAGAGTCAAATTTGACTGTCTATAGCATGGGACATCTACCACGGGAGAGGGTGAAGCAAAAGCCTGCTGCACCTTGTACTTGATGGGTGGGTGAATTCCTGCTCTGATTTATCTGCCCTTTTTCTTCTGTGGTTGTAAATGAGACCCCTGCATCCTCCTCCTGCCTCCAGCTGCAGATCCCCCAGCTGGAGGGGAGGCAGAGTTAGGGTTAGGGAAACCATTGTGCTTCTGGAGCAACCTGCACCAGGGGGGGCTGGGGACAGGGCAGCCCACGTGCCCCAGGTGTGATGTCTCCATACCTGGTGATGCGCCGGGCCTCCAGGTGGCTGGGGGAGTCCCTCCTGCGCTTCCTCAGGGGGGAATAGGAGCGCCGGCGCTGCCGGTCCCGCTGCCGGTGTGACTCCTTCTCACTGGAGCTGTGCTTGTTCTCACGGTCCCTAAGGGAAGGGCCAGATTGGAAATCATCACTGCTGGGCTTTTGCAGGTGCAAAAATCAGCTGGATGGGGTATGAACATGAAGGCAATGACTGAGCTGAGTGGAAAGCACTCTGCTTGGTGTTTTGGTGGCATCAGCCTTGCGCTTTGCTGGACAGTGGGACACTCAGTGGTCTGACAGATGGACACCCAGCAATTGTAGGCTGCAGGGAGGTTTCAGCAGCGTCTCCCAGCAGCCCTGCATTGCAAAGCTAAATGGCTTCCCCGTCCCTCTGTGGATGCACTTGGTATTTCCACAGCGCTGCTAAAGCTGCTGTTGCTGGCTGTGCTGCAAGAGCGGGTGAGCACAGCCCTGCCAGCAGGCCCCACGTGTGCAGAGGGCCCCAGGTAGCTCTGCAGGGCTGTGCACCGCTCACCAGAAGGAGTGCTGGGGTTGCTATGGTTTTCTCTTTTGTTAAATCCCCGTGCACGTCAGCACAGGCCCTGCTGTGGAGGGTAAATGACTTCATACGCCCCGTTCCCTTCTCAATGCCATCTGCAAAGCAATACGTTACAGGTCAAGGATCTGATCCTTGCGTGCAAGAAATATTTTCCTGCACCAGAGCAGGGGCTGTCACAGCTTGCAGAATCAGGACCTGTGAATGTAACATTTTAAGGGTGCCAAATGCTCACAGCATGCTCAACAGCAGAGATGTTACCAGAAAATACTGCCCAAAGGCATCTCTAGGGCCGAGCTGTGAGATGTGTGTTTTCTACAGGGTGTGGAGCAGAGTCACCTGGGATGTGTTTCCCCATGTGTGGCTCTGTGAGTGCCAGCATGATGGCACCTGGCATCTTCCCATGCAGCAGGGACACTTCTCAGGGCCTGCCACCTCTTTGCCAGAGCTGCAGCTTGGAAGAGCAGAGCATCTTTCCCTGCCATGCTCCATGTCTCCCTGCTCCCTTCAACCCTGGAAGCTGAGGGGCAGTTTGGAGCTGGCAGAAGGAACCAGAAAGTAGGTTGGAGTACAAGCAAGTGATGGAGGCAATGGAAAAGCATGAGGCAGCAGATACCAATGTAGAGACAGTCGTACCTCGTAGGGCTGTAGTGGGAGTAACTGGGGCTCCGGCGAGTCTTTGAGCTCCTGCTTCCAGGGCTTTTTTTGCAGGATTTGGAGGAATAGCTGGGGGACCGTGAAGAAGACCTGGGGCTAGGGAAGAAACATAAGAGCTAAAGATGCTGGAGGGTGAGGTTGTACCAGACTTCCCCTAATCTAGGTTCCTGGTGGGGAGAGATGCCCCACATTTCAAGGGCTATATGGCTCCCTGGGCACCCACACAAACTCACACTCCCCTCCCCAAGGAGTCTGCCAGCCTACAAGAGCTGGAGGTTGCCCAGAGTGATGGAGAGAGCCATTTGTACTGGCCTTACCTCTTCCCTGAAGAGCAGGACCTGCTGCGGGAGTACCTGGGGGAGGCCCTGCGGGGTGAGGAGCAGGAGCGGCTGGAGCCGGGGGAGGAGCGTCCCGTGCTGCTGCACGACTCGCTGCGGGGGCACGGCCTGAGCGGTGAGCTGCGGGCTGGCGATGGGGGGACACTGCGCTTCTTCTCCTCCGAACAGCTGAGACACGAGGACAGGCATCCTCTGCGAAGGTATATTTGGGTGGTCAGCTCCTGTGCCCCATGCCCTGCAGGCTCTGGGATTGGGGTGAGGAGCAAGGAAAGTGTGGCAGGGCTGTGCTCCAGGAGCAGTGAGTAGGCATGTCCTGTTGCCTTTGGACTGGGCTGTGGGAATCCCTCCACTTCCAGAAGGGCCATGGATGTGAATTGGGGTCAGCTTCCCAGCAGTAAGGACCAGCTGCAATCCCAGCTCCACCCATGTGAAGGCAGAGTTATCCCACTGGAGTCACAACATGAGAAGTATGTACAGCCTCAACGTGTTACCCTCCAACTGAAAATCAGGGACTTGTTCTCCCTAATACCAACTCCCCTGGCTCTAACATTTGGCATTTAAGACCTGAGGTGGAATTGCCCCAGCACAGCTTTGGGTACCAGCTGCCGTGCTTCCACTCCTTCATCTCCACCACCACTTGGCACATCCCAGGAAAGGGAGGCAGAGATGGAGCTGGCACCTACTCCTTTCTCCTGATGACGGCCTGTGGCTGGGTTTTCATCTTCCTCCTCACGCTCCAGCATTGCTCACTGTGGGCTCTGGACTCCAGACTGGCAAGGTCTGATTGAGATCTAACCACCTCCAGACCACAAAAACCTCCCTGCCAGCTCACCAGTGCATCGGGAATGCGGGCGGGAGATACAGAGCAACGAATACCAGCAGCAGCTGCTGATTATCACTGACCTTTGGTCTTGTCCCTGGGCATCTGGAGACAGATTTTCTGGAGCCGTTGCCTTGGTCTGGGAAAAACAACTGGTGAAGGAATTTCCTGAATCAGAGCTGTTATCACCGTTGGCCACTTTGGGCTTCCTGGATGAGAAGGCAGGGCCAAAGCCATCGTGGTCTACGCTTCGTTTCTCCTGGCTGTTCTTTGACCTGGATGAGCTCGTTTGAGTGGAGGGAGGGGAAGAAGTGTCATTTCCTGAGTCATATTCATGACACTCTCCGTTCTGGCTGGCTAGGTGGCCAGGAGGGCTGTCTGTTTTGGTAAAGAGGTCAGCAGAAGACCCTGACTGAGAGATCTGAAAGCAAAAAAGCCATTTGGCATTGTTTGAACGTTTTATTGAGGAGGGTTGCTCTTGGTTTTACTTTGCTTTTATTTTATGTTTTAAATAAACCCAGAAATTTTACCATCATGATGCACTGAAACAAAAGGAAAGAAACAAAGTAAAAAAGAAAGAAAGAAAAAAGAAGAAAGAGAAGAAAACAAAAGCACATATCCCTGAAAGAAATCCACAGTAAGAAGAAACTCCTTTTCCCCCTGCTATGATAACGGGAAGATCTAGAGATCATGCAAAGAGTATCAGCATGCGATCCATGTTAAATGAAAGAGTTCAACAAAGTAAACGGGCAACCAAGGAATCAAAGTAACGGGCTAACTAAATAAAAAAAGGTATAACAGAGGAAAAAGCCCTTATTTAACCTAAAAGGGGGAGGGCAAAAAAAGAAACAAAAGAGGGAATGGGAATATATATATATATATATAAACTTTATAATTCTTGGAAAGAAAGCAAAAATGAAACAAATGCTTAAATAAGTGAATTTCTGAATGAATGTCACAAAAATAAGTAAAGAAAAATCAAAGCAAATCAAACAAAGGGCTTCTGCACAAATTGGCAAATAAACAAGCTTAGCACTTTGAAAATAAAAACTAAGAAAGGGGGAAAAAAAAGAAAAAAAATAAAAGGAGAAGGGGAAAAAAAGAAAAATCCCTCTGGAAATAAAAGGTATACGGACACTTCTTTGTGTGCTTTTTTCCCCCTGAAGAAGATACAGCTAATGCGCTCAAGTGACCTCTAATAAATTCCCTGGTGTCTTGCGGATAGCATCCACTTACCCATCAAGAACTCCTCCTTTAGTAGGTAAGGTGTAAGAAAAAAGGAAGAGCGGGCAACATAAGTCCATCATTAGAGTCTCAAATTACATGAAAAAAACATAAACCCTCTCTTCAATCCATACTGCCAACTGTTCACTTGACTCAGCTATGTAAATGTCACAACTGCTTTTTGTCTGCTCGCTTCTCTCACTTATTATTCCTTATTTTTGTTTCCTTCTGCTTCACATTAGGCTGCCCAGACAGCTCCTGGGGGCTGATGGCTTGTGCTGGAAAATCGTGGCTTGCGCTCAATCCCCTTGGGTTTCATGGTGGCCCACGGGTATGTGGAAGTGGCAAAAGGAACTTGAGCAAGGAAGTCAAAAATAAAGTCGAGGGGGAAACAACATTTCCCCACTTTGGGTACTGGAGACCTACGGGAAGGGGATGATGGTTTTGGGGGGCTGCTGAAGCTGATGGGTCAGCGAGGACCCTGCGGCCGTGCTGGCTGCCTTGGCTGGGGCTGTCAGCTGGGACCCTGTACACCACCAGGGGGTTTACATCATCTGAATGTCTTATCTCTTCAGTTTTATCTCTACTGGCATCTACCAGAGCCAGTCCAGCTCTGGTAGAGCTGGATCAGTCCAGCACTGATCAGCGAGGCTACATGAGTGCTAGTGCCTGCCCTTGTGATGGGGAGCATGAAGGACAAACACAGACCTGGCACATCTGCACCCTGTGCGGCCTCCTCCAGGCCCCAGGGTTTGCAGCACAGGTACTGCTCTTTGCCATTTCTCTGCCAGCTCTTGTTTATTCCAGCAGAAGTTTACTCCAGAGATGTCAAAGGAGTGTAACAGAGCCGGGGGTCTGGCCCTGCTCTGTTTTGCACCCAAAGACACGAGGGATGTGGCCTCCGTGATCAGAACCATGCTCTCTCCCCAAACACATCCCATCAAATACAAGACTGTGCTTTCAAACACGGCACCAGATTTTTTCTAAAGATTATGGCTTGTGTTATACCTGAACCTGACCGAGAGGCAGCCAGCTTTTGGCTACATTTCATTTATGGGCATAAGAACACCATGTGAAGCACACCCTGCCTCCAGAGGTGGGAGTCTGGGGGTGGGCATGTGCATCTCCCTCACCTCTGTTCCCTCCCAGTCCAAACCAAACAGCCTTTAGTTCTTCCCAGCCAAGAAATCCACCCGTTTCTTGGCATTTCTACCCCTGGGACCTAGGATTGCTAGGAACTCTTGTTTTGCTTGCATTGAAGTAACAGCTGCTGTCAGCACATCCCAAAATCTACCCAATGATCCCCCAGTACCTCTCTGTAGCTCCACCACTGCGGTAGCAGCACTCTGGGAAGTGGTAACATGGATAGAAGTGGAATATGTCCTTGTGAGGGGTGGAAGGCCTGGCCTGTGGTTTCTGTCCTGTGGTAGGAGGCAGGACAAGCACTGAGGTGCTGGACAGAGGCAGATTCCCCCATCTGGTGACCTTGGCTTTGCCTCTGGTTCCATTTTCATGCTGCACAAAGTGGGAACCACAAGCTGCATCTGAAGACGCTGCAGAGTTCAATTGAATTCTAATGGCTTTTTATTTTTCTAGGGTGTCTTAAAAGAGTCTGGTTTTCTGTGAATCTAATTTTCTCCGTGTGAGCATTTGGCATTCCCCCCCCCCCTCTAATAAGTAATTAAATAATCTCAATGATTTCAGTGTGAGACATACTGCTGCCCTCAAGAGAACCCAAGATATGTATTTATTGTTTGGGTTTGTTATTTTTTTGTGTTTCAAATCATTATTTAAGCAAGATGAAGGGACGAGTAGAAACGAGGCCCTGATGCTTCAGAACATAATGCTGAGTGCGCTCCTAGATCAAGAGGCGGTGCAGCCTAATGGCTTACAACAATACAATCACTGCTCGTCTTCCAATTAAACTGAACGAGTTCATTTACTGTGCTTCAAACAGCCTCGAGGAGAGACAGGACTATAAATTTTCTCAGCCATAAGGGGACCGAGGCCCATCAATGAGCAGCGCGGCGCAGCCTCGCTCATCGCCAGGGGGTTTTTCTGGGGTCTTTTTCTCTGCTTTGAAATGAGTCGCAAAACAAGAGTTAATTTCTTTTTCAGAAGTGCATAATGTCTCCCTCCCTCTGTCTGTCCATGCATTGTACCAATGAAAGGCACACAAAGCTTGCAGCAGTGACCCCTGCTCCCCGCGGACAGCTGCCACCGCAGCACCTGCTGCCTTGCAGGGAGTGGGGCCCAGGGGGCTGCCCTTTGCTGGGGAGATGGGCTGGGCTCTGCTAACCCTCTGCCTGAGCTGACATCAGTGCAAAACTCCTCTCAGCCCGCTGCAGTGAGCACATCCAGCTCGGTTTGGGCTGGTCTGGCACAGCTTTGGGGTGAGGCTTTGCATCGTGTTGCCTCCTTTGGGTACCTGGGGCACTGCTTGGTCGTCCCATGGCTGCACAATCTCCTGCCTCTGCTTCAGCACTGAGCTGCAAATTTATCGGGTGATAACCAGGGGTACATTCAGTCCTCTGGCTGGGAGGAACAGCAAAAGAGAGAGGCTTTCATGTTTAGGAAAGGCTTTGCCTTCCAGCTCCTGAAGAGCCCTGTTTGTCATCAGAAACACGGCGTGCAGCAGTTAAAAGAGCAGCTTTTCCTATAGAAACCACAACCCAGGCTGGAAAACAGAGAGCAAGAGCAATGCAGTCTGCAGGCATGCTGTCAGCCTTCCCCAACCCCCCTGCACACACTGTCCCCATCCCTGCACTGTGTTGTCCCACCTGTACCTCCCTGCAGGCACGCCAGCACAGGCAGTGCTGCTTGGAACAACCAGACCCCACTGAGCCTCCCTGAAAATTTGGGTCAAGCCTGTGTTAATTAGTGACATTGCAAACGAGCTTCAGTGAAAGCAAAGGAGCTGGCAGGGAAGGTAGATGCGATGTGCAGTTATCTTCATCAGGTACAACAAAAGGCAATTAAGCTCACACCCTGCAGGTATTTATATTGCTCTGCTCAACCAGAAGCACAAGGGCATGGAATACATCTGTACCAATGCGGAATAGTGTCTGCAGCAGGACAGGGGGTTGCTGTTAATGTTCAGGTATAGCAGCAGCGTATTACCAGTTTCTCTGCATGCTGAGGCACGGCCTCACAATCCTCTTTCTCAACAGGTGCTATTGTGGCTGCATGTGATTAAAGGAAAAAACGAGTGTGTGAAGCTTGGAAATTCATTGCTCAAAAGAAGCAGGGAGCTCTGGGGGTGTTTTTGCATGTGTGCGTGCTCATACATGCACCGACTTGCACATAAAGGCGAGAGGGGAAGAAGCAGTGAGGTGGATGTGTGGACAGGGCGCTCTTCTGTGTGCTTCATCCCTCAGATTGCAGGTAAACTGAGCTGGATGCGGCCATTCCAATAGAAAAGAAGGGACAAAATGCGTGGAGACAAAGTTTACCACAGAATGCTTCCATTCTTCAGAAAAAAAATAGAACAAAATCTGGCCTAAAATTAAATAATTTTTAAAAACAGACGTGGAAGTGCTGTAGCACTGCCTCGAGGAAGTCTGTGTATTGCCTGTCTGGGTCTCTTCTGTGTGTCAGAGCCCTCCCCGGACCATCACTTTCCTTTGGAGATATCACGATGAATCTCCCCAGGTCAGGAGGGTTTGGGTTGGAAGCCCAGGCCAGGGGGTGTGACAGAGAATGTATAGCATTAGCAGACAAGACTGAAAGCTCCCATTCCATTTTTCCCTGCTGGTTTTGAGTACTTGATATTTAAAGACCTTATTCAGCACTTTGCCAGGGGCTTCAATTTAAACAAGTGCATAAATGTGTTCTTGAACGATGTCCCAGGAGAGCATACTTCTGTCTGGGAAGAGAGAGGACACCAATGGACTGCACAGTAAAGGTCTTTTTGCCTTTGGTTTCCCTGCGTTATTAACTCACCCTGACCTTGCTGAGTTGACACAGGGTACCACCCCAGGCTGGTGGCAATGAAAGCTCTGCAGCTTGTCCTGCTTTCTTTGCATGTGCTGCTGTAGAGACACACACGTAAGCACAGCGTGCAGGTTCTGCTACTCATGCTCTGCCTTATATGGCTTTATAAGCAATGACTCACTTGTGCACTACACACTCAGTAGGTGTATATGACAGGAGTAAATATGCATCTATGGCTCTGGGAGACAGCTTGCGCCTGTCTGTATCTATATATGATCTCTGTGTATTGTGATTGAAATGCCAGCTGTGCAGGTGAGCAGAGAAAGTGCCTCCTCTTGCTGGGACTATCTCCTCTATCTGAGATATGGCTGAGCTATTTCCAGTTCAGAACAGGGCTTAAGAGTAGAAAGTCAGTCCCCCACTATATACCACTTCAGGGCTCAGAGGACTCCACTCAAGCTACTGGTAGCATTCCATATCCACACACGAGCACCAGGTTCTGTACTGCCTCAAGTCTTATGTAGCACTGCCCCTCTCCAAAACACCCATCAGATACTAACACTGATCAAGGAGCATCACACCTCTGCTTGGCAGCTACTGGGAACAAGGGGAAAATGTGCCATGGGAAACAAAGATTTCATATCAATCACTATATAAGATTTCGCTCCATTTTTGCTCCCTCTGTTCTAAGGCATGTATTATATCATCTCTTTCCATGTATATGGAAAAACATCCCAAGGCACTGAGACTGACTTTACCCTCGGCTGCACATGCAGTTCCCATTAACATCAATGAGAGCTGCACACAAGCTCTCAAGTTGGCCCCTGGGCTTGTCAGTCCAGAGCAACAGCGATCTCAGAAGGATCCCAATAGAAAACATCCCCTGCCAATAATCACCAACTCATTAAATGTAAATATTTCCTTTATATACGTCTGATTCCCTTTTTTACCCCTGAAGGACTAAACTTTCGGACATGAAGACCAATGAATTAAGTTCACATTCAGCTGAGCAAAGACTGCATAACAAACACATCCCTGTGAAATATCACTGCTGAAGGCCACTTTCTTTTCTTTTCTTTCTTTTTTATGTTAAGTGTCCTCAATTCATTATTCAGAGGCTAGAGACTCGGCAAATCTTTCCCCTCTCCAACCCCACTCTTGAAGAGGAAGTGCTGAAGGAAGGAATGACTTTAAATACATTTGGAGAACAGCACCGTTAATAAGTAATGCTGTTTTAACCAAATTTTGTCTAACGTCGCTATAATCGAGTTATAAAAATTTCATGTCAGACTTCTCGCCCATATTCCTGTGGCTACTGAAAGAAAAGAAGCACAGTGCGTAATACTTACGACTTCCTTAGGAGACAGGAAGCTGTGCAGCGGGAGGGTTGGGCTGGCCTGAACCTCTGCAGAGGAGCTTCTCTTTGCTGGGCCTTTTGCATGGTGCTGGGAGCGTCTCCGCCGTGCTTTACGCCCTTCCTCCCGAGACCTGGCTCTGTGCCTCCAGAAAACATGCAGAAGCAAAGCGTTATCCTCAGCATTGCAGTAGTGCCCACCGGCAGCCGCACGCAAACCCTTGTCTTCTCTGCGGAGTCAGGGTGGACAGAAAGGGAATATTTTGCTTCCCTGCTTTAAGAACATTCTGGTTTGCAGCCAGGAGATGTGTGGTGGGGTTTGGGTCTTAAACCTCAAGTTTCAGCTCCAATTCCTAATTTTACGGTGGCTCACAGCTTCCACGCAGCCTTGAATGTCCCTATGGCAATGCACCTCCAAGAGAAGACACTCTGCACTTGCATGAACTTCCCACCTATTAGTGGTTGTGTTCCTCCCTGCACTGATCACCAGGTTTCCACGAGAAGATTCTCAGTAGTTAGAAGGAGCAGAGTGGGACAGAGGGAGAGGTTTGTTCATAAAGCTCTTTCAAACAACACATAACAAGCTCATGATGTGCATAGCTATGCAATTTGCTATTGCAGTGATGCGGGGCTAGCACCAGCATCCACTCAGCTGGCCTCAGGATGCATCTGTCATCTACAGGAAAGAGATTTTTATCAGGTCAAAGATAGTGGCCATAGGATGCCATTGGCAAATACATTTCCATTGCTAAGAACAAGCTTGAAGCTTTCCTGGGACATTGGCAGTACAGAGCCCTGAGGTGGGGAAGGCAGACTGGATTGAAATCAGCTATCACTGGCTGATCATCAGCCATGGGGATTAGAAGTGACTGCTGGGCTGAGAAGATGCAGCCACTGCTTCTTGAGCCCAAACCTTCTGTTTTATGGCCGTGACCACAAGAAGCTCAACACCCAACTGCCAGAGCGGGACGTGGCTCTGCCCAGAGGGTCAGTGGGGCACACGAGCCATTGCAATCACACCCCTGACCCACTGCAGTGCTGCAGGGCAGCCAGCCCAGTGAGCGGTGACATTACCTGCTCCGGCAGCTTGGGGAATAGGAGTCAGAGCTCTCTGAGCGAGAGTGGCAGCGGCGGTGGCGGTGAGCTTTCCGGGTGCGCCCACGAGAGCTTTGGGAAGCAGAGAAGAAACCGTGGTTAGATAGCAGACCAGGGGCTGTAAGACCCAGCACTTGGAGGCCAAAGTCAACGGCATTTACATCAGAAACAAGATCTGCATTTTAAAGCAAAGGGATTGGTGTGTGAAACGTTGCGAAGGACACAAAGGGATGAAAAATTCTCCATCCATTCACAGCTGCCCTGACATCAAGGCATGTCATCTTACTGAGATCTATGCTAGCATTTAGCTACAAGCTGTTAGGTTGCCTCTGCGCCCTGCTGGAAGAAGATCTATGGACAAGTGCACAGGAGCACAGCAGGCAGCACCAATCCTTTCTGCTTTCAAGACCCTAAAGAGCTATGTCACCCACTCCCCCTTCATCCTGCAGCCCACCCTGACAGCCCATTGCTAAGCCCTGTTTGGGGAGCACCATCTGTCTGGGCAGCCCAAAGCCAAGCTCAAACCCTCCCAGACTCTCCATAATACAGGACACCGGGTATCAGCTTTCCCCACCTTCTCAAGATGAGAGGGTCCAGTCAGCCCTATAATCTGCTCGTATTGTTGTTATAAACATGAAACACAGCCTCCATAACTGCAGCCTACACTATGCACGGTTTCTGCTTGAGGGGACAGGACCATTTATTTGACTTCTCATAGGAGCCCAGTTGCTGCTGCTCCATTCTCTTATATGGCTACAGAACAGGGACCAGCAAACTGCACACAGACACGGGTTCACCATCCTGCTGCTCTTCCCCTTGCTCCATTTGGGTTGTTACAGGTGGACGTGGCCCCATTACTGAAGGGCTGGAGTTGTCCTTGCCAAAAGCCCCGGTCGTGCACTCAGGGAGCAGGGTTATGTGAGTGGCAGGCTCTGAAACCTTCTGTGCTTGTTCCTTCTTGTCATGCCCAGTGCCCACCACAGCAGCTATTTTGGGTCTGGTGTGTAACCATCTGCTCAGCCTGGCACTGCTGTGCCAGCAGGCAAAGCTGATGATGGGTTAGCTGACAGGAACAATCTGCTTTCATGGCCACGCTGTACCAGTCACTGACACTGCTAACATACCTGCCTGGACAGCATTTAGCAATTTGGCACCGTAAGAAATCAGTGAACCAATTGCTTGAGCATTGCATCTCCTCTAAAACAAAAGGGCAACAATGAGGGCAATTGCTTGAACTCTGCTTGGCTGTTTTCTCTGATGTTTTTTATACACTATGATTGTATTTCCAGCATTTCACATTTGGGGAGCTTCCTTCCTTCTGTACAGCACTGACTGCCTCTCCCTCCCTCCACGCTTTCTCTTCACCTTCTGCATCAGTCTCTCCAGTTTAAGAGTATTTCCCCATGTTCAGGTAGGACAAACTGCTCCCATATGGATTAGATAACAAGCTGCTCAACCCAAGGATAAGCCAAATCCTGATTCAAGTTGGTTTATGGGATCTCTCTGATCTACACCTGGGAGCAATGGGGAGGCTTGCAGAAACCAGGAGCGACTCAGTTCTGATTTCTGAGTTGAAAGATGAGGACTAAAGAGCCCTGGGTGGTTTATCCCCAAAGAGCAATCCCAGAAGCTCTCATTCCCCTCAGTCACTGCTGCATCCAATCTTTGTTCTAACCACACTGCTAGGCTAACGCAGGTTGGCCAACACTGCTGTGTGTGGAAGGTGCCTTCTTATACAGATAATCAAGAAAGCTTCAGCTTTATCAGTGATCTATAAGATTTCTGGGCACACAGCAGCTCAGTTTGCGGGAAGAAAGTGGTGAGTGCATTACTGAACATGCAGAAATGCAGAGAAAAGGAGATGGGCTTTCTGCATGCAATAGAGGTGGAAGCAGCACCTTGTGGATTCTAGTCTCTTCAGTCCCAATGGGCAGCAAGGTGACACTAGCAGTGCTAGGGGCTCTCGTCCTTCTGTTCCCTTCCTAAGAGTAAAGGTTGTGTTGGAAAGAATTACAGGGCAGGCCCTGCAAACACCAAACAGACAGCAAATCCCTGTCTGCCAGCAGATCTCTTTCCCTAACAGGGTATGCTGAGTCCCAGCAGAGCCAGCCAGGGGTTTGATGCCCAGGCTTCAGCCCCAGAGCTGTTTCTGTGCTCTGAAAGCAGCTGAGAAGTTGCAAGTTGCAAAATGGAAGTCTTACAGGGCCTCCTCCTGGCCCCAAAGAACCATGTTTCATACCATGCTCCTGTCTGCCCCTTAAGACAAATATTGTGCTTGTCTTCTGCACACACCAGAGCAGATGGGAACTTCAACTCCGTATTTCAACAGTCTCCATCACCTCTAAACAACCCCTTCTTTTCCCCAGCCCCCATTGCTTTCTGCTCCCATTTGGACATTTGGATATATCACGAGCAGTCCCTGTGTAACCTCTGAAGGAACAAGGAAGAGCTAAAGCTCCTCTCAGTGAGGGCATGCCATTGTGCAGAGCTGGGTCTCATACTGCCTTCATCAGAAGAGCTGGACCTTCTGCTCACAACTGGCAGGGCAGAGAATATTGTGAATCACTACTTACTGTTTTTTGTGTTTTCTTTCTTCCTTTCTCTTACTTTTGGGGCTTGAGGAACTAAATAAGAAATGGCTAATTAATTTGGAGATTTCTGTTGTTATAAAAAAAAAAAATATATATATATATATATATATATTGCACGATCACACATCAACGTTACAGCTAAATTGCCCAGAAACATGCAATTAAAAAATTGAAGGGATGAATGTTTCTGCCTTGACACAGGGGGTCTTAGTTCCTGCTGAGAAACCTGGCTCATGGGCTTAGACACAGTCCCCATGGGATCAGCCAACCTGCTGGCTTTACGTGTTCCCATAGAGCAGATGGATGCATGCACGGGAATCAGGAGAGTTCTTCCAGTATGCACCTGGAAAGGCACTGAATTGGAATGTTTCCCCACTGCTGGAGAATGCATGCTGTTTGTAGGTGAAAGATGAATGAAGGCTCAAGATGCAGAAAGTATCCAACATGGACGAGGTCGTGAGACCCACAGGGGATGGGGGAACCAAGGGGATTCCACAAAGAGGCACAGAAGTGACCTCTGCCTCCGCACAGTGAACATCAACCTTGTGAGATCCTGAGGAGACCATTTCTAGGGGATCAACCCACACGTGCTCAACTCTTACCTGTGTCTTCTCTTCTTTGAGGATAACCTGCAAGACACAAAGGTGCACACTGAGTACAGCATCTTACAAAAGTGCAAGTTTGAATCAGAGACAATCTGGTAAGGCCCATCTTGAGGCTGAGCACTGAGGACACAACGCACCAGCTGGACAGCCCTGGCTCCCTTTTAGCCAGCTGGGAACGGGGCAGCTGGTGCTGGTGGAAGTCACTGGCACACTGCAAATAACTGAGCATGTCATTCTCTGTAGAATCAAACACTTCCTCTGTCCCTGGTGAATCGCTTTTCTCTACTACTTTTCTCTACTACTGACTCCTACTGCACTGAGTTTGAAGATGTAGAGGAGAGACTAGACCCAAGGCAAGGCCAGTTGGGATCTGTAGTTGAGTGGTATCTGGAAACTACCTCCATTGGTCACTAACGCTCAATGGTTGATGATGTTGCCTTTTGGGATGAACTATAAGCTATAGTTCAGCTTGCAGGGGCACAAATGGGTACTACAGGTGTAAAAATGACAAGCAGCTGACTTGAGATGGATATCAGGAGGTGCCATCCATAAAGAAGGTAGCATAAGAACCCATCCTTGGAAAGGATATATTTTAGAGGCATTTCTATCTCCTTCTACTCTCCCTCCCTTCCACCTTTTCCCATAAGAAACAAGCGCTGCTTTTCACTCTGTTCACCACTTTTGGTAGCTTCTTGCTCTCGTTCAATAAATTATAAATACATGAACTTTCCAAGGGAGATGGCATCCACTGTTCTCTGCAAATATTGGTTTAACAGCTGAGAGAAAACAGTGAAATATTTGCAATTCCAAAATTTCATCATTCTTTTTAAATTGAAAACCTGCTTTCAGAACCTGACACATCACCACAACGCTTCCGAAGGAGAAATACCTGTTTCTTTTTCGTTTCTTGGAGCTCTTCTTCTTCTTCTTCTTCACAGGCGAGGGGCTGTAGGAAGGAGACCTGGGGGAGCAGAGAGGCATCAGGGCCAGCACGGCCCTTCACCCCCCACCCTGCACCCCACCACCAGGTCTTGGGGCTTGAGCAGAGCAGGGGCTGAGTCCTGTCTGGGCATAAGGGGAGGGCAGGAGGATGGCCAACAGAGCCCCAGCCCCTCACACCTCTATTTTATACCCATTTTGTTCCTTCATGCACCAGGGGCTGCAGGACACACTTCCCCACAAGGCAAGGCCCAGGCCAACATGGCCGCCCTCACCTCCGTCGCTTCTTGTGGCTGGATTTCTTCTTCTTCTTCTTCCCCCGGGCCGGTAGTGGTGCACGTTCCCCATCACACGAAGGGCTAGGAAGGGGGATAAAGCCAAACAAGATTTTAAAATAAATTCATAGAAGCACCATCTGAATGACCTCACTTGGGGTTGCTCACCTCCACGTGCCACCGTCCCTACCTGAGGGCCGACCAGGACAGATCAGGGCACCTAATTACCCTCTAATTACCCTCACCCCTCTAATTACCCTCACTTGAAATTAAGTGCCTCCTCCATGGGTTTAATGGAGATATAATGAGACAGACACTGTACGTGGCTGCGATGCCAGCTGGTTATTTGAAATGAGCTTGCTGAGGTTAACAACTCCATGACAGATTTATGGGTTTTGCTGCTTTGTAAATATGTTTTAAATAATTAATTGACATTTGATTTGCATACAATAATTATTGAGACCGGATGAATTTAACAGTAATTTAAGACATGGCAAATGTAAAATAGCAATTGATTAGAAAAATATATATTTATTGACGTGCTATGGTGATTTTGTGAGATAAGCATATCTTACACAGTGGTTAAACTTTGGGAGGAAAAAAACTGTAAATTAATTTCTTTTTAAATTGTCTTACATTTCAGCAAAAAAGCAAATGCTGCAGTTAATTAATTTGGAACACTGGGCTGAAAATATGAAATGCATGAGGGCTGGTGACCCTAAAGAAAGGCAGTGAATGATGAAAACTAGAGAATGGGATCTGTGCCTCAGCATCCCCACTGCTCATCCCGCTGGCTGGAGCTGGACCTCCTGGTTGGAAAGCCATCCTCATAGGGATGTGGGATGTGGGCTCCAGCACAGCTCAGCCCCCTCCTCATCTCAGGCCATCATCAGCCCCTGCCATGTCCATGCCAGGGCATGGAGATCCTCCAGGCTATGTGCTCAGCCATAAGCAGCCTGCCTGGAGCCCTCCCCCTGCTCCCAAGATGAAGCCTTTTGTCTTTGAAGTGGAAGCCTCCTCCCTGAGCTGATCTAACTTTAATTGTTCCTCCGTGATTGTAATCAGAGTCTAATTAAAAATACACTTTAGATTATTGTTCCGGTTAGCCTGACATCTGAAGATAGTAAATGCACTTTCTGTCTCTTTCTTTCCAGCATCTTTAACCAAACAGAAAGGCCTTAATCCCAGTTCAGCAGTGAAGGCTGAGACCCCAGCTGCCTTGCTTAGCAAGCTTCATTCTTTTTTACCCTTGCAAGTTGTCAGAGGCTAACAACGTACTGATAACAAAGCGATATCCTAGTTAGGGCAATGCTGCTGCTCTGATCTACGCATGGGAGATGGGAACTGCTGAGGGTGATCCACAGCCGGGGGAAACCCTACGTGCCCCATAGCACATGGGATGCCGGCAGTTCACATGGTTGTCCAACCCCTGCCCAGATCTCACAGACCCAGCAGGGATGAGGATGACTTTTCTTCCACTGAACCACACGGTGGGGTGGGATGGCCTTGTCCCTACCTGCGTGACCTGTGGTGAGCATGGTCGCGTCTCTCCTTCCCTCTTGCCCAGCCGTTAGTGGTGGAGGTCTCCTTGGACACACAGCTGCTCAGCTTCTCAGGACGTCGATCCTCGGCAGAGTACGGCAGGCAGCTGAGCGTCCCACTGCATGGCAAGAGGCCAGAAAGAGCAATAAGAGAGCTAGAAAACAAAGGGAACCACCTGAGCCATGCAGGTGGCTGCACAAGCCCCAGGGAGCCTGTGTGAGTAGAGCCCTGCAGATGTTTGTTTCAAAGAATGGAAGCACTAATGGAAAGCCGTAAACCATACCCAGTGGGGCACTGAGAACACCACATTTTGGTGTCGTGCAGAGTATTATACAAATAAATAAAGGAAGTATCAGCAATGCCAAGCCCGGCCAGGCATTTGGGCTTTAGAGACCATCACAGCCACCGAATATGGGCTGCAGGGCCAGGACCGGGAGTGGTGCACATCTTGCGGGTTCAGTGGTGCCAGGAGGGAAGCTAAAGTGCAATTCCACGGGGAAGCAGGACATCAGCCCCAGCTAGCCATGGCCAGAGGCTTGCAGCCCCTGGGAACATCTTTCTGCCTGCCCCAGTCATGAGAATCACAATTCTGGGGGCTGGAGCTGGTGCAGGAGCATCTGTCAAAGAGAATTCATTCCTATTTCCACCCGTGTTCTCAGGAAAACCCCACCTTTTCTAACAGCCCTTTCTTTCTTGGAGCACAGTTTGCAATGCCTGAAGGTTTAGGGATGAACATTAGGCAAACACATACGCTGGGGGTCAAAGGGATGAAGCTGGAGGAAATATTTCTCACCGAGGACATGCAAGAGGTGATGCTGACAGATCCCTCCAGCTTGAAAATCTATTACTCTGCTTGTAAAAAAATCTCCCAGTCTTTTCCCATCATCTATGTTATTTCTAACCATCCAGGAAGCTACATGGTTAATTGCTTTCTTTGTGCGAGCTAATTAGCTTGTGGCATTTCCCAGCCCCCTTTTAAGAACAGTCTTCTGAGGCTCAGTCATTAGGATCCATTAAAAATGTCCCCAAATTAATGACCTGTGCAAAGCTGGAGAGCTCGAGTGGTGCTGACAGGGGCTCTCCCTGGGCACAGTGGGTGATGTCCCCACTAATGGCATTTCAGGTCCCAGCGCTGAAACACATTAGCCTGAAGGCAACCAAGGGCTGCTGTCCTGCAACACGCTGGGGACCATTTCTTCTGGGCTTGGAAGTAATTATTGATGGAAATAATTATTCTCCAATCCCATCAAAGGCTGGCTTCAGTTCAACCCAATACTCTCCTCTGGTGAAAGCTGAGAGTCACTAACGCTCTAAACGGGCTGGTAATCCCTTTGCGTTAAGCTCCATAGACATTGATTGAATAGATAGATATAAACATACATATATTTTTTGTCATCTTGCATGGGTTGGGCCATGACAGCTGGGAGAGGCACGGAGGACAGGGCAAAGGCACAGGGTGTTTGCTGCCTCGGGAGCAAACTGTGGCCACGTCCCCATCGTAGCGCTCAGCACCATGGGCACATGCCATGCCATCAGACCATGAGATGCGGTGCTGGGTGACATAGCCCCCTCCCGTGTCCTCAGGCTCCTGAGTCCCCAAGCCATCTCCTGCCACAAAGCTCTCATCAAGCGGCCCTTCTCCTGCAGCTCCTCATTGCTGGAGGAGCGAGAAGCTGAAAAGCTGCCTTCCTGGTGAGCTTTGTTTGGAGGGCGCAGCGGGGTTGGGTGCTGGATCGTAGAATCATAGAGTCATGGAATCGTTAAGGTTGGAAAAGACCTCTCAGATCCTCAAGCCTAAGCCCAACCCACCCCACCATGCCCATAACCACATCCCTCAGTGCCACATCTCCACGTTCCTTGAACAACTCCAGGGTTGGAGACCCCACCATTGCCTGGACAGCTGTGCCAGTGCATCACGTGCAAAAAGACATGTGCACCCACAACCCTGGGACCCCGCTGTCCCACATCCGCTGTGGCTGTGCCACACTCCTCTCAAAACGCATCACTCTGTGCAGAGGAGGCTTTTTGCACTGGTGAAATCACCCTTTTCTTTCTCTCTTGCTTTCTGCCTCTTCTCAGTTGATTGAAAAAGAAAATGGTTGAACCGCTCCTTTGACCCAGCAGAAGGAGGGGGGGGAAGGAGAAGGTTGTAAAGAGATTTCCACACCAAAACTCATGCAGATGTGTTTACGTAAATCCCTTTGAAATAGGCACTAAAAATACCTCTTTAAAACTAGGAGGTGGGGGAGGCTGTAAGTGCTTTCCACAAACACAGACACAAAACCACCCCACGGCAGGTTCCTTCCCCACCTCATTCAGGTCGCTGTTATTAGTGCAGCAGGAGCCCTGCCGTTTGTTATTGGAAATTATAATAGCAAATCACAGCGATATTTTCCCTGATTGCACGGATCCTGAGCCAGTTCAATTTTAATCTTCTCTCCACTATTTCCTCGTGCATCAGCAGAGGCACCAGCTGCAGAAAAGCGCGTGGCTTTCTTGAAGCAGCTTAAGCACAGAAAAGAAACACAATTCCATAATAGGCGTTTTTCATCCAATTTTTGCCTCTGTGGCTCACCCCCCTCCCACACCCCTGCATCCCGCTGCAAGCCCAAACCCAGCAGCAGCTCCTTTTTGCTTCCTGGCCTCCAGAAATGTTTCATGACCTCTCTTAACACACACTGGGCCAAAAAAGCAGCTCGGCTCTTCGTTTTTCCAGCAGCTGATTTGCTATGCATGGCTGCGTAAGAACAGAGGCACGTCCCCACTGGTGGCAGGGTTGGATCCAGGTGCTCCGGGGACACTGCATGGTCACAGCCTGGGGATGGGGATAGGATGGGGTTGGGGATGGGGTTAGGGATGGGGATGGTAAAGAGAGGAGGATGGAATGGAGACGGGGATGAGAATCAGATGGGGACAAGGATGGGATTGGGATTGGGATGGGGATAGGGATGGGGATGGGGATGGGGATGGTGAAGCAATGAGGATGGGGACAGGGTTAGTGATGAGGAGGGGGTTGAGGTTAGGATGAGGATAGGGTTGGGAGTGGGGATGATAATGGGCACAGAGATAGGAATGGCTCCATCTCCATCGCAAACTCCTGCTGGAGGCAGCTGCGGGCAGCTCTGGGGCAGGTGTCTCTACCATAGCTTAGAGCTCCAGTCCTAATTAGGTCCCTGCCTTTGGGTGTTCTCCTCCCCAAGATGTTGCTCTCAGCCCTGTGCCTCTCCTGTTCTCAAATCTCCCTCCCTGGCAGACTCCCTGCAGGTTCCCACATCTGGAAAGGTGACAGTGATATCAACCAGGCCCCATCCCTGCACCAGGCAGGGCTGTGGGTCCTCACTGCAATTCCCTTGCCCGAAGTCCCACTCTGTTGAGCAGGGCAAATGGCAGCAAGATAAATAGTTTATTTGCCAATAACATAGCTCGTTAACTTTTAATCGAACAGCGGATTGTGAGCACACAGTTGTCAGGAGCAATGGGAGATGGCTTTGAGCATGGATCTTAGCAGGGCTCATCGGGCAGGAGGGAAGCACAGGGAGGTCTGGCAGGATACGCTCCACATGGAGCAGGAGTGCTCCCTTTGGTGCTCAGACAAAGCTTATTCCCCCCCTGTTTGCAGTAAGGAGCTCAGCAACAAATTTCTCCCACCAGAGAGACTCCCAGCCCAGGCAGGGAGGTGGCAAGAGGCTCCTGAGGGGAAGGTCTGGCCCCGGGCTCCCGGCCCTGAGGCTGCAGGCAGTCATTCCCCTGCTCAGCACATCCATCTTTAATTGGGTGTAATAATAATTTTATTGCTTGCTGGGATTTGTGAGGCTGAACTAATATTTGCAAAATGCTTTGCTATCCTCTGCTGAAAGGCAACCCGGAGTGGCAAAAAGCCCCTGTGCCATTCATGTCGGGATAATCCAGAATTATTCATAAACAAAATCAAGATTATGCAAATATATTCATTAGTTCTCAGCATACCTCCAGGAAAATAGAGGAATTAGTCTTGTTAACAATTGTGTATTATGTAAGCGTGCAGCTAAGCACACAGACAGGCTCCCCATCCACCTGGGGCTCATCCCAAGTTCTTGGAGCACTGCAGAAAGAGGTGAATTTGGGCTCGGGGTGGTCCCAGTGTGCCACTGTCCCCTCGCTGTCCCTTGGCACAGTGTGACCAGTGCCCACCTCTGTGCCGGGACACGACGGGATCAGCAGATAAAGGTGCGCTGAAAACAGAGCGCAGTTTAATTAATGCCACATGCCTTTCACTCCATAGGTTGTGTGGGTTGTTAATTATTTTTATAAAGAAAATAATTAGTCCCAATCAAGGCAGAAGCTCTCCAGAATTACAGCTCATTAACTGCTCTCACATTTTTTCTGTTCTATAAAAAGTCGCGTGGTGCTGATGAAAATTACAGACCCTTGGAATCAGCATTAAATACAAATTCAGACAGTGTTACCATCCCATTACCATCAACTGCATCGACTTGGCTTCGGTAATTGCAGCTGGAGATGAAGTGCAGGGATTTCTGCTCTGTGCAATCTCTGTGCCCATCAGCCTGCTGGAACCAACGTGACACCGAGCAAACGCGGCCCCGAGGAGGGGATGGCCACCAAGGAGACTGGGGAAGGCCTTTGTGAGTGAATGATGGGATGCTGGGGTTTGGGGCTAAGGGGACAGGCAGCAGCCTGGAAGCAATGGGCTTATGCTGTGGGAAATGGGACACACGGGAACACAGAATCATTAAGGTCGAAAGACCACTGAGGTCATCTGGTCCAACCCTAATCCATGCCGTGATCGCTCTAGACCACGTTACTCAGTGCAGCATCTGCCCTTTCCTTGAACACCTCCAGGGACTGTGACCCCACCACTCCCTGGGCAGCCTGTGCCACTGCATCACCAGCAGATGCTCCAGGGTGGATGCAGGAGCGCTCCGAGCACCTCCAGTTGGGTCATCCCAGGGCTGGTTCTATCGAACGGTGCAGAGGCTTCATTCAAAGCCTGATTGAAAGAAATCAGAGCATGGTAAAGTGAGGTCAGGGCAAATCGATAGCAGAGCAGTGGGGAGGGTGAGCGGGGTGCCGGCTCTGCTGCTTCTGCACCATGAACAACAAAGTGAGCCCCTTCCTCTGCTCCATGAGCAACATAGCTGAGAGCCAAAATGGGGCTTTGGAGAAGGAATGGGAAGTGGGGATGGGGGCAGCAAGCAGAGTGACCCCGGAGGAGCAGCGCTGAGCCCCATGGCCTTGGTCCTGCTGACCAGCCTGGAGCTGGGCCAGCTGCAGCCAGCTGCTCATTTCATTAATGGAGAGACATCAATTAAACATGGAGTGTTGAACGGGGTTGTCAGCAGAGCAATTAGCCCCAACCTCAGGATGGGGACTTGGGGACCGTTTCAGCCCCAAGATGCCCTGCGCAAGCCCTCCTGCCCCAAAAGAGGCCAATTTCAGCCAAACCCTGCCCAAAAGAGGTCATTTTCAACCCAACTGTGCCCCAAAAGAGACCAGTTTCAGACCAGTCCACTGTCCCTAGAAAAGGGAAAGAACAGTGCAGGGACCGCAGTGCATTCCCCAGCACCTTTCTCTCTTTTAACAGAGTTTGTTCCCACTTCCAGCTCTTTAAGCTCTCCTCGCAGTCCCTGCTGCACTGGCAGGGAAGGCACTTGTGAAAAAAAAGAAAAAAAAATGCTATTTTTACACTCCCAGTGCTTGTCAGCACTTTCAGCTTACCCGTGGAGGGGAGGTGGTGGCACCAGGACCGCATCACACCAGTGCACCATCACTACTCCTGTGCCATCGGGCCCCATTCCTCTGCCTGCTGAGCACCAGTGGGTTCCAAATTGGGGTGTCCCCTCCGGGCACCCACCTGCCCCTCAGTTGCTGTATGGTCGCACAAAGCACCATCCTCAGTGCCCAGCCCTGGTGCCAACCCCAGGCACAGGTGGGATTTAATGCCCCACTGCGGGCTTTGCAATGACAGAGAGGTTTCAGTGGCCACGGGAAGAAAAGGTAGGGGAAAAAAAAAGAGAAAAAAGAATTGCAGTCATGCATGAAATGATTTCATTTCACTGAGGAAGGGATTGCCTTTGGAAAGTTCATATTATGGAAAAACGCACATGAAGGTCCGGCTGCAGGGAGAGGAGCAGGGAGGGGGAGAGGAGGGCTCAGCTCCAGCCCCGGCCCTATGGATGGGTAAACCCCCCCAAGGAGTGCCACGCTCAGATCTCACAGCCCTGAATATTTGTGAGTTAAACCTTGAAGGAGTGGTGCAGGGTTACGAACTCTCTCCATACAGGGTCTTGCCATGCCAAGCTGGGCTAGGTCATTTTTTTGGACACATCTCCCATTCCTGAGTTGGAGTCAGGAATGGGGTTAGGGGGATTAGCCCCATATGGTTTCCTGCAGCCCCTCGCCCTGATGGAGACCTGGAGCCCTGCAGCCCCTCACTTTGTCCCAGGTTCATCCTTCAGAGCCCCACAAGACCCCGCACCGCTGCACCATGTCCTGGGATGCAGACGATGCCTTTGGGGACCGATGAACTTTTACCACTGAGAATTGCCCCAGCACTAAGCCAGGGATGGGGCTGAGGGAAGAGGAACAGGAGGAGGAGGAGGAAGGCTCTATGGGTCCCGTGGGCATCCCCGGTTCTGCCCTCACCCCCAGCAGCCCTCGAGCTGCCTCATGAGCACAGCCGCCATGCAGCTGGAGCCGGCAGGCAGGGGCTGACAAAGCCGCCCTATTGACGGCGCCCCGAGCACGGGGGCTTTGCTTCTCCCCCCTCCGCTTTCCTCCTCCAGGCCCGCTCCCCCCGCTGGGCCGCGGCCATGGGCTCATTAGCGCTGCGGCTCGTTGGGCGCGGGAAGGAGCAGATGGCAGCCAGGCCCCGCTGAGCAGATGCCCGATGGACAAGGGGGGGATTAGTGGAGCCGGGGGCCCTCCGGCAGCACAGCCCGGTGCTGACACGTGGGGACCCAGCGGGGTGACGGGGATGAAGGAACCACAGTGATGTGCCCGGCGAGCTGCAGGTTGGGGTGGCAGAGAGCTGGGCCCCATCCCAGCCCCGAAATCACTGCCGATTGCAAACTGGGCAGTGAAACCACGTGTAGCACAGCACATCCTGGGGGATTAGGGGTTAAAATAAATCCCTGTGCTGGCCCGGGGTGACCCACTTCAGCCATCTGGAAGCAGGGATGCGGCTGGTACTAAGGATGCCAGGGAGTGACAGTGGGCAGTGGCAGCCCCGTGTCCCTTGGAGCCCCTCATGGAAGGAGAAGCAGCATCCCACAGCTGCTCCATGGGGCTGTGCGCGGGTAATGACGATAACGAACAACCACCCACTGCCTTAAAATAAAAGACTCCGCAACAAGAAAGTGGAAATGGAAAAGGAGGGACTTCAGGTCTTCCCTCTGTGCCACAGTGTTCAGTATCCCCTTTGCTCTATGGAGTCAAGGGCAGACCCCTGAGCACAGCCCCCGGCCAGGCACGGGTGGGATTAATGTATTCTTTTGTTCTGGATGAAATGTGGTTTTAGCAGAGCTTTAACCCTGCAAACCTCCCAGAGCGCTTGTCGGGAATTAGGATGGAAGAGGCTTTATCTGCTGGGCCGGGGCACCCTGGGGAAGCACAGCACTCTGATCTGGGGCTGTGCATGGACCCGAAAGGCAAGAACCCCACAGACCCCTCCAGGAGGAGGAAAATCCCCTTCTGCAATGGGAACCCCATGCTGCCCGCAGCTGCCAAGCTGGGAGGAAAGAGGGACACAGATGGTCACCGTAGTGTTGTGCTGGGCTCCCTGCTCCCTTCATCCTTCTGCCTGCTGGCACAGAGGGCTTTGCTCTTAGATCAGTTCTGCAGTGAAGCGTTTGGGATCGCAGCCCAGGTGTGGAATGCTGTAAGAGCCACTGCTGCCCATGGTGCCCCAAGCTGAGCAATTCCCCAGTTTCCAAACCTGACTGATCACTAATGGAGAGGTGGAAGCATTCAGTGACCTCAGTGGGGGTCCCCATGGGCTCTCGGATGTTTGGTGCAGGCTGATCCCCCAGCCCTCTCTGCACTGATCCAACACCTTTGCCAAACTCTGGTGACACTGAGCAATGGAAAGAAGCTTCACTCCCATTGAAAAACAGTGCAAAGATGCTCTTAACCAATATTGTGACAGCCAACAGAATAAAGACGCTCTAAATTTGAGGATGTGTTGTTGTGACGAAGTCGCACAAATCCCTGCGCCTCCCAGCAGAGCTCAGCGGGTACCAGCAGCCCCTTGGTCCCATTTTGTGTGGTGTGACCCTGCTGCCCTGGGCTTTGGCTCCAAGGGAAGGAGGGGGACAGACAACCAGAAGGACACATGCTGGGGGCTGCATGGCTGAGCCCCTACCCCAAAACTATAATCCAGCCCCTAACACTACTCCAGGCTCCAAAGAGCCAAAGTTTCCCAAGCATCACTTGGGGAGGGGGGAACAGAAAGCTCAGATCCCCCAGCCCCAGGCAGGGGGGTCCCCTGTGACCCCAGCCCCTAAGTAAGACATTTGCAGAAGGGAGCAGCCCCCAAGCCGAGGGTTCCCCACGCCCTTACCTGGGCAGCGGTTTGCGGGCGGTGATGCTGGCCACGATGATGCTCTCCGGTCGCGGTGTGGCCACGGCTTTGAAGGTCCCTCGCCAGAACTTCTCGAAGAGCTGCTTCTCGCCCTGCTGCACGCTGGCCATGGCCCCGGCACGGCTCGGCACGGCCGCTCTCCGCGGTGCTGATCGCTACATCCCTCCCGACCGCGCACGGCTCGGTTCGGTGCCGGCTTGGGTTCAGTCCAAGGTTTAATGGGGGGATATCCCGGTTCGGTAGGGCTGGAGGGGAGCGTGTGAAGCCGAGCCAGCTCCCGGCTCCCGTTTTGTGGCAGCGAGGCGGGGAATGGGGCCGGGCCCGCTCTTGTCCCCTCCCCGGTGCCGCCTCCCACAGCTGCTCTGCTGGGAGCATCCCTGGACCAAGAGCATCCTTGGTTGGGAGCACCAGGATGGTTCTCGTGGGGCCCATTTCGGCCGCGCAGGAAGCATCTCGGAGCTCTCGGCCCTTGGAGGGGATTTGTCTCTTGCAGCACAAGGGACAGTGACCTTGGATGGATGAGCTGCTCCCTGTCGTGTCTCGGAGAGCCACGTGCTGATTTATGTAAGCAACCGGGGGATAATGGAGCCAGGAACAATAGCCAGGAACAATAGAGAAAGAAGAAAAATCACAGAGGACTTGAGCACTTTCTTGTGATGAATACACGAGCAGCAGGGCCGGCTCCATCCCATCACTGCAGCTTGGTGCCCAAATGCCCAATTGGGCACCGGTGCCTGCCCTGAGGTTTGCAGGATGCAGCTACAGCCGAGGTCCCCGTGCACCACACAATATTTCCACCATTCCCCTCTATAACCCCCAGCCCACAGCCAGCCCCACCAGTCCAGACCCTGTCCCTGGGGCTGGAGACTGGAGTTGCTCGAAACACCCCCAGATTCGCTGCCAAACACCAGGGATAATAAATATTTGCACTATTAAATTAGCAGCACGGGTGGCGTGTGTGCAGGGGGAAGGCAGTGATTGTTACAAGCAGAAACCTCTCCTGGCGTACCTCATGGAGACATCAGCGAGCTAATTAAGCAATTGGCTCCGTTAACGGAGGCTCCTAGGAATACACTTCCCCGCTATAGAATAACTGCGCTGTAATAAATTGCCTCATAAATAAACAGCCTGAAAAAGCAACATAAGATGGCCAGAAAAAGCTCTGTGCGATAAGCAGAGGCGATGCCGGGTGCTACCGGCACTACCAGCGCAGTCCCAGCACCACAGCCTGCAGGGAGCAGCCCCGTGGGGATGCTCCATCCCCTTTTTCTCCCCCCACCCGAAGGGCCCAGCCCCCCTTACCCACCCCGGTCCCAGATTTTGATGTGGGAGATGACAGCCAAAAGCTGCCCAGGGCATTCGGCTGCTGCCATGGATGAGCACAAGGAGCTCAGCAGGACGGATCTGCGCCCGCTGAGAGGTACCCAAGGGGAGGAAAGCAGAAAATGTGTTTACCCAGGATTACATTTTAATCTCTTCTCCCTTCCAGAGTGAATAAAGCCGGGTTTGTCCTGGAGCTGGACAAATATTTTTCTATAGATGTCGTATTTTTCCTTGGTTTTGGATTGCTTGCTTTGTGCTTTACACATTGCAGAACCCGGTGGATGCTGAGCGCCCGCTGCAGCTGCTGTTCCATGCCCACTGGTTCTTGTGATCCCCAAATACCCAACAAAGCAGAACCGAGCCTGCCCTGTGGCCCCATGGCCAGGGCAGTGGCACTGCACCATCCTGTGACTTTGAGGGCATCTCCATCCATACTCCTGTCCCCACTTTGCTCCCCATGGATGAAGGCTCTTCAGCAGCCTGATTGTGCACAAAACCTCCCCGTATCCACCTCCACCCATCTCCCAGCCAAGCAGGTTTCCTGCAAATGCAGAAAATCAATAATTACCTCTGGAAGTATTCATTAGAACTCAAGAGTCAATAAACAAAGGCTGTGAGTACCCTCTATTCATTACATTCAGCAGCACCTACCAATTATTCCCTCTGCTAAGCCAGTCCCGGCCAGCGGTGGGGGGATTCTGGCTGCACACCGAGGATGCAGCATGTCTTGGATCCATCCCTCCCATGCCAGCATTCATCTCTCCCTTTGGAAACATCCATTTCATGGAAAGTTTTCCCCATTGAGAAGCTCCCAAGAACAGCCCCCCACCATTGGCTCCCTTCACTGTCCCCACAGCTGGGGACATCCAAGGATGAGGCTTTGGAGGGGAGAGAGAAAAGGGTAAGGAGAAAAAGCCCTTTTTTTCCTTGAAATAGAAGTAAGGAGATGCGCTGTCCTACAGATGTGGGAAGGTGGACATTTTGGAAGCTGGTGGCATCACCATTGTCAGCAGGTTGGCACCACCCGCGTGGTGATAGGACATTCCCATCCCATCCCAACCCATCCTATGCCACCCTGTCCATCCCTTCCATGGGGCTGCCCCATCCCAACTCAACCCATCCCTCCCTTCCTTGGAGACATCAGCTGGAGCAGGCTTTTTCCACGTGTCCATTCCGTACAGTTTCATGGCCTTGTGCTCCGTGCAGGGGGACAGGCGCCCCTCTCACTAACGCAGCAATTAGACATGTTCACATTAACCAGATAATTAAGCAGAAAGGCACTAATTGAATAAACAGGAGAACTGAATGCCAATGACATGGGGAGAAAGGAGGCTGGGGACGGGTGGCTGAGGGACAGCCACTGCCATGCAAGCTTTCAGATCTGCGGAGAACAAGCAGAGGATTTGGGGAGCAGACACTTCCTGCTGAGACACACTAATGGGACGCAGAAATGTTTTACTGTGCTGTGATTTTAGATAGTTTTGAATGCAGCTGCAGCTCCGTTCCATTCCGGGCTAATTTAAGCTCCAGTTAAACCAGACTAAATTACAGCCCCGGGAACCGATGTGACAGGGAATGCGTCCAGGAGCCCCAAATCCTGCTGACCTTGCTGTCTCCTTCCAACCGGACTGGACTAAGAGCCCCTGGCAAAACATCACTGCGTGTCACCAAGGGACTACAAGCAACCCTCGGTGCCCTCTGGTTCCCAGCTAAGCAGGGCAGGACCCCGCTGTGCTGGGACCAGCAGGATTAGCCCCGGGGACAGGGGACAAGCGAGCCCCAAGGGGAGGGATGTGCCACCCCAGCTGCGGAACCCACAGCCCTTTTGGTTGCACCAGAAGAGCAAGTGCTACTCTGAGACCAAAGCAGCAAAGGTCAGGGGAGCAGAGGTTGTTTGCCCTTAGATTTATTTATTTTTAATAGAATAAAGAGGAGATTATTAGATACAATTAATTGTTCACACTGTACAGGAGATGAAAGTGTGGGGAGTAAGCAGATGCCGGTCACGATTCGGCGCTCATTAAGGCAAGAGCGGGATTCATCTCGTACACATGATTAACTCCTGGCCGCTGATGATTTACATGGCAGATGATCAAAAGAGAATTAATTACCCCACAAACGGGGCTGCCTCCAGCCTGGCCTCAGAAGTGCTGCCAACGGTAGAGCCCTCGGTCCCCAAAACCGTGTCCACAGCCACCACGCTGCTCAGACAACCACACCGCAGCCATTCCCCGCGAGCAGCTGCACAGCAGGAGATCCAGGCACGTCCCTCCACCACCAGGGATGCTCTGCCCCACTGGGTTCCTCTATCCAAGAGGGAAGTGCATGCCCAAAGCCCACAGAGCCCAGCCCAAGCCAGGGCATCTGCTGGCCCCCCAACTTAGCACCCGCTGCTCAGATACTGAACCTGTGCTGATTGTCACCTTTATTTTGAAGATATGAACTCCTGCAGGAGTCACCTTCAGCACCAGGAGGTGGCCCCTCCCGAGGTGGGGGGAGACGAGCTGATTGCCTGCAGCTGATTAGCAATTAGCCCGGTGTGCTCCAGCTGTAAATACCAACACCGGGGCTGGGGAGGAGGCACCTGGGGGGGGTCCTGTGTGCTGATACTGATTAGGAGAGGGGCCACACAGCCCCTGCATAGAGGAGCAGACTCCAAAATAATATTTCCCAAGGATTTTGGCAGCCTGCAGCATTCAAGTCCCAGAGAGCATTGCATCCTTCTGTCTGCCCAACTGCATAAGAATTGTGTCTTTAATACAGGGCTGGGATATTGGCCTGTAAATAACATCATAACAGATTTACAGATTGGCCGCTACTGGTGGTGTGGGCTGTTAATGGCTGGGGAATCCTGGGGAACAGCTCCTCTTCCAACCCCAAGGGGCTCAGAGTCCCCAGGGGGCACAGGGCTGGGATGGTGACAGGGTTCCAGTCCCGTGGGACTGAACTGAGCCCAGCTCACCCAGTGCCACTGCCCCCAGGACCACCAGGTTGGCACACACCTGTTGCAGGTTTCCATCTCTCTGCCCATGGCTTTTAGAGGCACTCAGCTGCAGATTGTCTCCATGATCCGAGTCCCCATTCCCAGGGGCTTTAAAAGCCTCAGCGTAAAAGAAATTAATAACAAAGAGAATTGTACTTGAAAGCAGCTGCTGGAGTGAGGAAGGCAATGCCTGGAGCTCAGGGGCTGTGGCAGTGCAGGCGAGCGAGACGCGCTCCATGGTCCTGCAGCGCTGGCAGTGATGGATGAGGCCACTTCAGAGCAGACTGAACCAGGGTGGCTTAAAACCAAGGGCCGGTGTGCTGCGTGCCCAAAACACTGTATGCAGAAGTCTGATGGCACCATGGCAGAGGCCAGTGGGAGTCTGGGTTCTGCCAGCCCTGCCTCAGCAAGCTGGGAGGGGTGGGTTTGGCCCTTGCTGTCCCATGAGGTTTGAATGGATGTTCAGCCCTCAAGTCACTGCTCTCCATTTTCATGCTGCTCCTGGCCCATGGTGTTTGATTCAAGATGACCAGAACTTGGAGAACCTCAAGTCAAAATCTTTACAACTTCATCTGAAGGCTACGGGGGGTTCATCCTCAGCCTTTCCCCAGTCAGCAATGCAGAAATCCCAGCCCTCTGCAGAGTGGGAGGTCTTGGCTGCCCAGGGAGGGCAACTCAGTGCACAACATGGGATCCCACCTCCACATCCCTCCCTTGTCTGACAAGGCCAGAAGTCACCCACTCAGTCTTCAAGCAGTGGTTCAAAGCTTTTACAACACTCTCAAGGTTAATTAGCAGCTGAAAAGTAATCCAGGATAAGTCTTATCAAGGCATAAGAAGCATGACATGGCCGAGGAGCCAACACAGCAGAAGGGTCCATGTTCCTGGTCAAATCCAACCCCTCCTGGGAAAACGCAGCCTCCTCCCTCCTAATTACCAGGAGCTAATTCCCACCAGAGAGACATGGCAAGCAACCCAACCTCAGGCTGAGCAGAACTCTGGAGGCTCCCTGCTCACGTTGGTCCCATTCCTGCAGACCCCTGCCCCTCACAGGTGCACACAGAGCCTAGAAGACCTCCAACATGCCTCAAAACATTGGGTTCACACTCTGGACTCTCCTCGTGGCAATGGCATCTCTGTTCCAATGGCTGTGGCTGTCCCCCTGCCATTGCTGCAGGACACACAAAGCTCCCCATGCCCCACAGCTCCTTCTGCATGAAGGCATCACCACTTTATCTCCAAAACCCCTCTTCCCAGGCACCTCCTCAAGGCGTTTGCAAGTAACAAATAAATAATCAGCGACAGCAAGCTGGCTGCACCAGAACATTTATTTCATATAATGCACCATTTATTTTCAATTATCGTGGTGCTTTCCCCTCTCCCTCCCCATGCACTTGGCAGGTCGCTGGTGGAAAGTCTGCAGAGTTGCAAAACGTCCTTATATGAGATACACCAGGGAATGGGGAGGGATGGCAGCAGGGTGGGAAGGACGGACGGGCACCTCGGAGCTCTTGGGTTGGGTTGTGGTTTCCAAGCTGGTGACAAAACCACCAATCCCACCCCACAGCTCCTCATAGCCGAGGGACCTCCACACTTCCCATGTGCTTGGGTGGGGATGGGCTGCTGCGCTGCCTTACACCTGCACTCCCACCAGCTCTGTTATTCCCACCTCTGTCTCAGTCAAAGCCATTTAAAGCTCTCTGACATATCATGAAGGATTTTCCAGTGGGGTTCAGAGACTAAGATTTGTACTGAGAAGCCCAAATTTATTGGATTAATGCTATGGACCAAAACCACGGCCGCTTAAACAATTGGAGGATCTGTATTTTACAGCAACGTAACTAATAAGGCCATTAATACAAACTGGGCTCACTCCTGACATTTATATAGCCGTAAATCTCTCTCAGCACTGGAATTATTTATGCCATCCCAGGCACTCGAGCAGTGCTGTCGTCCTTTATCAGGCTGAAAGATTTAAGCCAAGAGACAGTGATGCTAACTGTAATGAAAGGGAGCACGAGCAAAGCGAGGACGGCGCTGGCGCAGCAGGAGCACGGCCATGACCTGACCAGAGCATGCCAGGAGCAAATGCAATCCCTGCTCTTGGGCTTTGGGGGGCAGCTCCCCATTTCCAGCAGCAATAATGTCAGGACACCTGCAGCCCAAGTGCTTAAGGTCAAGCCCTTTAGAAAGCATCTGTGCCTCAGGTCTGTCCTGAGCAAAGAGAACTTGGAGAGAGAAGCGAATAAATCTGTACAGAGCAAGGAGGCTTAAAAACCCAAAAAGCAGCCCCAAGCAGCACAGGAAACTGTAAACAGGGAGAGGAGAGGGTGTGGGTGGTGGGAGCAGAGAGCAGCCTGCCAGCCCTCCGTGTGCACTAATTATTTCTGGCATTATCTGCACCGACAGATAAGGTTTTCATTAATAAACTCGAAGAGGAGCAGGGGGTGCGGGGGGAAGGGAGAAGCAGCAGCAGCTGAGAGCTGCAAATTGGCCGCAACCAGCAGCAAAATGCAATCAGGTGCAGGGAGCAACGAGGGGCCCAGCAGCAGCGGTGGCAGCAGAGGGGACATGGGGGACAGTAATTAGCAGCAGTCCTTTCTCTGCTCACCGCTGCTTCGCAGGCTGCCTCCTAATTCACTGCATGTTGGAAAAGAAATCGTCAGTAATCTTTCATAGCAGGGCCTTATTAAGCCCACTATCTGCAGTTCTTTAATTGGACGAGATAAAGCCAGGGCAGCCCGGGATGCAGGGCAAGGGAGGGGCATCACTGCGCTGCCCTGTGCTCCTGCAGCAAGCATGGAGGCAGATGTGCACGCACGGGGTGACGGGCTGCAAGGATGCTCAAGCCATGGATTTTAACTTATCTTGTGCAGGCTGTGACAACACAAAGGAGAGAAAGAGGAGCCCCAGATCCTGCTCACAGCATTGGGGCTGGGAGTCAAGGGGCAGGATGGTGCAGGATGGGGCCAGCGTTGTGCATCCGGACAGCCTTACGGGAGGCAGCAGGATGGACGGATGGGGTCACAAAGCCACAGCAATTAGCAGGAGCAGGCTGGTCCCCTCTTGGCCTTGGTTTCCATGGTAACGGGGTGGTTCAGCACATTTCTCCATGCACAACCTCACCGCAAAGGTCAGGGCAGCATGGCAGAGGAAGACGCCTGGTCCTGCTGAAACAGAATACCACGGCAAATCATTAAAACATGGACAAAAGAGTGCAACCTTCCCAAAAAGCTCAATCCTGAAGATGCCTCCACCCCAAACAGCCACCTCAGGGTGCACACACCAGGGTCAGCAGCAGCCCCTTGCTCTATTTTCCATTGCTCACAGCCAGCATGAGTGGCATTTCCACCAGGCTCACCACTCCCCTGGTCCGGCTCACTGCTCTCTGATTGCTGCTGGGAGGACACAGCATCCCAAGCACAAAGACGTGCAGCTCTCCTGCAAGCCCTTTGCTCTCCAAGGTGCAGAGCCACAGGGTCTCTGGCAAACTGCATCTGCAGTGGGAATGGAGAGAGATTGGGGAGGGTGGGGAGAGGATTGCCGGCTGCTTTGATGCTCTCCTTAAACCATGGGCTTTGCAAAAGAAGCGAGAGCTGCACACAGGTGAAAGGACGGTATTTCCTGAGGCAGAGCAAGTTGCCATCCTGCTAAATACTTCATTAGGGGTCAAACTGCTAGCACAGGGAGATCTACCTGCAGAGATTTATCGTCTGTTTGAAAAAGCAGCAGCTTATCAGAAAGGATTTCCTTCTGCCTGAAACCAGGAGTGAGTCTGCATCCATGCCCTCCATCCTGATGGATGCCCTCGTGCTGCCCCAAGCAGAGCCAGCTCAGGGACCAGGGCAGCTTGGGCCCCTTGCTCTGCTTTCGCTCAGTGGGCAGAAGGTGCAGGGACCACAGGTGCTCTTACAGGAGTCTTCCAGGTGCCCATCAGCTCGGATAGCCAGAAGAGGGGATGCATCTCACAGGGAAAAAGGCTGAGACCGAGCTTCACCTCTTTGAAGGTAAGATGAAAACTCCTCGTGTAACTAAAGCTTTCCTGAGCAAAGGTAGCAAAGACAAATCTATTCACAGGCAGAAATCTCCTAAGAGAAGAAGAGAAGCTTTGGGCAGTTAGAAGAGACATTCTCCTGCGATGGAAGCTCAGGATGGAGGATATGAACAACCTTACAGAAGCACCTCCTTTCTCACACCTTATGCCACTCACTGAGGAGCTGAGCGATAAGAACTCCCTTTTCCAGACGCTGGTAACGGCAGCGACCTATCCTGCTTGGTTGTAATTAGCTCCAAAATCACTACAAACCCACACAGAACACTTCAGTCCCCCAAAAGGGAGCCGAGCTGCAAGAAAGCAAATAGAATCCATCCTGGCTAATTATTTGTTCTTAATTGTAAAAAAAAAAGGTGGATTGATGAAAGGAGTTGGTAAGCGGAACGACAGCGCGAGTGTACTTGAAGGCAAGCGCTGCAACAGGATCCGAGAGCAAGGCTTGTCATAATCCACGGGCTGTTAATTATCTAAACACTGGTCCCTCGGAGCTGCATGAGTGAGGATTAATTAGTTTTTGAAATAATAGCTAAATTGATACTGGGAAGGAGTTTGGGTTCCAAAATAATGGCTGAAAATTAGCCAGCTTGTTTCTCCGCTTCTCTTTGCCATGCTCAGAAGGACATTTGTCTCTGTTGTTTTTCCAGAAAAGGGCCATTAATCACAGCGGCAGATGGCCCTTCCCAGACCTGTCGTGCTGCAGAGAGACAAAAGGAAGGCGGAGGAGGAGGAGGAAGCAATCACCTACAAGTGTCGGCAGAAAGGAATCCTCAGAGCCAGCTTAGAGCAACTACAGAGAGCGTCCTGCAGGAGAGCTGGATCTGCCCAGAGTAACTCCTGGAGACGGAGGACATCTCCTGTGACAGGCAGGAAAGGGTCTGACAATCTCCAAAACCAATTTCCAGCATCCCCAGCCCACCCCACCGTGCCCACTGCCCACATCCCTCAGTGCCACATCCCCACGGCTCTGGAGCACCTGCAGGGACGGTGACCCCACCACCCCCTGGGCAGCTGTGCCACCTCATCACCTCTCTTTTGGAGAAGAAATTTCTCCTCGTGTGCTCTGCCCATCCTCCTGCCAGCAGGAGGCACAGAGCCTTTCCCACCCCTCTGTCCCACGTTGCTTCATGCACATTTTCGGGGCACCCTGGGAAATCAGCTCAGTGTGGCAGCAGGGAGGGAGCAGCCAGCTGAAGGCTGCAGCATTAATCACAGCAGCCTCCCCACACGGAGCCCGTTGTCTTGAAAGAGTGTCTGCTCCATAAAGTATGCACAGCTGACACGAGTGAAACCCTTCACAGCGTTTACTGATGTACATTACCTTGGCTTTTACAGCATAATAAATAACGGGGGAGAGACAGACACCCATCCCCTAATCGGCTACGGCAGCAAGGAGGGGATAAATGTTTGGCTGGGGGGAAAGCTCCCTCCTCCAACAGCTTCCAGGGAACCCACAGACCCCCCATGAGCGTGTGCCCTGCACCACAGCCACCCAAAGGAGGGCAGCTGACACTCAGGTCTGCTCTCACTCTGCACCGCTTCTCTGTAGGATCAAACCTCAGTGGTTTGGTATGCTGCACAGGAGGCTTAAGCAGAGCTCAGAGGAAAGATCCTATTAGATAAGAGTGAGCACAGCAGGCCCGTAGCTGAGGGAAGCCGCTCCATCTCCGGGAGGCTTGGTTTATCAGCACAGGGCTCAGGCACACCGAGAACCCACCGCAGCGTCAGGCAGCGAGCAGCAAACACCTCATTAGTTACAGCGGGGCTCCCGCTGCTCTGCCAGCCAGCGCTGGGCCTGCTTGGGATGGGGAGCAGAGTTCCCTCCTGGACACAAATCAAAGGCAGCACAGAGGGGGGTAGCACACCTTGCTGCTGCCGCTGCAGCGCCGTCCTCCTCCTGGTCTCACTCCACTGCAATGCCTTAGCTAGATTAATCGCTCCCACCACGGGCAAGAGAAGTCAAGTGGATGTCGTCTCCTTGGCCATTACTCTGATTTTTCACCCTTCGCTTGCTGTGAATAAAGAAACGAGAGTGAGAGCGGCAGCCCCCAGCCCAGCCCAGGCTGCAGCGCACAGTCAGCTGCACAGCATCCATCCTCAGCAGCCAGCAGCCACAGCAGGGCAAGGAGCACCGCTTTGCCCTTCATCGTCCAGCAAGCACTGATTTATCTCCAGGTGCTGAGAAGCAGCGTGGCTTGCGAGCATCCCTTCGGCAAACCAGAGCCCGGTGGTGCTCCCTTCTCCTGCAGAGGGACCTGGAGCAATTCCTGCTTTTGGGTGCCCCCACCGTAACAGAAGGGAGGGCAGCAGCAGTGTTCTCAGCGTGGGCTCTTCTCTTTGAGCCCTCTGATTTTTTCCAGTCCAACCCCAGGTTTTCTGGGCTTCCCAGCCCAGTGAGTGCTGTGAGGAAAGCACTTTCCTGATTCCCTTTTAGCTTTTTTCCTGGCCCTGGAGAGGAAGGTGATTTTTCATTCCTTTTTAAAAGGTGATTAAATGCTGCGTTTGTAAAAACACTTCATTCTGGGAAACAAATTATGTAAAATACACTCAGTGGGATCTACTACAAACTGATACCATCAGCTAGCAATAGGGGCTCCGCTGCCAGGATTTGCTTTCCAGGGGCAATGCTGAGCTGCCTGGACAACCTGCTGATCTGCTCCAGCCCAGGGTCTCATAGTCTCCTGGTGACCCTGAAGCCTACAGCACGCATGGAAGGAGCCAGCTGCCTGCAGGCATCTATCTGCCAGGCCACATCCCTGCTGGGTGCCCCTTGGCCAGCAGGGCAGCGAGGGATAGGCCAGTCTGAACAAGGCAGGGCTGCTGCACAGGTCTGTCAGTCCAGCATGTCTGGATCTCTTCATGCTGCTTTTTTTTACCATTCATGCTTGTTTCTCCTGAGCTCTTTTGTTGCTATTCACTGTGCTGAGGCACTCCCAGGCACAGAGAAGAGCAGCTGGATGGGGTTTCTTTACCCATCACTGGGTTTCAAGGCAGCTCCAGGGGATGCATGAGCTGCCACTGGCCTCGACCTGTGTGCGCCCAGCAAGAGACAAAGCTGACTGGACACAGCTTCCCGTGCCCCGCATCACTAATGATAGGAAACGATGCTGCTTCCCCGAGGACAGGCCACTTGTCAGGGCAGGTGGCTGCAGCAGAGAGGAAAGGAGCTCTTACTTTTCCTAGACAGGCTCAAGGATGCTCCGGGGGAAAGCACTGCGGGCAGGCAGCGTGCTGGATTGAGAGACAAACCAGTCTGGAGCCCGTCTTGGGTACATCACTGATGAAAAAGGAAGAAAAGAGAAATCAAGATTTCCTGCCCCCAATTTGCTGACTCAGTAATGACTCAAGGGACTAAATTTAGCCACTGAAGTGCTCAGCAGCAGGGCGAGCGGCTGTTGGCCTCTCCTTAACCTTATTACAAGACCTTTCAAGCAAACCTTTCTCCAGCTCAGAAGGGATTCTGCTCACGCTCCAAGGGGATTGTATGCCACCTTTGAAAGCTGGAAGAAAGCAGATGTACGTACATAGGTACACACACAGCTTCCCGGTGCCAACGCAAGACCTGGGAGTGGAGAGAAGCACTTGAGAGCATCACGCTTGTTGAGTCACCATAGCAACAGGGAGTTTTTAAAAGCAATTAGGTGTGGGTTCATCTGCGCCGCTCAGAAGGATCGCAGAGCGCTGCCTCTCCTCCCTGCAGCTCCTGCACACGGGGCTCCTACAGCGCAGGCAGGCGCGATGGCTCCGGCTGCATGGCCATGGGCAGACCTGGAGCCGCTCTGTGAGTCAGCCAGGAGCCAGCACACAGCTCAGCCTGGACAAGGGAAAGATACAGGTGTGACCCAGGCCTATTTCTCTAGCCAGGACACAATGAGGTGGAATCAAATGCTTTCCAACCGTACAAAAGTACAGATTCCTAACAGCAATGATAGCATCTCCTGCATCGCAGCTTGAGCCGTCTGCAAGCTAAGCCGATTCCACGCTTTCATAAGACCCATTTCCACGAGGTCAATCATTACATAACCCCACAACAAACCTCCATCGACCATCTTCCAGGAGCACGGAGCTGGTGGGCAGCTCAGCTGTGCTGCCCGGAGCTCAGGAGCCGAGCACAGGCAATGGGGGTGACCCAGAGCTCCTGCACTGCCCACCCTGAGCCGCCCAGCGCTGCAGGACTGGAAGCAGATCCACGCACATCACATGGGGATGGCATCAGCCTCATCCAGATTACAAAAACATGCACTCCGCTCTCCCAAATCCTGTAGCTAAGAGCTTTTTGCCTCTTCCCCCCCCCCCCCCCCCCCCCAATATGCTAAGATTCAGTTCCTCCTCCTCACTGCTAGAAATTCCCATGTAGTTTCTCATCACATCTTTTCACCTCCCTTCAAAATTCCTATATTTGCAAGGCTCTGTATTGGATGAACTGCTGTTGAGCCGTTGAATTCCAGCTCCCCACCCCCCTTCCATTTTCCACTTACTCTTCTGCACTGCCTGCTCACAGCAGCCGTTCTGCCACCAGCAGCTTTTTGGCCATTCGATGGAACAATCCTCACCCCCATATCAGCCCCATATCAGCCCCATAGCTTGCTCAGGGCTGACCCAGCCCACCTATGCCCTGTGACTCAGCCTGGCTGGGGACGTTTCCCTTTGCATCAAGGAGCTTCCAGGAGACCCGAGAGCTGCAGAAGCATAGGGTGTTTGGTGCCCATGCCTTGCTTCAGCATCAGTCTCTCCTCTTTATGAACCAGAGATAGGATTTAGCATTTATCCAAAGTGCACAGTTTGGGATTGCAGGCGTTTGAAGAAGGAGCAGATTTCACTTTGCTCTGGCAAACAGGCACGTTCCACACTCATTCTCCAAGGGAGAGATGGTGTAATGCTCATGTGACACAGGGAGAGCAGCGAGATGCAGCCGGGAAGGCTGGAAGGAGGCACAGCCTCACTGCCCCTGCATGCAGCAATCTCAGGCCCATCTCAGGGACTGATGAACTGCAAAGCCAGAGAGCAAACAGGTGCCCCTGGGGAGCTGGGGGAGGAACCAGTGTGTGGAGCTCCCACTGTATCAGCAGTGTGAGTCAGCTGTGACGCAGCCTTCCCAGCCACCCCACTGCAGCACAGAGCTGCAAGCAGAAAGAAGGGAACCTTGTGCAGAAAAAGCACACAGGCAGCCGGGTGGGAGCCTCACTCACTGCTTTCTGCCCGACAATTTGCCTGCAGGGCTGCAGAGGCCGAGTTTCTGCAGTTCCCTGCCAGGCTGGCTTGCTTTTAGGGTGAGAGAGGTGAGTAACGTATATCTGCAGAGGGGAGATAAGGTAATCGGGCACCTCGAATGCCTGGGATCGCATTAAAGCAAGGCTGGCTGGTGAGATCCTATCGCTGCATAGAAATATCTGCAACTTTATCCTCGGCTGGAAGATGAACCAAAACAAATCAGGCGACCAGCACAGTGGGTTTGGGCTCGCTGGCACAGCACGGTGGGCAGGGAGGAGGGGAGGCACGGCCTTGGCAGAGTCGGCACAGCTGAGACAGCAACACAGGAGGATGCTGCCGCATCAACAGGGAGCGAGGGTGTCAATGCAGGAAGGAGAGACACCTTGTGAAGGGCAGGAGAAGGGCCCGCATCCAGGCTCACATACCCAAGGACACTGGGAAGGGTGCACAGCCCAAAGAGCACCTGATAAATCAGCTAGCTTTCACCTGGTTCACGGGAGTGCCTCCAGGAGGGACCCCTGTGTGACACCACAACCCAAGGGCGGTGCTGACAGATAACCCTGCAGCAGCAATCTGATTGCTAACACAGGGAGCAGAGCCCATCCCTAACATTGCCCACCCTGGGCTGACCCCTGGGGAGGGGCACAGCTGCTCAGCTCCCACCTCCCTGCTCCGGCTGTGGCAGAGGGAACCAAACAGCAGGCATGAGCTGGCTGCCAGCCTGCTCTGTGGGAGCAGATGAAAGGCTCCTTTTCTCCTCCACCTGGAGCACACAGCCAGCCTGGTTCACGTGCATCTGCAGGAGCCTAGGATGCTGGGAGCAGGCTCAGTAGGTACAGCTGGGCCGTGGCTGATAGTGGGACCTCTGAACACTCTCCAGTGTTCGCAGGTAATTGCATGCAGCTCCCCTCCTTGCCCTCCTGCAGAGCTCTTCACCCAAGCTGGCAAGCAAACACAAAAACCTTGCTGCTCTCAGGAAGCATGAATCTTATCTCTGCTAGTGGTCATGGCTTCAAAAAACAGTGAATGTCCTTCAAGGAGGAGGGATCTCATGCTGCGCCCAGTAAACCAGTCACAGCAGCTGCATGGAGCCAGGGCTCATCCCTGCCAAAGCCAGGAACAACGTGCATGAAAACAAAGCTCAGGTTTCCAGTTCCTTTCGTTCTGCCCAAGACACATGCCCTGACTTATTTCCAAAGCCATCATGTGAAGCTTGTTCCTCTTGGGAGAGCACGAGGTAAGCAGGAGCACTGGGAGAGATGCCTGCCAACAAACACCATCCAGGGCAGCAGTGGCTGAGGGGAGAGGATCCAGGCCTGCAGGCTTCTTTCTGCCAGAGCAGAGCTTCTTTCTGCCAGAGCAGAGCTCGCTTTGGCTCCTGCAGCTCTGCTCCAAAAGGAAGCTCTTCAGGAGCATTTGGGAAGGAGGCTTTGCAGGCTAAAAGAGCACAACAGGCCAAGTACTGAAGCAGGGAGCAGTCAGCAGTGTCAGCAAAAGGACCATCCCAACCACAGCAGGGAGCTCAGAATTGCACATCACTTCAGGAACGGGGACTGACAGCTGCTAAGAGTTCATTGAGAGCAGCAATATTTGGAGAAATGAGCAAGTGAGGGGAGACAAGGCATCGGCATAGCAAAGCAACGGCTGCAAGAAAGCTTGCCATCTCCTCTCCACCCTCTAAACACCACACTCGGCTGCTCACAGTGCTGCAGGGATCGCAGCCCAGCCCTAGCAGGGCAAGCAAGCCTCCAACACAGTGCAAATACAGGTGGTGGAAAACATAATGCATCAAAGCAGCCAGCAAAACATGCTATCATCTGGCACTTAGCAGTGATTGCTGTCTCTGGTTCCCCACTGAGGATGATGGCCCACACACTGCCAGGGCAGCTCCTAGACATCAAATGCATGTTGGTCAACACACCTTGGGAAGAAGCCTGAGATAGCATGTTGTGCTTCTCAAGATGGGATGATTACCCAGGGCAAGAGCCTCACTTAAAGCAGATCTGCTGTTTCTGGACTCCACAGTTCCTTGCTCAGAGTTAGTTCAGGCTCTGCATCCTGCAGCAGTGGAGACAAGGAAGTCCCTTCGGGTGAAACAGAGATCAGGAAACCTTCAGATAACACACAGAGAGGATGTTACTGCCTATTACCTGCAGCTGAAGATATTCTACCTGACTTAACCAGGGCAAATAAGGCTTGTCAAGAGCAACACACTCATTGAACTGCTGTATTGGTCAGTCTGCATTGACAGTGTTGTGCTATGAGAGGTAATCAAAATGCTGCTGGAGAACGAACATGTAACAGCTTCACTCGAGCTGATGGGAAAAGGAGGCCAAGCGCTGACAAGCCAGCCTCATCTACAGCAAGCAAGAACAGGGACTGACATACAGCTTAAACAACGTATTAATTAACACAATGAAGGAACGAAAAGAAGTTCAAGGGGTGAAGGAAGAAAGCTGTTTCCCTTATAATTTACGAACATCCAGAACGTGACGCTCTTGGCCTTGATATCACCAGATAGATGGCATGGCAGAGGGGGGTGCGCCCTTTGCATCAGGACATTAGCTGGCCTGCACTGGTTTTGACAAAGGAGAGACAGCAGAAATCAAATAAAACCATAGGAAGAAGCACACTAAAATTGCCAGGGCTACCCCACCACGGGCCAGGTCAGGCCCTCAGCACAGAACTGAGCAGGCCTGCGAGCTGCAGGTACCACTCAGCCCCAAGCAGCGCCGGGATTCCCTGGACAGATCCCAGGGCAAGCTCCAGCGACCCAGCTAATGACTTGTATGGGATTACTCTGCAAATGCTGGCTCACAATAAATGACTGTGCTTTGTGGAAACCTTTCTGAACCAGCTGTATTGCACAGATGTCCTCAGGAGTAAAAGTGCTTAGCAAGATCAGCATGAACCTGGCACTAGAGGCTGCCTGTGAAAACAAGGCCCTAACTGGTAACACTAACCTTGAGGAAGAGGAGACTCCAGGAAGGAGCACGGGGCCATCACCCCATTTTGAGTCTGTTCAGCAGCTCTAAGAACGGTGCATGGATGAGCCATGGGTCTGGTCTCCCTCTGGTCAATGGGAAAGCAACCTGCAGGAAAGTCCTATTTCAGTGAACTCTGAGCAAGAGGATCTCTCATCCTTCATGCCTGACTGCCTTCCTGTAGCAGTGTTTTCCTGGGTTAGCAAATATCACAAACCCCAACCTCTGCAGGCAGATGGCTTTTTGCCTTATAGCAGCCCGCTAATAGGAAAGCAGTGGGGGACAGATGCTCCTGCCTTCCCACGTTAAGCCAGACCAGCAGCTCCGAGCTGGCAGCGGCACTTGCTCACGTCGGTGCCCGAAAGCCACGGAAGGCAGCAGGAGGTGTGGGGTAAGCACTGACATCCAGGCATCGTGCTCAGAGCCAGCTGGAGCCTGCTCAGAGGCGATGCTCCCAGGACCCGCCGTGCCCCTCCAGCAGCCCAGGGCCTTCCAAGCACCAGCTGTACCTCGCACCCACGCGTGCTTCTATGCTTCGGCTAACAGAATAAATACAAACCAGCAAGCAGCAGCAAACTTCTTCCTCTCGATAGCTGCCGAGGGAAAACACTCTTCATTTCAGCCCCTCTGCTGCTAATGTGAGGGCTAAGAGTTAAGCTGGCAGCTGTCTTTGCTGGGTGGAAAGGAGCAGCAAGAAGTCCTAACAGAGCTCCCAGCTGGTGGAGGAAGTGCAGATCTATTTAAAGGAGTCAGAGCCCTTTTCACTTGCCTTCTTCGAAAGGGAAAAAGCCCACATGAATACACCTAACCAGAGCTAGAGCTTTTAATCCCCACAGGAAAGCCCTATTCACCTCTTTCAGCCAATTGCCCAGCATGGCAAGAGCTGGTTCCCTGGAAATAGCAACATTGGCTCATTGCTGTTTGAAGTCTTTCCTCCCACAGACAGCAAAGCCTCTCTGTTCCCACGTATCCCCAAAGGGCAAGCGTGCAGCATGAATGCAACTCAGAGCACCTAGCAGTGCCTGAGGGACCCCTCCTCCTCCCTATAGAGAAAGGGGCCCAGTCCCCACTTCTGACAGCAGCATGCTGGTAAATAGCTGCTCAGCCCTGACTTTATCCCAGGGTAAGCCAGATTTCCAACAGCAGCGTTTCCCTGCAGAAACAGTCCTGGGGTGGGGCGATGGGAAAGCTGCTAGAGACAGAAATGGGGACCAACAGCTCCGGGGGAGCTAAGGGGGGATGCCCTCCAGCAGAGAGGAGAGCTCACAGCTGTCCTTGCAGTGAGTCAGGGCAGGAATGCAGAGCAGAGAAGTGCTTTAAAGTTGGGCAGCACTATGGCTGCGTACTTTTGCCTAAGCTGGTGAGAGAAGCGGTTTGTCAGAAGGCAGAACAGGCATTTGTGTGACAGTTACCTGCGAGGTTTTCTGCTGCTGTTGTTTCTGTTTTGGTTCGGTTTTGTTTTGAAGTAATTGCTACGCCTCTGAAAAAACAACTGCCTCATCACGAGCCCTCAGGAAATCCTTGATGCTCGCTGTTTCCACCGAGCTCTGCAGAGAGCCCTTCTCGCCTTACAGAGACTAACAGGGGAGGAACGTGGCACGGCACTGCCCTCTTTGGGTAAAACCACCCACTGATCTCCACCACGCGCAGTTCAGGCGTTGTGCACAGCTTGTCCTTCTCTTGTGTCCTGCTGGACACGAGCAGCTCTGCACCCCCTTTGCAGCAAGGGTGGCCAGGAGATGCTGCCTTCCTCCAAACCTAACCCCAAAGCCACTGCCATCCAAAGCCACTGCCATGCTGCTCCCACAAGGCTCTGCTCCCCAGCGGCATGCCTGGTAAATTGCAGAGCTGCCTCCATTTTCCCCCTCTGTATGAAAAAGGCTTAGTAAAACGACTGCAGAAATACAGGGTAGGAAGAACATCCTGGAGCAGCGTGGAAACCAAGAGTGGAGGATGGAAAGAAGAACAGCAGGTGATGTGGTTGCTGCAGATCTTACCTTCACATGACCACACAGGCAAGGATGCATTAACAGTGGTAGGCAACTGTAAATCTGGCACATCCTCATCTGGAAACACAGGATTTCTCTAGATACCCGTGAAAGAGAAAAACCAGGAGATCACTGAAAGAATTCCCTTAGGATCTGATAAAAACTCCCAGAGAAGAAGAAATCCATGCAGCTCCCACACATAAGCACGCGGCACATGGAGGAGGTGGCGCTGCTGCAGCTGGTGCCCGGCTCTGCCGCACCATTCCCAAACCAGCCAGGGAACCAGCAGGAACAACTGGGTTGGTAAAAGCAGCCATTTGGCAGCATCTCCTCTGGGTGAAAGGAAGAGGCAGGCATTCTCTCCGAACTGGGAGCTCATGGGTGTAATATAGGATCTCTTTTCCAGCACTTTGTGTGCGTGGTTTGAGCACGTGCATCCGCATCCATATAGCATGCAGAACAATGCCCCTGCAATTTCAGTCCAACATCCAGGCAGGTAATAATAGTTCAGCCATGTTCAGCTCTAGCCCCACTCAGCAGCAGGTCTCGCCAGGCTTTACAAAGGGAGAGCCACGTGCCTTCGAGCCGTGCTTGGATAGAGCCTATTTTTGGGCTCTTTGTCAGCACACCACCCTGCTGTAAGCGATCACCTCTGAGGTTAATTAGACGAAATGCTTTGGCGAGGTGTCAGGAGGGGCAGGATTTCCTTTTCTCCACGTTAAGCCCTTTTACCAACACTTCAGTGGATGTTGACATCGCGGTGCCCCTGCCACGCTACCTATCGCACCGCTGATGATAACAGCAGCTCTATTGCTGGGGATTAGGGGCAAGCAAACAACAGAGAAAGCAATAAGAGCAGAACAAGTTTAGAAATTGTCGTCTACAACAGCAGCCCTGGAAGACACAACCGTGCTTGTCCCCGCTGCAATCAACCCAGCGCAGCATCAGGGCCAGCTCAGTACCCGCAGCCCTGTGAGTTCTGCAGGGCTGGGGATGGCTGGGAGCTCCAGGAGCACGGTGAGGAAAGGACAGCGCTCTCACTTTAACACAACATGACCAGCCGCTCGCAAAAACAGCTTGGCTTCCCCATCCCTGAACCTTGCAGGTGTTTGTTTAACAGTCTGCATAAATTGAGGCTAATCGCAGCTCCGCCAGCTGCCGAGGAGCCCAGCAGCCTGGAGGACGCGGCCCCGTTATCTCAGTGCAAGCTGAGCGAGCTGCTCCCAAGGGGACAGAGCTAATCTGCTCGGCCCTAACTAAGCAGCCGGCCTCTCACGCCCGCAGCCTCAGCGGGGGGAAGCGGAGGACGGAGGCTGAATGGGATTAGTGCCGAGATGGAGGGATGAGGAACCGCTCACTGCTGCTGCCAGGGACACATCTCCACTGTCCCCTTTGCACTAAGGGCTGGGCTGGAGGCCACAGCCGGTCTCCCTGGGTCTGCTATGTACATAAAAGCATGAATAATAGATCTAACAAGCCAGCAAAAGCACTTTATCTAAAGCATGTTTCTGTCAGAAAGCCAGGCCTCTCCAGCACATGGGATGGTTTCCAGACAGTGCCTTTTCCTAAGAGCATGGGGGGTTTCCTGGCTTTGCTGCTCACTCCCTGACGCAGGGAGCAAGCACAGGGCAGGGCTTGGCCACAACAGACCCCCTCAATGCCTTCGGCTCACTTCAGAGACCTGGCAGGATGGGGCAGCATCCCCTGAGCCAGCTCGATGTGCCACCTGCAGCCCCAACAGAACCCTCACCTGCACGCCATGGGGAAGAGATGGTTGGCTTCCCTTCCCGTTAAACAAGGAGCAAGGGCACTTCCTTCCATCCTGAAGCAGGGATCATCTGTATCAGCGAAATCTGCTTCCCCATCCGTCCATGTGTCCAGCAGCAGAAAAGCTGGAGTAAGGGACTTGTGCTCTTGTGCAGCTCCCCAGCAGTCGGGCAGTGCTCCTGCTGCTGGCCAGCCTGCGTTCCCTGAGGGCCGCCAGGGTTAGCGTGCTGTGCAGTGACTGCGGTGACTCTCTAAGGCTTGGGCCGTCCCCTCCCCGTTTGCTTTATGGAAATGCATAACAAGATCTTGACACGAGCAGAGGAAATTGCATTCCTTTGTCTTGGCAGTGCATGGCCCAGGCTAAGGCAGGAAGAACACAAGCAACACCCAGAATACAGTTCTCCTCTGGACAGCGGAGGTCAGCATTGAAAAAGCCAGCAGCTCCTTTGCCCCTCAGCTCTCTGTTTCATTTGCATTTCAATTTCTGGAGCTGCCAAGCTCAACTGCTGAACATCAGCCCCCCAAAGGCCAAGCAATGCTCCAGGCTGGATTCTTGCTCCACAGGGCAGCCACGGAGAGAAGTCATTCCTCACAATCCACAGTCCCCATGTCACGAGGCACCACCAGAGGCACCAGGAGGAGTTCTGCCTCAGGGAGGGAAGGCAGGAGCCCTCAGGGAGCATTCTGGCACGCTCAGCCTGGGCACAAGCAGGTCACATTTCTCTGCCAATACCTGGACCAGAGCAGTGCCTCTTCTCTCCCGTTCAAGAGGAACCAACAGGAAGGCAGCAGTCCAAATTCAGCTTTTAGGCACCTGGAAAGCCAGGGCTCCCACCCACACTGCTCCCTCCGCAGCTGCCAGCAAGCTCCCAGAAATTAGGCTGACTCTCCCTACAGTACAGAGATCTCTGCAGCATCAGAGCAAGGCCCCAGCAAGGGCCTGGGTAACAAATGGCCCAGCAGCATGCCAGATGGCCAAGAAATCCAGCCTGAACACCCACCCGTTCCTGGGAGTGCTGAATGCTGTGCCTACAGACAGGCATGACAGATCAAGCTCAACTGGAGGCGATGGTGAAATCCATTGTTTAGAACAACTGCTTTATTAGCAGCCTGGACTGGCTATGGAGACTGTACCAGGGCCAGCACTGTGTGAAAGGCTGCAGCAGCTCCTCCAGCCTCACCAGGGCAAGGATCTCATCACAGGTCCCGTGCAGACTCACTCACCCTGAGCCCTGTGCAAGAGGAACCGGAGCGGCTCCACTGCGCCCTTTCCAAGCTGTCCTTGGGAAGCATAAGGTGCAGCTAAAGCTTTGGTACTGGATGAGAGACTTTTTTTGGCCACCGATCAGTCTCTGGTTTCTTTCCCTAAAGAGCCATCTGGGACATTCTCCTGAAGATGCAGCTGGCCTAGAAGGCAAGAGACAGTCCGTCAGTAGTGCAGGAAACAGGCAAAAGCAAGCAGGCTGTCAGAAGAAGGAGCGCTTCTCCATCCACAAATGCAAGAAGCTGCTCTCTTCTCCTCACCACTTCCCAGCCTCAGCAGACATGGGCTGTCAGAAATGAGATAAAATAGGACAGGGGATCGCAGCAGTTGAAATCTCTCCTCTGTTTGCCTGGATACTCTCCAAGAACTCATCCAAGACGCTGACAGCTGAGGGCTGAGGATTACAGTGTGAGCAGGGACAGCTCTGCTGCACAGCCCACCTCACCCTGGAGGAGCTGGCATCTCAAAGGTAGATGGAACAGCGTGCTTTGGAGGAATTGGACACAGGGCTCAGCATGTCAAAGCTTCAGTACAGCATCTCTGCAGCTCAGAGCAACAGCTCCTGCCAGAGGAAAAAAAAAATAGCCGTGAGCCATCATGCTGCAAAGATGCCATCCCCTCTGCTGGCAGCTCGAAGGACAAGCACGTACTGCCTCATTTTCTTCTGGCCCCATTGATTTTCTGCAGCTCCGTCTCCAGGAGCACACACACACACACCGCAGTTTGTTCGGCCTTGCAGGAATGCTGGGGCAGGATGAGGATGCCTATAGATCATGCTAGGGGCACAGACAGCAAAAGGTATCACAGGACAGCTGGGTTAAGACAGAAGAGGGAACAGACGCAGCCAGGCTCATTCCCACACCCCAGGACAAGGACTGCTTGGTGCAAAACCAAAGGTCCCCAGGTCAGAGTCAGCTCCTAGGCAAGCTCCTCATGTTCCCACCCCGGAGCCAGTACTGCCCACCTGGCAGCCACCTTCCTGTGCTCTCAGCTGTATCAAATCCAAGGCTGGAAAGCAAACCGTGGCAATTATCAGCGCTTGCCGCTGTGAATGGGAATGTTCTGTAAACAAATTACATCTTGGAAATTAATACACGTTGCCTTAATTGAGGTTTAGCATCTTAAACTTGCCAAAAAAATAAAAATTCTTACGAGTTAACAAAAAGAAAAAGGGAGGAAAGGCAGTGAGCTGGCTGCAGAGCCCTGGCGCAGAGCTAGCAGTAGGCACAGCACCTGAGCAGACTCAGCCTTGCCTGTCTCAGGTTGCTCTGCTCCAAAATGAGGATTTGTACATCCCAGGGTCAGACTAATTTCTCCTGCCAGCACAGCAGCAGTATTGTAAATGGCTTTTAAATATCAAACCCACACTTGAGTGCATCTAAGTCAAAGCACAACACGCATCAGGGATGATAAAATAAAAATCAGATAGCGTTAGCGGAGCCTGGGCCTCAGCACATCAGCCAGAGATGGCTTTGGCATTCAGCATTTGCAGCGGATGAAGCTCAGCATTCCTCACCTCCAGACAGCTGCCAGCCCTCTGGAGTGCCTCACTGCCCCTGTGAGAAGCAGCTACAAGCTGAACCCCTGGGATTTTGCAGAGCCTGTGCTGTGCCGCTCTGGGAGCTCACCCTGCAGCTGAAGTCCCGTGGCACGCTGCGGATCACGCGTTCCCAGCAGACTCTTCTGCCACTGCACTGGCAGCTCGTCCCAGCTCTAGGCTCTCTCCTGCCAAGCCTGTGCTCCATCCAGCCCCCAGACAATCTGTCCCCATGGAGGGAGCAATGTGTTGTCCAGAGCTTTTCCTTGCCTGGAACAAGCATGGACTCATGCCCAACGAGAAGCAAGTCTGGACACATACTGCTGCATGATGCTGGTATTTCTGTCTCCTCCAGGTTACTCTCAGACATGCTGGGTACCCAAGTGACTCCACCTCCCAGCCTGTTAGCAGGAGGCTGGGAACAAGAGCACCTTCCAGCCTGCTGCAGCTTTTGTCCCCGGCCCTCACCCTCCACCATGCAGCACAGACACATGGACAGACACTGACAGCAGCACACAAACAGCACTGCTGTGGAGTCCCAGCTCCACACACGTGTATCTTGAGGGTTAAATCAATAATCCTCCCTTCCTCTACCCACATCATTAACACATCCAGGTAAGCAGGAAAGCACAGCCCCCTGACACAAAGCGTTGTTTTTTCTCTTTGCTAACTCCTGGGGGGACTGGTGTGTAGAAACCTTTAATGAATTTGACATAACTCCTAGCACAGAACAGCTCTACTATTTGATACGAGGTTTAATTTGATTTCTCACTTGAATAGCTGAGACATCCTCGATACGCTTCCTTCAGCCTCCCTCCAGACAGCTCTGCTGCATACAATTAGTGCCAGGAGTCACCTGCATTTCAGCATCCCTCCTCCTTCGCTCCACTCTGCTCCTACTGCTAACATCCTCCCCTCCCATCCAGGTGAGCATCTCTATCTCTGGTCTTTGGGAAGGGTTTTCCACGTCACTCCTTTAAGCAGAGGGAAAACTGAGGTCGACCAGTGGCAGCAGTTGGAGCCCAGATGATACGGCATGCAGAGGACAACAAAGTCTCCCAGCTTTGGTTACACCAGTCATTTCTGCAGGAGAGCAACCATGAGAGGTAGGAATCCTTTCTGCCTTCTACCTGTTGTACTCCTCCACAGAAGCAGCTCCATTTCAGCAAGGCTTGCATCATCTACACTGCACTTCAAGAACAGCAAAGCTACAGCGCTCTGAAAACAAGGAACACACGCAGCTCCTATGAAAATGAGAAGCGCGGATGGAAATTTGGTGGAGTTTTATTTTAACGCCTTCAGGTTTTTCTGGTGTCTGTTCATAGGTCAGGCTGCAACTTCAGCCTTTGGACCACAGACCCACTGACCCAGGTTCACCATCAGGACAAGAGGACCCACAGGTTTCCGGGAGCCAGCAGAGCAACGGAGCCCCACACCACGGCCAGACACAGGTGAAGGTCTCCCCTGAGACATGACAGACACCATGACCCAGGCTTCTGCCCGGCTCAACCCCCCCTACGAGCCAGCACAAATAACATTGGCTTGATTGAACCTGTTCACTTCCCCAATCTCTGAAGCACAACAGTCAATTTCAGAATCTTAAAGCAAACCGTTAGGGAGCAAAAGATGGATTTGCAGGCATTAAAGCCACAGACCGAGGAGCAAACAGACACCTTTGATTGAGAAATCAATGCCTGGGTTTTACAACATTTCACACTAAGCAGCAGCAGAGGAGAGTTCTGCAGACGTCTCGTCCCTCCAGGGCAAGGCAGGAGAAACTAGCAGAAGAAGTGAGAATGTGATGCTTCCAGAAGTCTTAGCAAAGCTAGGACAACCTCGTGGACCCTGAGGCCATGGGGTAAGACATATTTTCAAGAGATTCCTCAGATCAAACTGATGGGAAAAGAGTCCATTTCATACCTCTTTCAGAAAGGTGCTTCACCCAAGCGTTCCCCTGCACCTGGCCTGCCCTGGGTACAGCTCCAGCACAGCAGGCTGAGGTCATCGGGGCAATCCCCACCCAGCACAGCACAGCACCTGTCTGCCGAGCAGCCCTGGATGCAAGAGCTTGCCCTGGAATGGAAAAAAGAAACCCAGACTCCATTGATCGAGGTGCCAGAGGGAAGGAGCAAGTCATGAAGGAAAGAGGAGGAACAATCCCTGCACCCAACAGTGGCCTTACGAGCAAGAGAGACACACTGACAAATTGAAACAGACCACTGGCACCCCTGGTATTTTTAAAAGCTTTCTTCCTCTCAGCTTTCTTCTCCTTTGTACGCTGAAAACCCATCTTCAAAAGCAATCACAATGCCTCCAGAGGGAAAAGTACCCCAGCACAAGGCAGACTTCCCTTTAGGCAATGTGAATCTGCGTTACCTGAGTAAAAAGGCTTTTATCTCCAAACCATTCATTTCCAGAGCGCTTGACCCAAAAGGAAGTCTCCTTTATTTCTATAAAAGTCACTTTCTCCCCCAAAGTCTCGTGGTCTCGAAAGGGAGCCGTTATGCAGCTTTCTGCTCCCACCACTGCCTGCAGAAGGCAGAGAGCAGCCCCCGCTCCAGGAGCTGCACGGCCCCTGCCAGCCCCCTTCTGCCTGGAGACGGTGGCAGAGGTGAGGGCTTTTTGCCAACAGGAGCAGCCACATCCCACTGCTTCTGTCCTTTAGCAAGAGCTAACGCAGCAGCTGCAGCTGTTAGCAATCAGCCAGCTCCCCCCCGTAAGCTTTAAGTAAAAAGCAAGCTCTTTCCCAGAAGGAAGCCACAGGCAGGCTGTAGCTACAGCGGCTGGGTGATTTTGAACAGCTCAGCATTGCCACCAGATAGAAATTAGCTTGTGCAGGCAACAGAGGCAGAGCTCGAGGAGATGGGTTCTGCTCGGAGGGCCGGGGCAGTCTGTCACAGCTCCGCAAGCCGCCCGCTGTGATCTGCACCTCCAGGAGCGTGCGGTGGCTGCAGAGACGTCCCCTTGCAGCGTTCGTGCCTGAAATGGAGGGGAAAAACTGGTACTAGGGATTTGGCAGGAGGAAGGAGAAACGCTGCTTGTCAGAGGCAGCACACAGCCAGCTGGCCTGGTGAGACGAGCTCCCAGCTCCCGCAGCAGCCGGCGCCGTGCTGCTCCTGATGAGGATTTGAAGCAAAGCACCCACGTGCCAAGCACAGCACCACGGCCACAGGCTGCTGCCCAGCTTTTACTGGGGGAGGGAGGCAGCACCCATCTCTCACGAAGGGCACCAGATTCCAGAAGACCTCGCCTACAGGGACACAGATCAGAAATGCAACCTTGCACTCAGTCACATCCTAACCTGTCAAGTCGCTGTTTCAGTGCTGATGTTTGCATTGCTTGGTGTCCAGCCCCAGGGCAGGGAACAGACAAAATCAAAAGCACAACATTAAAATTTCTACCCCTCCAAAATGGGGACAACTTGAACCCCGTGCCCCCAAAGCACTGAAAACAACACGTACCCCAGTACTGCTTGCATGGCATCTCTTAATTCCATGGTTTTTAAGCAGCCATGGGTGCTCTGAGTGCCTGTTATTGAGAGCCTGGAACGTGGCTACTGAGTGCAAGCTCTGCACAGGTGCTGAGGGATGTGGCTTGCAGCCTGGGCTCGGCTCCTGGAGGGAGCAGGTTTGCCAGGCAGGACTGGCAGCAGAGATAATGGCATCAGGGATGTTTCCTTAGGCTGAACTGCTCACCGCGCACTGAAAGGTGACAGTCAGCATAAGCTACCTACAAAATTTTATTGAACAAATGCAGCGTGCTTCAGTTTATACAGACCGTGTCTGCAGAAACATTAAAACCCAACAGCAGGGCAGTAATGGAGCAAACAGGAGGAGCCAGGATACCTGAACTGCCTTCCCAGACAGGATGCAGTCTGCTGGAAGCACCGCATGTAGGGCATGAGAGGGCAGCACAGACACCCTAGCACACCTCTCAGTAGATAGAGCAGCTTTAGCACCGCCAGGTGATACTGCTGGCTGCGAAGGCTCAGCGTCCCACTGACAGCCCACCAGCAGCCTTAGAGCAAGTCACTGACTGCAGTGCTGTGCTGCAGGGAAGGGCAGTGCACAGCCCCAGGACCACAGCGCTGTGTGAAGCAAACCAGGTTTATCCCTTCCTGCTGGCACAGCCATACAGAAACACAGCTCACGCTCCCCTTCCCTCGTGCCACTTTCCACTAGCAGGTAACTTTCCACCAGGTCATCAGAAACTCAATCCCAGTGCATGGGAACCAGCAGGACATAGAAGGAGCCGAGTCACTTCCAGGCAGGAGCCCATCCAGGATCGCAGGGTTTGCACCTGCCTCTGCCATTGCCCTGCCTTAGTTTCTCCTCTGAAAAGCAGGTACAAGCGTTTTATCTGCTCAAGGCAGATCTTCAATCCTTTGACAGCAGCACCGAGAATCAAAATGCTCAAAGGCTGAGGTGGTTGGGTGGTGACTGGGTAATCTGTTTGGGTTGCTGCTAGCTATTTCAAGTTGGGCTGATTTCTGCTTGACGTTAGCAGCGTTTTCAGGGGCTTTTTTGTTGTTCCAGGCTCTCTGTTTCCCCCAGCTGACCATCTCGCCAGCCTCTCTTCTTTGTACACCCCAAGGAGAAGGAGATAAAAATCTCTAAAAAAAGATTTCCAAAGCTCTCAGAGATTAAAAGGTCCTGTTAGACCACTTCTTAGGAGAGCAGTGGAGGCAGGGAGAGGAAAGTTTCAGACAGACAAGCTATAGTGGAAAAATGCATCTATGAAAGCAGTGGATGCTATCAGGGAAGTGACTGATTTCCTACAAACCAGTATAGCCAGGCACATTTCTTCTAAAACAGATCTGTCCTGGCTTCTCCTCAGCATGGCAGCTCTCCCCTCTACCTGCCTGCATCGCAGCAGCCCGGCTCGACAGCTCTAATGGGGCGATTCAGTTTATTGACCTATTAGCTGCCACCTGCTTGGGACACAGCCACGGCAGATTTGCCATTGTGTAAGCAGCAGCCAGCATAAAACCCTAAATAAATTTTCAGAGGCCGTGAGCAGTGTAATTAATCACACTGTCTATCAAAAGGCAACAGCAGCAGGGCGGCAGGCAGGGGAACACAGAAGGCAAGGCTGTACAAGGGGGGCATCGGGGCCCCCTCCTGCTGTCTGCCCTTACCCTGTGCTGCCAGATGAGGCACAAGCCAAGAATTAAGGCCTCTAGCTGAAGCTAGAGTCGAGGTCAAACCCCATTTCACTGCTCACCCACTACTTGAACCAGAGCAAGTAGCCATCTGCCATGACATGCTTCATTTCCGCACACGCTTGATGAGGAAACAAGCAGCATTCACAGCCAGCATTTGCAAAGTTTTTAAGTTAGGAGCGCTTCAATCTGTTTCCAACCATGCTGAACTCGTGTCTTCTCTTCTCCTCAGGACCTCTGAATCTGGCACAGACCAGCTAGCAGAGCGAGAGCAGAACAGAGATGTCAACGAAACAGAAGGAAGAGATTCAAACACCCCGAACTCGGTTCCTTCCAGCTCACTTGGCAAACACACAGAGCTTGAATCCTCCTTGCTGCGATCTCTCCTTCTCTGCTTCCCTGCCAATGCACCCATTTGGGATGCTGGTTCTGCTGCCTACCCAGTGACCAAAATGCTCCACTAAGGCATCAGGTGATTGCTTAGGAGAAATATATATATATATATCTGTGTGGATGCACACACACATAAAAACGTATGTATATGTAAGAGGCCTCAAACTTTAAGGAGCTTAGGACATGGCACACCTCTGCTTCAAGATCAAGTGCCATGTTGCCTGGCAGCAAGGCCCTCTCCAGACAACCTTCCCCCATGTTTACCAGCAGAAGCAAACAGAAGAGCTTGCCCTTGAGAGAAAACCTTCACACGATCTCCACCTTAAAAAGCCTTCAGGGACTCCTGGAGATGCTTCGACTCACCGGGATCCGAGAAGAGGCAAGTCAGGAGCCAGCAGGACCTTTCTGAAGGGAGCTGACAGACAGACATTGTGGCTGAACCCTCTGCTTCTCCCACTTGGCATCTCCTTCAGCCAAGCAGGGTGGTCAACACGAAGGCATCGTGCAGGCAGAGAAGCACAGCCCTGACCTGAAAAGACAGAGACAAGAAAATCTTTTCTTTTCCTGCTTTTGAACCAGAGCCAAACGAGGCTACAGCACACAGCTCAGGGCTGTGGTGCATCTGAAGTGCTCAGCCAAGCCCTGAGCTCAGAGCACAGCCCATCCCACGGCCGTGCCTCCCATTCCAGCCTGCTGCTGGGCTCCCTCCAGGTTGCTGGCATCCTTCCTGCTCCAAGCGGATGCTGCTTCTCTAAGCAACATCGATGCAGTGCCGAGCGAAAACCTTCCTCAAAAGGAGGGGAAAAAAATCTATTCCAGCCTTTGAGCCGTGCTATTAATATTTCATCTTTCTTTTTCTGCCAGAAGAAAGTAAGTTCCTCCTGCCAGCTGGGCTGCCATCTCACCACCACGTATCTGTGTCTCAGCCCTGGCTGCCAGCCTCTCCACACAGATGGCAAATGCAAGGCTCATATCCCCTCCACACAACCCCTTCTGCATCCCTCAGCGGCAGCACCGGAGCCAGCAGCACGCTGGGGCAAGGCATCAAGAGGAGGGCAGGGCTGGGCTGAGCACCCTGCAAAACAAAACTCAAGGCAGATCCAAGGATCGCACACAAGACCTGCATTGGGTCCACCCAGATGGACCACAGGCTCACACCGCCCGTCCCTGGCTGCTGCAGCTGGAAGACATCTGTCAGTTGCTACCGTCACAAAGCCAGCCGCCATCCCACCCCCACGCAAGCTATCCATCAGGCATCATCTGTGTCAAGCCAGTTGGTTTTTTTAGTTTAAACTTAATGTCTGTAAAGTATGTTGCCTTTAAATTATTCTGCAGACTCAGTCAGTTAAACAGTGCTTCCCAGTCTAGACAGAACAATCTTGTTGTCAGTGAAACAGATTCGCCCTGACATCCCCATGGAGTGTGGTGATGCGGTTGCTATTTTGGAAAGACAGCTAAAAGCTCTTTCTCTTACGGCTCTGAAACATGATTCCTGTCCACTCAGCTTCAAACAAACACCTCCAAAATGATCCCGTGCCTTCGGTTTGATGGCTCTTTGTCAGGCACCTGCATGGGTGGAGAAAGGGGGAATGGCTCTGCCTGCTCCCAGACACAGACCTGCCCGATTCCCCCTGGCCACGGGGCGAGCTTTGGGTCATTGGTGTGGAGGTACAGCTTGAGAGAGATGTTGAACCATGCTACAATTCATTCTGCAGATCAGCTTTGTGTGTCTCCGTCAGCGCACGGGGGACTGCAAACACTTCGGCTCCTTTATAATTAAAAGCCTCTCCTCCCCCTCGTGAAAAATCTGCACAAAGGAAAAGGTGAAGCAGACAAAGCATCTGACAGCACTTCATGTCTAGTCAGGCTGGAGCCTGCGGAGCTGTAAGAGTGAAACAGCCTGATCAAACCAGAAATCATATCTTCCCCCTTTGCACCGTCAGTGACAGATCCTTGATGTCTGCAGTCAGAAGCAACAAATACCATTTGGGGACCTTTCCATCTCCTTTTGCAGTAGCACAGCGACCTGCCCACCCCGGCACAGTGCTGGGCTTTTTCCAGCCCAGCCTCTAAGCCTGCAGATGCTCTCCTCCAGCTGGGAGCAGAGCCCCTTTGCTACAGGGGATGCAAGAAGGTGCTGCAAGGGGAAAAGAATCTGAGTGCACCAATGGGCCCCTCCACAGGGTAGCAAAGGGACCTTTCAACTGCTTTTATTCCTCTACAAACCTCCAGGAGCTGCCCCTTTCTAAATGTATCACACACCTGCCTTTACATCTTGCAATAAATCACCTGCAAATGTTCTGCTCCGTGGAAGGCACACTCACCTCCAAATACCCAAGCAGAAGAATGCCTCTGTGTACTCCAATAGGAAAAACGAAATTCAGGAAGCAAGGAGGACTTGCTTTTTCTTTTTGCATAGCACTGCCAGGCAGCAGCAGAATGGTAAGTGCTGCACAAGAGAGCTGCCCTAGGACTGCCTGACCGTGTCCCCGGAGCCACCAGCACACACAGCAGCAGTCAGAGCCCCTCCAGCCGGAGCACATGGTGCCACAGATGGCCCAGGGAGACGAAGCAAAGCAGAGAAAGATGCACGACTCCGAGAGACCAGCTGTGTGAATCGCAGCGAGGCACTGGCGGCTCTGCTGGTACCAACAGAGCAGCATGAGGCAAGCAGAGGGAGCAGCACGGAGCAGCACCTCATACCGTGCCAGTTCGCAGCGAGCACAGAACCCAGTGCCTTCAGCTGGCCTGAGAGCATCGCACAGCAAAGTCCGCCTCTGAACCTGATGCTGCTCTGCACCTTTCAAGGAACCCAGATGGAACCTCTGCTGGCTCCTTGTCCCATTTCTAATGACCCTTCTATTAGAGAAATGAGAGCCCAGCAGCCTGACCTGGCTGTGCAATCCCAAGTTCAGCCATCTATCAGCTTCCCTGGGAGTCGCCACAGCTCCATGCTCCCTCCATCTGTGCCTGTAACAGCCCAGCCCCACACCCAGATGCATAATAAATGCACAGACAGGGGCAGCACAATCCTCCAGGGATGGAGAGCATTAATGCACGGGCAGAACTGGGGCCGGGGGAGGTAAGTGCTGAAAAATGGACCTCATTATCACATTCATAAAAGCCCAGAAACTGCTAACAGGGCCTCCATCGTTTCTCTTTGCTCTGGGTAGTAACAGACCAGCTGATCACCCAGGATTTGGGCTACGCAGACAGCACAGCTCTGCTCAGGCGCACTGCCAAGAACAGGTCAGTGCATCATCCTGGACTTCCCCATGCTGCAATGATCAGCTCAGGTCTCCTTCAACGCACACAGCTCAGCTCAGCCGTGCAGTGGAGAACAGGTGCTCGGGATCCAGGCTGGGTTGAAGGAGCAATTGCTGTCCTCCAGCCCTGGGCCAAAAGTTCCTGGCCACGGAACCAACGAGCTGGGAGAGTGGCTTGAGAGCAGGGCAGGAGGCAGCTGGCACCGAGCACCCTGCATCAGCACCAAGGGCACTGATCAGCACTGCATCTCTGTTTCATGTCTCATGACTCTTGTGTTGAAAGAGTTTGATGACTTCCAAGAAATACCAAGCTGAGAAGCTTTTAAAACTACTGAACTGCCTTTTTAAGATGCACGTAGCTAATCCAGTCTTAAAACTAATGATTTAATTTACCTTAGGAGAAGCATGCCAGCATAAATGAGCATCTCCCAGTAGTATAGCAGAAGCATGTTTTATCTGGAGATTATGTTGATTAAATCATCAAGTGCCATAATCTTCTCTCTTCCTATTTCAAATAAGGGAGGGGACTGGGGGAAAGCCCTAAAAATATAGATATATCCTTCTGAGGCACAGCAGGGAGCTGCACAGCCATCTCCAAGCACTCTCCTTGCTCAGCAGAGCATGCAGGCAGGGCTCCCCATGCTGGAAGGAGCTGCTCTAGCTGCTATCAAGTGGGAAATGAATTCGCTTGTTTGGGACTGGAGAGACACCAGGAGATGCAGGCTGGAGGAGCTTAGAGGTAGCATGGTTACACGAGACACACAGAGCTGCTGTTGGAAGCCACTGTGTCACCTGCTGACAGGAGGAGAAGATGGGTTTTCAGGCCACAGATACACCCATGTGTTTGGGTGCACAAGGTATTTAAGCCTCCAGAGCCGCTTCAGGGCATCTCGTCAGCTCTGCATCCCCTCTGCCCTGCTCCTTGAGCAGTCACACTCCTTCATCCCCAGTCCTTGGACACATCACGTGGTAGGTTGTCCTTCCACACCGGGCTGCACGGCTCAGTGGGAGAGGCTGATGTCCTCAGCCCAGCTGTACTGCTCCCTTCACCCGCCCTACAAATCTGCCTTCCTGACCGGCCTTTCACTCTGCAAACATAACTGAGAAGTCAGATTGAAGCTCTCTAGGCTGTAAGTCTCCTCACAGGATATAAGTCACGCAAGCCGCAAATTCAAGTGGCTTAGATACAGGGAGACAATGCCTTAGCAGAGGGAAAAAAGCCAGAAGCCTGCTTTAAACTCCTTCCTCCCAGCTCTCATCTCCTCATTACTGCTTGTTCCTCCTCCTTGCTCAGCACTGAAGTAGGGAACAAACCACCCACCCCGACAAATCAACAAGACCCGCCTTGACACTCAGCCATCACCTGCAGATGCTGGGTTTTCAGACAAAGCCTTCTTCCTTTGGGACTCAATTGCAAACACTTCCCTGCAGCTCTCTGCCACATCATCACACTCGGGCACTTCACCTGGAACGGCTTTGTCTGCTGGCTGTTTGGATTGCACACAGAGTGCTCTGGAGCCCTTGGGCAGGGCACTTCAAAAACAGAACACCTTTTATTTAAAGCCAATTCAAACCCGCAGCGGCGAGTTTGAAAGCTTCCCTGGAGAATGACAGGATCTTGTTAAGCTCACGGCAGCAGAGAAGGGGTCCAAGGCCAAAACAAATTGCTAGGACAGAAAGCTCCCTCTGAAAAAAGCAAACTCCAAGCACTGCTTATGCTGACCCCTGGCACAAACAACAGGTCTGCAGCAGGCTATCTGTATTTACAAGGCCAAACCTCAACGTGAGCAATACTGACTCGCCCTTCCAGCCAGTTGTTACACAAGGCAGGGTTTATGAAATCAGTGGATTTCTGTGAAGGAAGGGTCTTTAACAGATGTAGATGGGTTTGCTTCTTTGAAGGCTGAGGCAAACAGCAAGCTTCTGCCAGCAGTTCTGGATGTGGGCTGCAGCAGCCACGGTCACCCTGCCTCCATTTCCCCACACACAGATATTCCACTGTTGTAAAAGCTTTGAGCCTTCAGAAGAGAGACCGTGTTACCTGGCACGTGGTCCTTCACAGCTGCTACGATGGCATAGTTGCTAGGAAAATGCTGCCCAGACAGCCCAACTTTCACTGTGCTAACATCCACTATTTGGTCCCTATTGATACCCAGCGAATATCAGTGAATGTCAATGGGTGCCATTTGTTTTGCATGGAGAATGACATACTTTTGTTTCATCCACGCTTCCATGTTAAACGCCATTCTGTCAGACCGCCCCTCTGCTGCCATCTGTCACACAGCAACAAAACATGCTGGGATAGTGGTGGGAAGGTTCAGCCTCTACTGCCGTACCACCAACATCTGCCTCTCCTGGCATGGGCTGACATCATAAAACAGGAGGCATTACTTTCGGAGCAGCCCTCAGATAAGCGGACCTCCATAAAGTGATTCAAGTGGAAAACTGTCATTTCAGAGCAATTACTCACATCCTTCTGACGTCATTTGAAAGCAGAAATCACCTTTCCTGACTCTCTCTCACTCACAGGCATTTCTGCCTTTCCAAGTGCGAACAGCATCTCCCTTCTGGGCTTTGCGTCTCTTTTAGTTCAATTAACGTGGCTCCCCAAAGACTGAGCCCCTTGGTATTTTAAATGCAACATCTCAGAACACACTAATGCCACTTGTCTCCTGCAGGACCCTCGTTCCAGACAGGCCTGACACTTTGACAGCATCTCCACATTCATTTTCCCTGAGCAAACGCGCCGTTACGCAGAGTTTAATTCGTAGAATGGGCAGGAAATCTCTTCCTCTGAGTAAACATCAGATAAACATCTATACTCTGCATGGAATTACATGTCGAGCCACTCGATAAAACCAACTTATCTGCCAGGAACAAGTCTGACAAATCTTCAGCACAGACGCCTTCCTCCCCTCCTTTAAATTGTACACAGAGTCCTCAAAATCCAGAGGAAAGGAGGGGTTTCCAACTCATTGATCACCCTCCTTATCCTGCCAGCACCGCATGCGCTTGTGCTTAACCCCCACTGCTGAGACAGCTGTCTTTAGAAACAAGGATTTTGAGAATATCTGGAGAGCAAAGCAGCACAAGAAGACACAGAGGTTGCTTTTCCCTCCACCCTCGCTCCCAGAGCTTGTTGCAGCTGGAAGAGCTGCCTGCATACAACATCATTTCCATGTCTTCTACTCTTAAAATAGCAGGCAGCCCTGCAGGCAGGACAGACCCAGGGAGCACACTTGCTGCCTTGGTGACACAGGCCACCAAAGTCATGTCACTCTGCTGCTGCTCACTCGCTGCAGCTCATTCTCTCCTAAGGAGTAAAGTCGGTCAGGGGATGTGCTCCTTACCTCAGTGCTCCTGACAGACCAGACTTATAAATCTCATCATTTTTTTCCTAATATATTCCCCTTCTCCTCAGGCTGGAGGCAGAAAACCTTCCCAGCACTCAGAGCCTCCAGACGTCAGGCAGCTTTCCTTTCCTTTAGCTCCATGCTGCCACAGGCAGGAGGCAGAAAGCTGCCGGCCCTCAGCAAGATGGATTTAATTGTCTCTACCTCGTTAATTCCAGACTGGAGGGAGAGACCCTCCTTTTAGCATCACCTTGCATGCTCTGGTCCTCTCTGAGCCATATCACACACCAAATCCTCTTCCTGTGTTGACATCTTTACCGACAGCATTGTTACATACCCGACATCCTGTGCTAGCAAACAGTTAATTATCCCCTGTGAGTTACCATCTGTCAGCTGATCACATTAACAGACCATTCTCATTTCCCCCACCCACTGCAAAGCAAAAATGCTCCTTTCTCATGGCTCATGCCATTTTACTAAGGACAGACAACTAGCTTCTCATAGCCAACTACTAGGGGCCAGCTGATGAGTGGTGACTAATTACAGAGAAACCATCCAGTCACTTGTTCCAGGCTGAGCCTCATCCTGTCCAGCTGGACAGAGAAGAGGGTAAGCCTGGAGATGACATGCTGAGAGGTGTGAAGTTCTGATGTAGCTGCCCCTACCACCCTGAGGAAAGCTCAGCTAAGGGAGCTGGAGGGGAGTGCTTTGGTCCTCAGCTCATCACCGCACTCCTGCGCCTCAGCCTCCCCAGCTGAGCAGGCACATATGTTCTCATTTACTCCTCTCTGTAGAAGCCTTTGAGATTTGCCTATCAAAAATATGGTACGGATAAAATCACTGCCAAGACAGACAGCAGCAGGCTCAGGATGCTCTTCACAGCACTGACCGTGCAGGAAGCAGGATGTTCCGGCGCTGACACGAGCTTCTGCCACCCTTTTTGCTCAGTAGCAATCAAGACTGTCACAGCAACAGGAGATGGAGTAGAAAAATATTTCACTGGAATGTATTTGGTTGCTTTTTAGTGGATTGACATAAGAATTCGTTTATAAATACGTCAAGAGCATGTCGGTGTGAAATTGGAAATGAGAGTGGATGGCAGCAAGGCGAGCAAAGTACGTGGGGTGAGGAGATGAAACACACAGGTTAACCTGAACGAGTTGCAGACTGAGACCTGCGGGAAAACACAGAATCTCAGCTCTAATCAACTCAGTTGATTAAGCAATGGAAACCTCTGTCACTAATGCAAACAGCATCATGGCTGCGTGCCTTCGTGCTGTCACAGTCCCACTGAGCCTCTGCCTCTGCCTCCCCCTGGCAGCGCGTGGTGCACAGTGAGGCTGCAGCCCTCTGTTTCCCCTTGGGAAGGGAGAGCACACCGTGCTGTGCCTGCAGCAGGCTTCCAGCATCACTGCCATCAGCCAAGCCACCGAGCAACGGTAAGCAAAGAGGGGTGGCAAGGTTGTGCTGGGGATCGAGGTCTTCCCCAGAATCATTTAGGAGGTTCATTAAGCCAATCAACAGCACAAGAGCAGATCTGAAACCAGCAGTAAGCCACAGCATTTCCAGTGCCCTCCGCAACAGCTGCCCCAAAGGCCACAGCATTTATGGAATCACAGAATCACTGAGGCTGGAAAAGACCTCTACAATCACCAAGCCCATCCCCAACCCACCCCACCATGCCCACATCCCTCAGTGCCACATCCCCATGGTTCTGGAACACCTGCAGGAACAGTGACCCCATCTCTCCCTGGGCAGTCTGTGCCACTGCATCACCACTCTGAGTAGAAATGTTTCCTAATATCCAACCCAAACCACCCCAGCACCACTTGAGGCCATTACCTCTCATCCTAGCTGCCTCTTGTTAGCTCAACGGGCGAGTGGCGCCTCCAGGAGCTAATCAAGTGAGACAGAGGGCAGCACAAAAACCAGCCCCAGGAGAAGTGGGAGGCTTTCGCCAGGCTCTGGTGATGCTGGTTGGGTTGAGCAGCAAGCAAGCAGGCAACCCTCACCCTCAGCACCCTTCACAGCATGTTGCCCTAGTATTACAGCAGTAGGCTCCTGAGAGAAAACTGCTCACCCCAAGGGAATAGGTGACAGCTGACCAAGCACTACCAGATAAACAACAGCTGTATGTTTGTGATCGTCTTCACAGCCTCTTGGAAGCACACCCAGCTCAGCGGAGTGAGTAGTACAGCAAGACAAGCAACAAACACAGTCACAGGAGCAGACCGCATCCTTGGTCATCGAGCACTTACCAAAGGCATCACATCCTGCAGCTACACAGAGCCTGCTGGGCAACACACCACACCCCTCCGGCATCGGTCTTCATCTGAGGCACCACGTTGATTCAGCAAGGTGTTTGGCAACAGGACACAAAAGCAGTAAAAATGCTCACTCATTAATTAAAGAAAAGTAGCAACACTTTGCAGTTGAAGTAAATGCAGCAGTGTTGTAACAGAGTGTTAGAACAAGACACAGTATAGGAATATGATCCAAAGGTCTTCAGCACACGGGGAGCAGAGGGCAGCCACATGCAGATGTTGTAACACACCAGTCCAGAGCACATACTGCTCCCTATGGACCTCAGAATATCAAGATTAGAAAACAACAACAGTTTTGAATTGTGTTAGGGAAGAAGACGACCAATGGCTGAGGAGGGCTGGTCCTGCAGGAGTAACGTATCAGCACTGCCATAGTGCACACAACCTGGGCCCAAAAAGCCAAGCAAGACTTTTCTGCCATGTCTCATGCTGTCAGGACACTCCTAAACCAAGGGCTCTAATAATTCCCAGTTTTAATGGGTGAAACTTCTACCACGACAGCAATCCCTTCCAACACAACGATCACCTCCTGTGTTCATACCAAGTTTGTACACCCGTATTAACCATTTACTACTGTTAGTATTCAGCCTTCTACATACCCAACGCCTCCTGGTATGTGGGGTTTGGAACAGTGGTTCCCAAAAATGTCCAAAGAAGCAAGCAAAAACCTTAAGATACAATTTTTAACGCTGATTTACATTTGCAGTCATTTTAATTAAAGATCATTAGCTTTCATTACGTGGCACAGACATGAAATAAACAGGAGAGGTTTGAAGGCAATCACTGTCAGAAGAACCCTAACTCAATAAGAGTAAGGAATGTTAATAAAGTGAAATGAAAAACGCATGCCCCATCACTTTCTGTCCTGGTATGTTTTCCTCTCAGGATTTAGGATAGAGCATGGGGATGAAAAAGAATGAACTGAAAAAGGACAAAGCCACCTCAGGCATAGCGGGCGACGGATGGTTTGCATGGGAGGCAAACCCAAGATTGATTAAATAACTCAACAGCAGTTTCTAAGAGCATTAAGTCTATTGGTTCTGATGGCCTAAGAATGACCAACTCTGCTCAAAGCATTGACATTTCAGATCCCAAGGCTGAAGAAACTCTTCCTGCTCAGAGCCTTGTTCACACATTGGGAGCTTAGATGTCTATCCTGCTTCAAAATACACTGTTGAAAGTATACTGCATTTATCACAGAATGGCCCAGGTTGGAGCTTGATGATCCTTGAGGTCCCCTCCAACCCCCATTTATGTACTTCAATACTTAAATGTTATCAGAATAGTGGAATTCTTTAACTGCACAAAACGTGGACTGAGCACTTGAATGACTTCCATTCATCCAGGACACCTGCTTCTGTCTCCTGAATACTTTAAAAGGCATATTACCACCTGATTCTTCAAACTGGACAAACTACAACTAGGAACAGCACACCGCACACATCCGGATCTTCTCAGTCACTTTGTGTCGGCTCTGTTTGCTTCTGCAGAGTGAGAATCCCAAAGGAGCTGAGATCTGGTTTAGTGCTTGTGGTAGCAATGGTAACGGGAGGACGGTTGGACTGGGGGATCTTGCAGGTCATTTCCAACCTTGTGATTCTCTATGAACCACCTTTCTTTCCCAAGAGGAAGAGTCAGTCATTCACAAAGGTCACAACAGTTTCTGGCTCCTTCGGATTTCATTTTGTGAGCGCTCCGCTAACACGAAGAATTGCGAACACTCGGGGCTTTCCTTGCTGCATCGCTCTGTGTCCTTACAGACGAAGTGCACAGGCTGAAGCACACCACTTCCTGGACCAGCATTCATCCTTGGAAAAAGATTTCTGAAACTTTTCAGCGAGCACAATGCCAAAAAGTCACTGGAAGTTGCTTGGCTGATCTGTTCCTTTATATCTGAGCGTCTAATGGCTGATCAAGTACTAAATAACGTGCTGGTTTTTTCCCCAGCAGACACACAGTCTGTTTCTCAGTGTGATGACAACAGTGCCAACCAGCAGCTACCAGCCAGCCACAGTGTAACACTCAGAAAATCCGCTATTGGCAGAAAGTTCAACCTTCTTTAAAAACCCCCATAGCCAGCAGTTAAAACCACCTCTTGAATTCACTTTGAACAGTTAATAATGAGGATGAAATATTTTCATACCCACAAAGCCATTTCTGTTCACCGAGGGTCTGAGTTGTTCGAAAGGCTGGTGTTAGACAAATGGCAGGCAGAAAAAAGCCCAGTTTTCTCTTAGAAGTTAGGAAAGGCTGCGTCCATCTCCTTGGGTAACTGGGCCTTTCCCACCCAGCAGGACGTTCTCATCTCTGCCACTGACATCCACACATTTGACCACCCCAAGGCTTACCACAGCGCATGTGGAGCATCCCTCGAGGGTCAAAGAAGTGTACTGCTCTCCTGAGTGCACAGCGAGGCACTGCATGCCTAGCATTTCCAGCCTGTAATGGCACAGGTCATTATATAACAGCCTGCTTGGAAAAACAGGATTCAACACTCGTTTACTTTGACAGATGAGACTGACTGACTTCTCACAGTGATCAGCGACAGTAAGACAGACATCCATTTCATGAGCACCTGAAACAAAGTATGAAGCAGCCTTAAAATGAAATACCTTCCATGCAGCACTTTAATATGAGCAAAAAGAGGACTACAGGCCCACGCTCTGCACTGTCAAAAGCAGAAGTTAAATTTCAAAGGCAATTCAGGGAAATAGGCAATGAACAAGGAACAGAAGGGAGTTATGACAACCCTCACACAACCCTTTCTGAACGTTCAGGATCAGTGTGAAAATCAAGCATGAGTTTGATGTCAAAGTGTTTGCAACCCAGATCCACGTCACCCTAAATCAACACCAGGTTAGAGAAGGAAACGGTGCAACAGTCCCACAGGGGCTTGCTGCCAGGAGACCATTCAGGTACTGATTTGGGAGTGAGCTGAAGATGTGGCAAGGTTTGCAGTGACATCAGACCACAGCAACAGAAAGGCAGGTTTGGGATTCTGAGTGCAGCTGTTGTTTCCTCCCTCTTCTGCCTAGGGATAGGGAAGGTGAGCTGATGTTGATTCAGACTGAGCAGCAGTGAGGAAGCTGTAGAATTAAGCTTCTATGGTGTGCACCGATATCACACTGGCTCTAAGAGAACTGCTGCATCCCCAGGCTTCTACCAATACCTTTAAAGACAACATTACAGCAGAGGAGAGATCATCTTCCCAAAACCCCACCACGTTTTCAACTACTTCCCCTAATGTGTGTGCTCATAACATGATGAAGGTAGGAAAAAAGTCCTGCTATTTACTTAATGCTTTTTATTATAAGATCTATGATGATCACTTTAAGGCTTAGTGACAAATCCTGTTCAGTACATGATCACCTTATATAAAAACCTGTCACGCACACAGAGAATGTTCAGTCATATGAAGAATGCTGTTAACTTGACAAAATACAGCCTGCTGCTTCCACCTAACTCTGCAGCAAAGATGGCACGTTTTTAAGGGTGGGAAACAGCAATGTCCTCCTTTCCCCACCAGAAGTCCAGATGTAGCTGAATTTCTATGCACAGCAATTATACGTGAGGTCCTTCAGCCAAAAACGCAACGCATCAGCTCAGCCATAACACTCCACTCCAGATCCACGTCCATACATCAGTTACTGGGATGTGACTGCCACCCAACTGCAGCAAGTAAAAGAAATCGAAACAGTCATTTAAAATACTCTATTTATCCAGATATGAAACAGGCTAGACTGGTGCTGAACAAGAAGGCAGCTGAAAAGCAAAAACAAACGACAGCTCACAAAGTAACAGAGAGGGAAAGGCAGAAATTACAACTTTTTGACCAGTCATCCAAAGGAGCACAGAGTTGACTTGCACAGAGGCTGAAGATCTCACAGTGATGCCAATGGGCTGTACAGCTCCTGCCAATGAAGTCACATATGGATGGTGTTGGTGGCCTCAGCCATCAGGAAGACTGAGAAGAAGGAATGCCAGTCAGACCCTTAAACCCCTGAGAAGGGTGTTAATACAACTAATACCATCTCTTGAATATTCTACCTCTTGTGGTTTTGGAGGGTAAGTGTAGAAATCCAGCACTACCTCCAGCAATCAAAACACCCTTCAAAGGGAAACGTATGTACGATGCTTTGGGGAAAGATGGTTTTAGGTGTATGCTAAAAGCACACTAAAGCAGCCTTCCACCCTGTACCACACTTGCAGTCTTTGTATGTGCAAAGTCCAGTTAACCGTGCCTTTGGTTTATCCTCATCTGCCTATTCCAGGGAATCTAGGTATAAGACATATTCTGCTTGTACACTGAAAGGTTTTTTAATGTGAAGAGAAATGGATGCTTTGGATTAGCCATGTGTGACTGCTTAGCTATGTTAAAATCAACTCAATTTTCAGCAGTTGCTAAACTAATCAGACTTCCCCAAAAAAGCCTCAAGTCCTTCAGCAGTTCATCCAGTAAGCTGATGTTGTATACCAGACATTACAGATGCACTCCTCAGCTGCAGCTGAACGTTGGCAGGATTCATCTCCTTTTGCCTGACATCCTGAGCCTTGCAAGAAAACAAAGCCAAAAAGAACAACCAACCTCAGGTCTTGACAAGTGACGTTTCTTCCATTGGTCTGATTCAAAACACGAACATTAGGCTGTTTTCAACACACGAGTCCAATCTGTGCACCGTGAAACAACGATGAAGAAAAGTATGATGCAAATCTTCTTAAATAGTCATCCAAAATAGATATTAAAAAAAGCATACAGCAGCCTGATGCGAAGTCCAGAAACAGTCCAGGGCAGTGTTTGTGGATCACCAAGATTTCAGGACTACTGGGGATAATGTGGCCAGCCACAAACTGTCTCATAAGAGGTTATGACAGCGCTTTCTGTTTCTAAGATGAGAGTGAACAGACTGCCATTCCCCATGAGAGGTTTCTCTATTGGTTTTAATAAAAAACAAGAACAAAAAGGACCAAGGAAGAGCATACAGTCACGCAGCCGATCGCCGACGGATGACGAAAACACCTCGCTGCAGCTGTCCCAGATAGATCCTCATCTTTGTGCTGTCGCTGGTTTTCCTCACCCAGATCTGCAGGAGAGAGAGAAATGGGCAGGGGAATATGTTAGGGAAAAATCACTGTAAGTAATATGCAGCCAAATATTCCAGCTATTCTTACTGAGAGATCTGAAGGTCTCTGCTGTTCAGGGTGCATGATGTTTTGGTTAATTCCCTTTCCCTTCCCACATTAGTTTTCTGCTAACGCTTCTGGCTTCACCACTTCAACTCTCTGCTCAAAACAGTCATCAAGAATAATTACTCTTCCCAAGCTTCATCAAGAAAGCAAAGTTTCCTTCTGCTACAGCTCTCACCAGAACCCTGGCATTAAGCCTCACCTAATCAAAAATAAGGCCCTCTAGATCCACAGATCATAAAAATAATCTATCCTGGGATTTGCTCAGACAAGTAACTATTAGTCAAGTGAAAAGCTTACTCAGATTCTGCTCAGTGAAGCATTTCTCACAATTTATTAAACAATTGTATCTGAAGATAGAAGGGCCTCTTTTTAAATCGCCTGCACGGAAGGATTCGTACGGCTCGCAGATATACAGCACGTTTCAAAGGACAAATCACTTCCCATGGCAGCAGCCTTTCAGTGAGCTTTGTAAAGACCCAAATAACAGAGAAGTCTGGGCCCAAATAACTGCACTGTAAAAATCAGATCTGAACAGAATTCCTTTATTATTTTAATGCATTTGAAATGATTAAGCACATACAGTGAAAACACAGGCTTTCCAGCTCCGAGTTACAGAGTACTCCAGGACAGAAGCCCAGTGTTTCCCACTGCAAGGGGCTGTAGAGTCAGTGTCAGAAAGTAATTTATCTCCAACCGTTTCTCTAGATATCATTAGCTACAGGCCTAACGTGGTATATTGATTTAACTATTATTTTAATTATAATCTGACCTCACTAGGAAAGTCCTCAGTACAAAATAAATTGAACATTTGCCTTCATTTGCACTTCAGTTATTCCCCTGGAGAAACGAAAATCTACCTTCTCTGACAGTCAGCCCTGCTGTGATGTTCCCAGTGTCTGGTGGGCTGTTCTAACCAAAGTAATTCATCCAACTGCAAACTGAGTGCCTACACAGAGCAGCAAACAGGTGCAGAGCTTCACATTCCGTCTGAATATGATGGGGTGGTACCCTGCCTTATCACAGCTAACTGCCTCTTTAAGCTTCATTTAGTAGCAATAAGCAAAATCCGTTTTCAGGGACCACAACAGTAAAATCAGCCCTAAAACGTGCCACACCATTAAGGAGAATAAAAGAATCGAGACATTCTGAACTTAAGCCTGATGCTTTAGACACAGCATGTATTCAGAAATCAGAAGAACACATCTATTGATTCTAAAGAACTGAAGGACGAGGTGGATAGAAACAACCGTGCTCTTCTCTTCTTTGATTCCTATATTGTAAAGGAAAACAAGCTGACATTACAGCTTGCAATAAACTGGGCTTGTTGAATCAGTCCCATGAAGAAAACCCCTTCCTGCACCTACTGAAGAGGTTCTTGCTGTCACAATGAACTTTTCCACGAGTCTGGCCAATGACTTCCCCACCAGTGCAGAAATCTGACTCAGTTTCCAAGGCAACCATGTGGAATTCTTACTTATTTCAGGTAGGATCATCATAGCTGGGAGCATTGCAGAGGCCTACAGTCGATTCCAAACCTCAAGCCCAGTTTCAGAAAACTAATTTTCACCTTCATGTGAAAGAGGAAACTTCTGATACACTGTTAACTGATTCCTCCCTTTCTCCAGCCACGTGGAAGCCATCTGATGCCCTAATGTTATGTTCCTTAGTTAAGGCTTCTCACTTTGAAGTTTACAGACATGCTGGTGGGGAGATAATCCGCAGGAGCACCTTTAGTAAAGCTCCTCTGAACTGACCTGACTTCCATTAGAAATGCTGTCAAATTACAAACTTCTGAATGAATTTTTTAAAGAAATTGACTGTTAATTGGTTGTGGATGCCCCGTCCATCCCTGGAGCTGTTCAAGGCCAGGCTGGATGGGGCCCTGGGCAGCCTGGTCTAGTATTAAATGTGGAGGTTGGTGGCCCTGCCTGGCAGGGGGGTTGGAGCTTCATTATCCTTGAAGTCCCTTCCAACCCGGGCCATTCTGTGATGGTGTGATGAACTGACTTGACTTCCAAGTGCTATCAAACTATGACTGCAGTCTACCCACTGGAGATCTCAAGCTGAGGTTTGCCTTCTTGCTCCTAACTCAGGGCAGGACTCTGTGAGACCCACCATAGTTTGGCAGCTCCGTTTGAATGAGCAGCGAAAGCTGAGGTGCACAGAGCACTCCTAAGGACACATTCTCATTTCAGTATTCTGTTTTTCATCTCTCTTGCTTTTGTACTGTTGTGATGGCCCACTGCAAGAAAACTAACTGCCATGCCTTCTCCCAGCCATCTTCAGAACCTGCTGTGTCACTTTAAAGTGAAATACACGCAATAAGAAACAGATTGCATTTTCCTCAGGTTGCAGGTAAGCTGCTCCCAAAAGATTAAGAGCTTTATTGTTCTAAGTCAACAGTAATAACTTTAACCAAATTAGCAGTACTATGTTTGTTAGCATGCTACTACCTCATCTCAGTAAACAGCCACTGAGCATAACTGCCATAGCAAGGAGAACAGTTGTGATACAAAGCATATCCCATATGCAACTCATTTTGTTGAGAATGAAGTAGTTTCCCTTAAGTGCTGAAACAAATTAAAGCTACTTTACTGCCTGATTGAAGAGAATTGCATTCAAGTCTATTGTTTCTTTCCTCAAAGTGCTGGGAATCTGTACTCAAGAAATAAACTGCTCTCGTTGCCCAACAGACTGCTCACACAGCCAGCTTACTTTGCAGTGAGATTCACATCAATCTCCAGCACACATCTCTCCCTTCACCTGCTCCTCTAAGTCTTTATCATTAGCCAACAGGAAATTGCCTCTGACAAATGACTCACCATGTAGGTGATGAATGATGCCAGCACGCTTTACGATATACACACTCAGGTTAGCAGGAAGAATTTTCTCCCCTCAGAGGATTTGGTGACAACGTTTGTCCTTACTCTCTCCTGGCAACCCAATGGGACTGACTTTTATTTTGCATTAATAGGAGCTGCATGTTCTTTTAGTCATGCCAATGGAACTTACCAATGCAGCATCAAGGAGATGCAACGTGACAGCTCTTCTCACTCTTCCTGCCTGCCAAAATACTACTTGCAAACTGTAGTACCATCCTTTAGAGACATGGGAAGCCTCAAGAAGAAATGTCAATTCAGTGCCATCCCATATTCAGCTTCTTTATACACTAAACAATTACATCTTTCCTGAAAGCAGCATGTTCTCTCAGTCCCTAGCCTACCTGCCTAAAGCAACCCACAGTTGTCCCCCCTCCTGCGAGCAAGGAGAAGCCCCACTACCTCGTTGGCGCCCACAGAGCTGATGACACAGCTGATCTTAGTGTTCTCTTTAGACTCCAGGTAAATGGCCTGGCTCTTGTGATACCTGCAAGAATTAAACAAAGACAGTGCATGAAACCCCCAGCCGTCCAGAGACCGCAGCAGTAAACAACAGCAAGATTGATAAAGTCAGGATTCTACAAGTATTTGGATAGAATAAATATGAAGTCATTTTTTTCCTTCCACACTGCTTTCCCCATCTTTGCAACACAGCTGTGATCTGATCCTCCACACACACTTGGCATTTAAATGCAGCTTCAGAAATGCATGAAGCTCTCTCAGTTTGAATTCAATTCTCAAAGCAGATGACTTAAAACAGATTTCATATCTGAAAGAGGCAGGGGCAGAGCACCAAGACACGAGATAAGACACAGATTCACAATAAGCCCATGCTTCAATAGTTAGCCAAACCAGCCTTCCACACTTCAGACACGGGATGGATTTTAGACACCAACTCTGTATTATGCCTGATAAAATCTTACAGAGCAAATTAGATACTCAAGGATTATTCACATTTCCCCCCCACCCAAAACAAACCCCAGTAGAACAGTGGCACAACAACAGATCTGAAGTGTACTCAATCCAGCTGTGCAGTCCACTGTTTTAACAGACCTTAAATTCCTCACATCATCTTATTTTGTGACAATATCACAAACTACATCAAAGTGGTGGGTGACTGACTGTAAGGAGCGATGCGTACCCGCAGTAAGTAGAAGTGTCTGAGCGTATTTCTCAATTTCAGATCATATTTTAGTCATGCTGCCTATTTTTCTCAAGGCCTTTGTGTGAAAGGAAGTAAAAAGCCTTCAGAATTCCAAACCCAATTGCTCAGTTTCATGGTGTTGCCTTCTTCACCCTCACCAGTTTCTGGTAAGTACTGCAAAGTGTGCCATACAGAACTCCCAGCTTCTGCTCCTGTTGCTTAGGAGAGCTCTGTAGGCAGCACCAGTTCTAAGGAAACCAATTGGCAAGCAAATTATCTTAATCAAGGAAGCACCAAAACGTTCCATAGTAAGAAAAGCATCACTGTATTTCCACCTTCACCCTAATCAAGATGTGCTTCGTATTTGACAGGGAAATCCAAGTTGCAGAATCAGCACAGATTCTTTATAACTACTCAGTATGCAAATCCCCGCAGTCTGATTGGCTGCCAAAACCCATGCATTTGCATAAGCTTTACAGTTATTTCTACAACAACCATACTGTAAACATGGAAGCCATCCAATAGCTTATTCCACAATCTCTCCCTCCTGGCTCATGCACTCTGAATTTCCACATTTCTTGCCAGTAGCAGAAATGACAGCATCGGCTTCCAGCGCTCCAGAAGCACTAATTAGCAAAGGGCTGGGCAAGGCAATCACAAACCCAAACCCTGCAACCTTCCCACACTTGTGCCCAACCATTATTCTTTCTCCCTCATTTTAACAGAAAGGATATCAGCAGTTCCAGGGCAATGCAAGAGCAGCAGTGATACAAGCCAAGAATGGCAGTTTATTGAGCCCAGATGACCATTAACTGATGTACAGTTTCCCTTACAAGCTATTCCAAGCCAGACCTTACTGTGATAAGATAGGAATGCCAGTCCAGCAGCATCCTAGCATGACATGCTGTGAGTGCTTAAGCAATGAGAATTGACCATCGAGGTGCAATCAGGGTGCAGAAGACACCGTGCAAATGAACACTCCTTGAGTGCAATCAGTGCAGGCACAGACACTGAAATAATTTCTCACTCAAAGCTTTCAGTTGCTGGTGAACTCCAAAGTCAATGACACACATGAGGCTGCTGCCCATCAGTAGATTTATGTTAACTACATACAGAAAAGCCATGATAATAAGTTAGTTTGAGAACTCCTCAATGAAACAGAGCTGAGCTGTCACATGCTCCATGCATGCAGGGATACATGGCAACAGAAGCAGTCTGGTGAACCTCAGTAACCTCAGCCTTTTGCTGGGTTTATGTACCTGCAGGGGAACAAAAGGGATGGAACTCAGCAGGAAAAGAGCTGAGGAAAAAAATTGCAATGGAATTTAAGTTGGCTTTCAAGAGAAAAAGCACCAGAACATCTCTTGCTTTTGCAATACGTAGAACGTCCCACTGTGACAAGTGAGACAAGCAGAAATAATTTCACTCACTGCTACAAAATGCTTTGCTAAAAGGCTGAGATTTTCAACTCCAACAGATTGAAAGAAATTACTGCACTGTCGTGTGCAGGCAAAGCTAAAAGCAAAATGATAAGATGGTTGTTTTTTTTTTGTGAGCCATAGTTTAGGATCTGGTGGAGAGTGTGGAATAAACTCAAGGATAAAAAACCTGAAAGTCTAATTCCACATCCTGAAATTCCCTACACAGAGTAGATAGGTTTTTATACATGCCTCTGCAAGACCTTGGGGCCATTACCAGCCTTAACCATTCACTACTTTGAGATGATGGTCCTTTCATGGCTGCTTCAGGAAACAGAAAAAGCAGCCACTCCTAAGCTCTCACATTTACTTCTGGAGCACGTACACCAATTTCTGCTCTTCTTGTTATGCAACACTACAGTAATCTGCATGGTTAAAGATTCTAAGGAACTGTTTATTCATCTAAATATATGCTACAGGATAGTAGCTCTACACAAAAATAAAACTGAGAGCATCAGTGAGGTGACAAGTAGCCTGCTCTTGTCTGCTTTACGCTTCAAGGAAGTTTAAGCTCCAGGCAGCAGCTTTTATCAGAGCTGCATACATTGAATCCTCAATGAAGCTCCACTACCAGAAGACAAGCAAATGACCAATGCACAAGATAGCTGCTGCTCAGACAACAAATTCAACTTATTTTTAGTAAGAAAATTACAACCTCATCTCATTTTTTTGTGCCAGCAGAGTGGGCTACAAATAAGCATGCTACTTGGAAATTGCTTTCTGCTTAAGAACTACTAGATTGCCTCCTTGATTATCTCATTTTGCATGTCCCTGATTAAGACCTACTAATAAATTCTGCACAGAAATCTTATTTTCTTTCCATTTTGAGAGGCTTCCACAGCTAAACGCCCATAAAACTTAAAGGGCTACATCCAATCAGCAGTTCTGAAGCTGCCTCTCCTGCGTCGGATCCGATCTTTTAAGGCTGTTAGGATTTGTTATTAGAAATATTTTTCATCGTGCTTATCTGCTGCACAACATTTCTTCTGCCACCTCGTGGAACGAAGAGTTGTTGTACTACAAAGCAGAGCACGTGGATTGTGAACACTGCTGGCAGCAGCTGTACCTGCAATCACTGAACTCCTGTATCTCAGCTGAGCAGCATCAGTGCTCCAAACTGCAACCAACGGTGGCTCTCTTACATGAGATTAGATTTGACAAAACTATTTCCCAAGTGTCACAGTGCACAATTTCTTTTTTCTATGGAGTCATTTTTAAGTCTCCAAGCTAGTTACTCACTCCAGAAAGTCTACGAGGTCTGAACACTCCATTATCACTTCTTTATGAAAGCCATGATGATTAATTCTTGGAGGACGGAGCTAATGGCTGCTCGAAAACGTTTTGCCCCCGGGTTCCTTAATGAAGCCATGTCTCTCTGCAGTCACTGTCTCTTCACAAAACAAGGCTCAGAATGATTAAAACAGACATTCACCAGGACTTACCATCTTTTATCATAGTAGAGTTTTCCATCTTCTATCCGGGCCTCAAACCGCTGTGCTGGAGACTCTGCTGGTGTAGCTGGGAGGTGTTCAGGGGAGGAGGGAGAGGCTGAGTAGAGAGAAGAGACCATTTAAAGACCAGCATATGTCCACCATGCAGCAGCACAGAGAATCACAGAATGGCCTGGGTTGAAAAGGACCACAATGATCATCTATTTTCAACCCCCTGCTATGTGCAGGGTCGCCAACCACCAGACCAGGCTGCCCAGAGCCACATCCAGCCTGGCCTTGAATGCCTGCAGGGATGGGGCATCCACAGCCTCCTTGGGCAACCTGTTCCAGTGTCACCACCCTCTGGGGGAAAAAATTCCTCCTAAGATCCAACCTAAACCTGCCCTGTCTCGGTTTAAAACCATTCCCCCTTGTCCTATCTCCATCCACCCTCGTAAACAGCTCTTCCCCCTCCTGTTTATACGCTCCCTTCAAGCACTGGAAGGCCGCAATGAGGTCTCCCCGCAGCCTTCTCTTCTCCAAGCTGAACAATCCCAGTTCCCTCCACCTTTCCTCATAGGAGAGCTGCTCCAGCCCTCTGATCATCTCACTGCAGAATCATTTAACATGGCCACATTAAGCAGAAATAAGCACAGAAAGCTACAAACTCAGATCTCCTTTAGAAATATACTTTCTGCTGGGATGACTAATTCAACCTTGGCCTTGTTTACATAAATTGTAACATTTACTGAAATAGATCAAGCGACTGAAGCATGCATAGGTAGGTGATAAACACAACGTCCTTGGTTTTGTTTTACTTCTAATTCATCATGTAGTAATAAAATAGGGTCAGGATTACTTCAGCATGTTAGTACCACTATCTAGAAGTGAAGTGTACAGATACTCCTAGAGAGCTAAACCCACAAGACTGGAAATTCTCGGTCCTCTACCTACTTCACAAAGACAGAAGCTGTCCAGACATATGAATATAGAGAAAAAAATCTTGCTACACAGCTAGATTGCCTCATGTTTTCTATCGTCCCACATTGCCCAAATGTTTCAGGCACCTAAAGATGCATATTGTTCCCTTCCCATCCCCAAACTTCATAAGAGATTACGAGACTCCACAGGGCACCCATTAGCACAGTAACTACAGAAAGAACAGCAATTACACAGTCAAAACAATTACACAGCCAAATTACACAGCACCACAGAATGGCCTGGGTTGGAAGGGACCTCAAGGATCACCAAGCTCCAACCCTCCTGCCACAGGCAGGGCCACCAACCTCCCCATTTAATACTAGACCAGGCTGCCCAGGGCCCCATCCAACCTGCCCTTGAACACCTCCAGGGACGGGGCATCCACAGCCTCTCTGGGCAGCTGTTCTAGCACCTCACCACTCTCATAGTCAAGAACTTCCCCCTGACATCCAACCTAAATCTTCCCTCCCTCAACTTAAAACCATTTTCCCTTGTCCTGATGTTATCTACCCTTGTAAAGAGCTGAATCCCCTCCTGTTTATAGGCTCCCTTTAGGTACTGAAAGGCTGTAATGAGGTCACCCCGCAGCCTTCTCTTCTCCAGGCTGAACAAGCCCAGCTCCCTCAGCCTGCCTTCATAGGGGAGGTGCTCCAGCCCCCTGATCATCTTTGTGGCCTCTTCTGGATCCTCTCCAACAGCTCTCTGTCAGTCAAGAAGCCTACAACATAACACTGTTCAAAACAGCATGGCTGTGAACAAGTTCCAGTGCCACTGTTAACTCACCTGGTCTCTTGGGTGATTTAAGCTGCAAGGAAAGAGAACAGAGAAAGTGTTAGGGATCTGACAATGGCCAAGAGTGTAATAACTTTAGACGTGGTCTTCCTTCCCATGCTCTAAAGGGTTGTATTTTTTGTAATGTCCAGTTAAATGGCATAACAAAACCTGAACACTATGCCATAAACAGCTAGAGGTGCAGATAGTCTCATCATACTAAAGGCCCAGAAACTGAACTTTTTCAGAGCATTCTGACTGTCCACCAAACCAAATCCATCTGACACGCTCCCTCCTCCAAGTATGATCCAACTGCTCTCAGGGTGTGCCAAACACAGAATGTAGATCATTAGCAAGGCTTCCACAGCTGCCACAAAAGGCATGCTCCATTAACATCATCAAAAGCCTTAATGAGCAGCATCTAATATAAGAAATCACATAAGCCTGAAAGCAGTTAGCAAGAAAGCAGTAGGATAATCACATCTAGAAGAAATTGAACAATAAATACACACACTGTACCCTACCCCATTTACTGAAGTACTGTGAGATTGGGGAGAAAAAAGAAAAGCCCCCAAAGGCTTGGAACAGAGGCTGGGATCTCAAAGAAAACAGTGCTAACATCTGCTCAGCCATGCAGAGGAAGACAGAAACATGGTAAGATAGCTTATCACTTGGTTCTGACAAAAGGTAACATTGTTAGATGGCAGTCATTTTAATTAGGTTAATTAAGCCTACATAAATAGAAGGGAGGCGATACCCTCTTGCTAAATCTTATCTTGTGTTACTTCAGAAAGCCTACTGGGATGGAACAGTCCCACGTCTCAGAAAGGAGCACAGGACACACAGCTCTGCTCTTTTCAGGGGAAAGAAATAGAACTCGAGCCATAATCCCTACCTTATTTAGGGTTCTCAGGTCCTCCATTATTTGCTCATCCGTCAACAAGTAATTTAGCTGAGGTACCCAGAATTAAGGTTCTCTAAAGCTCTTGACAAGGCTAAAAATTAAAGGTCAACGATACTTCACTTCACTAAACATAAGCCAGGAGGTTTCTGTAAAGTTGCATTGGATTTTAATAAGGGCATTATACTTTTTTATCATACAAATTAATGCAAGTCAACCCCCACAGAGCCTCATATTTAGCAGCAAACACTACAACATCATTTTAACTTATTCACTTAAAACCATCCATGCACAACCTTTAGCACACTGACATTCACTTGGTGGAGGCATCAAACAAGGAGCATTTTCAGTGTTTTTCAGCTTGCATCGCTGTAGAGAACAACCTGTGAGCTGAAACACAACAGACTGCCTTGAAATGCTGTAAAGTTAAGCTGAATGCCACCCAGAGCCAGGACAAAAAACAACTCAATAGGCAGGAATAGAGACAGGAGCAAGAACAAAAATCCACAAAACCTTGAGAAAATCAACCTGAAAAAGCAGGAGGGTGTTTTAGGCCTCATGTGGATAAGGATGAAATAAGATCACACTGCTCAGCTGAAAACTCTCTCTGCAACCAAAATAAAGGACCAGAACACAGAAATCAGTGCATTATGGAGCCCAACAATCATTTTGCATAGCTTCACTATCACACCTTCCTGTTTTCCTTTCCTACCACTCCTTTCTCTGTGTCTCTTCCACACAAGGAAAACCTCACGGCACGCAATGAAAGCAATGCTAAAGCACTGCGCCCTCTTCCTGATTTTAATCCATAGCATTTCTTCCAAACAGCTGTTAGGACAAAAACATTCAGACTGCTAGCACAACTAGCAGGCTGCACGGCAAGGATTTTAATTCTCATGGACTGTGGCTGCTGTCTTAGGTCATGTCTGAATGCAGCTCACTTATTTCAGACGAGATATGGACACCAATACATACATATATATATATAAATATATATATATATATATATAGATATAGATATAGATATATATATATATATGTATTTAGGAACAGTGAACAATCTCCAAGTAAAAAGAGGTTGATTAAGACTGGAGATGCTCGTGACCACCCTGCATGAACCCTAAAAGTTCAGGGCTTGATTCTGCTTTCAGAAGACGTGAGTCACTCAGGAGCTGCAAGATAAGGTCGTTAATCTGATCCAAGCAAAACAGGTTTGGAATCTAATAATCAGCTTCTGCAGAGCAAATATCATCGCTTTCCTTTCCAGGTGAATTTCATATACACAGAAAAAGGACCCATCATCAGATTTCCAGAAGCCAGGGGACATTTTAATTACAAATAACAAGGTAGGAGAGGAGGATTACCTCTGTGTGTTTTTGGTTTTTTGTGTTATATAAAAATAAGATTTAAAGAAAAAAATCTAATTCAGAGCACAAATTTAATTCCTTGCTTTTGCCATGCATCTTTCCACATTAGATATCTGAAGCCTTTATCAGAAATGGAAAACAGCCCAATATGACAAATACGACCTTTCTGGCAAATGTTTTGTCACATCTTGAAATGAGAAAAGCTGTGGCTCACAGGAAAAGTCATTTCCTATCTATGGAATCAATCGCCTCAACATTCCTGTCCTCTTCAAATTTCCCTCTGTGAAAGAAGCACCAGAGGAATTCAAACCAGTCTCCGTGACAAAAAGAATCACCTACGTTATCCCATGGCACTGTGGAGTTTAAGTTATGACCTCCATAGATCAGCTGTACACTGTTTGTGAATCACACAGTACACACAACGAATTGTACTTGGGCATTTTCTACATTAAATCCTGATTCCAGCATCTCATATCTCTTTTCTTCCTGACTGCAACAACACTGATGCACTCTGCCTTGCAGGCAGCATGCTGACTTCGAGTACAAAAGCCCTGCAATGATTCAGTAGAAGGATATCAGGGGCAGGTTTCCTCCTCTTGTCTGGGATGGGAACTGGATCGTTTGGTCGTCGCCTCAGTTTCCTTGTCATGATAGGCTTCACTTCCATAGAATCTGTAGAGAAACAAAGTTGGAGAGCTGATGGGGCACCAGGAGAAGAGTGAGAATCAGTAACTTTCTACAGAGGGCACAAGGAAAATGATGGTTTCTCTTTCACTCAGAAAATAGGATTTTCTCATGACAGCTTCTAGCATCCAAGCTGGAACTGCTGACAGTGAATATGAGCTCTCTTCTATGCTAGGTCAATGCTAAACAACTGTGTTGTGATGCCATGGTTACAGCTTTCATTGCCTGCAAGTGGCACAGCTGTTTGGGGCACTCAACAGCTCCCTTAGGTACAGGTAACTGAAGCACAGCAGTGCTCTGATGGCTCAAGAACAATCTCTCTCATGCTAACACCACATATCTGCTTCTAAACAGATCGCTTAGGAGGAGTTATTTGCTAATAAAACTTGAACATAAGACATCAGCTCCAAGTCAACCATTCCTTCTCACACCTTCAGGCTGGAACACTAAGCAATGCAGTTACTGCATTCAAGATGGAGACCGACACGTCTGCTGGAGCAGTTTCAAACACAAATAGGATTTAAACCCAGATAATCCAAAAAAGTTTCAAATTATGTTTTAAAAAGTGAACTTAATTACAAAATCCACAACAACTGTTGTTAGGAAATCAATTGTAGCTTAAACACTGGGGAAAACAGTCTGAAATTGAAACACCTCAGCAAGTCACCATCCCTGGAGGTGTTAAACGTGTAGATATTGTAGTGAGGGAAGTGGCTTAGTGGGAAATACTGGTGATAGGTGGACTGTTGGACTGGATGACCTTGGAGGTCTTTTCCAGCCTTGGTGATTCTATGATTCTATGATTCATTCTCCACATTAGTTTGTCTAAACATCTACAGGTGGCCTGAACTGCTCAACTCAACTCTCAAACTCACAGATAACTCCTTAATTTACGAAGATAGCTTGAATTGGCAAGCAAGAGACCGCCTCTAAAATGCTGAACCCAACACATCGCTCTTCCTTCTATGTGCTGAAAACTATTTGTCTTTGAGTACATACAAATCACATCCTAGACAGCACTGCTGTATACGAAGCTTCCATGTCTGAAGGGAACCCCCACGTGCACGCTGAAACCACAAAATTACTTTTCTCCCTCCAAAGGGTGCAATGGGAAGAACATCCTGCACGTTAAGGGAACAAACATCATGAGAAAAGATGTTAAAATACAAAAATAAGTCAAAAATGAAGTGTTGCTCAAACAGCACACCAAAGGAAGCTTCGTCATTCAAAGCACTCAGCTTTGTGAATAACACTGCGCGTTCATAGCTCTGCGGACACTACAATCATAAGCTGCTGTGTTAATGGAAGCCCCTTCCTGCCATTTGTGAAGGCTGATTTACAGGAGCCTCAGAAAGAGGGGCTGGAAGCACTTACTCAGGGCGATGTGCAGCCATGCCGAGGCTTTCCCACCTTTTTAAAGAAGTTCTGTGAGATGAGCTGCCACAAAGCTGCTATCTGCACTCCTTAAAATTTCAATAAGGATACCAATTCATCGTAGCAACTCGTACATAAAATTGCAACAAGTCAGCTAAAGTTAGCACTGCATCAACCCCCAGAGAAACACACCCTGAAAGCCTTCCATTCACAGAATCGTAGGGGTTGGAAGGGACCTCCAGAGCTCATCGAGTCCAACCCCCTGCCCAAGCAGGTTCCCTACACCAGGTCACACAGGTGGGCGTCCAGGCAGGTCTTGAATATCTCCAGAGAAGGAGACTCCACAGCCCCCTGGGCAGCCTGTTCCAGCGCTCCGTCACCTCACCGTAAAGAAGTTCTTGTGCACATTGGTGCGGAACTTCCTATGCTCCAGTTTCTGGCCGTTTCCCCTTGTCCTGTCTGCACACACTGCTGAAAAGAGTCTGGCCTCGCCACTTTGCCCCCCACACCTAAGATATTTATAGACCTGGATCAGGTCCCCTCTCAGTCTTCTTTTCTCAAGGCTAAGCAGACCCAGTTCACTCAGCCTTTCTCCACAGGGGAGATGCTCCAAGCCCTTCACCATCTTTGTGGCCCTTTGCTGGACTCTTTCCAAGAGATCCCTGTCTTTTTTGTGCTGGGGAGCCCAGAACTAGACACAGTAGTACAGATGAGGCCTTACCAGGGCAGAGTAGAGGGGGAGGATCACCTCCCTCGACCTGCTGGCCAAGCTCTTTTTAATGCAGCCCAGAATGCCATCAGCCTTTTTGGCCACAAGGGCACACTGCTGGCTCATGGCCAACCTGTTGTCCGCCAGGACAGCCACGTCCCTCTCTGCAGAGCTCCTCTCCAGCAGCTCATCCCCCAGCCTGTACTGCTGCATGCAATTATTCCTCCCTAGGTGCAAGACTCTACACTTGCTTTTGTTAAACCTCATCTGGTTTCTTACCGCCCAGCTCTCCAGCCTGTCCAGGTCTCGCTGAATGGCAGCGCAGCCTTCAGGCCTGTCAGCCAATCCTCCCAACTTCGTATCATCAGCAAACTTGCTGAGGGTGGCCACTATCCCCTCATCAACGTCACTGATGAAGATGTTGAACAAGACCGGACCCAGCACCGACCCCTGGGGAACACCACTAGTTGCAGGTCTCCAACCAGACTCTGCACCACCACCAACGACCCTCTGTGCTCTGCCAGTCAGCCACTTCTCAACCCACCTTGCTGTCCACTCATCTATCCCACACTTCCTCAGCTTTGTTATAAGGATGTCGTGGGGGACAGTATCAAACGCCTTGCTGAAATCAAGGCAGACTACATCCACTGCTCTCCCCCCATCCACCCAGCCAGCGACGACATCACAGAAGGCTATCGAGTTGGTCAAGCATTTCATTCGCTATGAAACACGTGAAGAGCTTTGAGACTCCTGAGATCTGTGATAACTTGAACTTTTCAAAGAGCTGCTAAAGTACCAACAGATCTCACCTGAAACACAAGCTTATGTGAGCCCTACCAGGTGAGAACCACACAAGGCAGTGCTCCAGGAGGCAGCAGCTGCAACCTACAGAGACTGCAAGTCCCGATGCTCACAAACCAGCCTGCTACTCATCAGGCTGCCAGCTTGCATTCTTGCACACACTGAGCTTCTCTGTAGGTTTTAGAGACCATTGAGTGCACACAGGTTCCATTGTGCTTCTTTCTCAGCCTGCAGAATGCATTCAGGATGAATTCTGCTACTTCTAAAGGAATCAAATTGCATTGCTGCTGGTCTGGAAGGAGGGAGATAAGAGAGGCCTAGCACACACACACAATGAATTGCTTCTCCACAGTTATTTACACGCCTTTTACCAGAGCTGTGCCTGATGAAATAGCTCATCTCTTCAGGACACACAACAATGGGGGGAGATATTTCCCAGAGAAGAATTAATCTGGTCCCCAAATCAGACACATTAGCCCTGAATGCCTCTTTTTACACCTCCTCAGTCTCCCTTCCACTCTGCAAATCCCAACCCTGACGTTAACAGCTGCCCTGCCTGCAGATGGAGACACTGGATTACTTCAGATCCTTACAACAGTGGTGTGCACATTTACCAAGGCAAGATCTACTCGGACCTTGATCCCCTACTGAAGATCTACTTCCAAGATTAGCACTGCATGCCAGCTTAGCAGTCAGGAAGCACAGGCCCAGACTCACAATAAGAAAGTGATCGCAAAGGCACAGAGAGTTTGTAAGATCAGACAAACCCATAGAAACAAACCTAAAAACAAATAAACCACCAGCACAAGGTGTTTTCCAGACCAGATCAGCCCTAATGGTTTGTACAATTCCACCAAACAGGTTTTATTTCTTGTTTCTGAGCACCAATTAAATTATTAGCTTACATAACACTTGTAGATGCTAAGAAAGATGGAACAGGTCTAATTCATGGACAGACCTCAGCAACACAGCCAACATCATCTGTCCGTAACGTGTGGGAGTTGCTTCTTGGAAGGAAATCAGATCAGACCTTTGGTTCAGTACCAGAGCAGCACTACCTGTGCAGGAGGCCAATCAGCCCTATTACTCCACTGAGTCCACTACTGACCAGAGCACTGACCAGGCACCAGGGGTACCAAGAGGTTTCATAGGAGAAATTTGTCCATTTAAAGCTCATTTTCCAGAGTCTGGACACAAATGCAGCTAAGTGAAATCAATCTGTGTTACCAGCTTTTAAGTAGCACATTTTAACCTTTGTTGTTTACCTTCCTTTAGCTTCTTAACCACCTGCACTATTTAAAACCTGGTACCACAGGTCAGGTCAACAACGTGGCACTTCTCAATAGTTTTACTGCCACGTTGCAGGAACTTCAAGGAGCCCTTTTTGTCTGCATACAGAGTAGGACATGATGAGAATACGTTTCATATCAGCCTAATGAAAAAGTACAAACATATGGTAGGCAATCTCCAGAATCCTGTAATACAAATGATTAAAATGCATTAGTTCCAACTGCCATCCCAATTTAAGGAAATGAGCATAGAATGGTAGGATCTTCTGAGTTGGAAGGGACCTTTAAAGGTCATCTAGTCCAGCTCCGCTGCAATGAAGAGGGACATCTACAGCTCAATCAGGCGCTCAGAGCCCAGTCCAGCCTGACCTTGAATGTCTCCAAGGAAGGGGCTTCCAGTCATGAGGAAAGCCACAGTGTATACAGTGAGTCAACTAATTAACTCCGTACAATCTAACACAAGAAATATTGTTCTACAACAGCATCTCAAAAATCTGCCTTAAAAAGAAGCTATCAATCTAAACACGAGTTTAACTTTGAGGAACGAGTCCAACCCAGCATCCAGCACAATTTTATCAAGTCTAGAAATCACAAGAACTCGGAATCTGTTCTTTAGGAAGGAGAAAAAGTGAACAAGAAAGCTTCTGTGCTCTGCTCCTTCGCTGACACCACTTTGATTTACACGTTAATAATGCGGGTCACTGCATTTAGTTATGAGCTACATTCTCCACTAAAAGGCCACCAATTTGTGTTGCACATCAGTTGGCATTTGGCAAGTCCTAAAGTCAAGCTGTCAGTATAAACCAGCAGTTTCTTTAAACTCCTTTTTCTAAGCAGTAGCAAAGCGGGGAAGAAAAATGACAGCTCTTGTTTTTACCTCCTGTTAATTCCATGGTTAACTTCTCATTCTCAATCATCTTCTTCTTCTCTTCCAACTCTGCAATCAAATTTTCCTTAAGCTCAATTTTCTTATCTTCAAACTCCTTTGCTGCTGCCTTCTTTTCCTTGACATAATTTTTTTCCACCTGATCTGTCTGATGCAAATCAAAAGACAAAAGGGTTAGCTAAAGGACCAATATCCCAAGTCAACCATTTGGCAACACCTTCTTTCAACTGCTATGCTTTCATCAGCTCTTCTGTTCTAACCTATAGCCACTTCTGCAGGTTATCAGCATTTAAATAATACGACAGAAAACCACCTGAAATGACCAAGGAAGCAGAACTGTTATCAGCAAAAGAATTCATGCTTTTTAGCCACACTTTAATGGTGCATACCCTATCAAGTCTGTAACAGAGAGCTCTTCAGGTTTATCATGTATCACCCCATGCAGGCTCAGGCAAGCTTTCTAAACAACCAAACACACAAGCAGCATACAGCAAGTCAAGAAAAGGTGTATTTTTAATTTCCCTTTTTAATGACAGCCTGGAAGTTACTGCAGGCAACACACCAGAATTCTGCACCGAACTGTAACAACACCAAAGGGGGGAACAAAAACTGAGAAGAAGTGCTGGTTGATGAAGCTGCAGGCTTAACCCCTTCCACATACTTAATATGTATTCTGATAAAGGAGGAGTACTCACTTCCAGCTGGAGGAACAGTTCTGAAAGACAAGAAAGACTCAACTTAATAACTTAATTCAAGTTTTCTATAGCTATTCAACCACACTTGCAAACCTTACACAGCAGTGAGCCATGCTTTTCAGCTCTGCTACTGCTTCCATCAGTACCCCTTCTTCCAGCCATAAAGATACATCAATTCTAGATACAAGTTTTCCAGACAGAAGCTTGAAACACACAGCTGGATGTACGGTTGGCAAAAATGGACAGTTCAGACCAGTGCTAGGAATTTCAGCAATGATTCATTCAGAAACAGTACTGCAGCAGTTGGATTCATCTATTTAACACAAGTGCCTGATTTCAGGCTGCTTACGCCTGAGAAAACAGGGAAGAAAGCTGCTATGTATCACTGAAGGTTAAGGTCTAACATATGGCACCACCTTAGTTCAAGGCAGACAAGATGAGGCCAATGGGTGTGAAACAGCCCTACTGATGTTTGTGCTATTCCTAATAATTTGGAGTTAAGCAGGTCTGCATGCTTCTTGTGCTCCCTGGAGGACACACTGCACAGGAAGGCCTTGCTCAAGATAGTGTCAAAGACCAACTAAGGCACCTGGTCAGTCCTCAGACCTCCATACTTCATCAGCATTTTAACCTATGGAAATATCTGAAATAGTGAAAACTCTGGAACACACTGAAGCCTGTTATCTGTACAGAAGGCTGCAGGAGCATCCGTGTCACTTTTTGAAGTGCTATAAAAGACAAGATGGGTGCCCAAAATAAAAATTAAACCTTCTGTTTGCAAAGGCCCCTGACCTCTCAGCAGGAAGGCAGCCTGGTCTGGTGTTAAATGTGGAGGATGGAGGTCCTGCCTGTGGCAGGGGTTGGAGCTTGATGATCCTTGGGGTCCCTTCCAACCCAAGGCATTCTGTGATTCTATGAATATTTCCACGATGGAGGTGATGATATACAGACAAATCTGAACTGCTGCATAATATCTGAATCCTCAAAAAAAAAACCACCCCGCTAAAGCAGAACAAAAAGCCTCGCTCAACGTGGGAAGAATCAACACAAAAGCCCATTCCTGTCACAGTAGGCAGTCAGGTTTATATCCTAGTTCAAAACAAAGCACAGTCTGCCCTCCTCTGGAAGAAAGGTGCTGCTGCAACACCAGTCCTTGCCAGCCAGGGATACAAGGTAGCAGCTAGCCTTAATTTTACAGCAACATCCCATTATTACTAGGATGCCACTCTAACATACAATAATTTCACCTCAGAAGACATTTCTGCTTGCAAGAAGCAGCTCAATTTACTTAAATTCCTCAAGCAAATCCTCTACTACCTCAAAGTTTAGAAGGCAGCTAGCACTATTGAAAGGCTGCTGTATATCTGACATCATACAGCTGCTCTGACTTATCTCACCGTATAATGGGATGTATCTGACTTTTCTATAAAAGGTCCTTGCTTCAGTATCTAAGATCAAAACCACTGGAAAGAGAACAGGAAGGAAAGCAAGCAAACAGATCTGAGTTCTAAGCTGCTCCCTGTGGCAATACAATAAAGGCACTCAGAAGGGCAGAGCCAGGCACTTTAAAGTGAACTTGGGCCCTTGCTTCTGAGATAGAGCCAGAAGATGCAGGCAGCCCATTCAGTGCCACGGCTGTATACAGCCACATCTGCAGCAGCAAAGCCTCTGTACTTGTTCTCAAGCACAAAAAGGGTTTCGGAGGAAGCATGCAGTCCTAAGGTGTCAGACAAGCTGCACAAAAGAACAAGCCAATGTGGAAGGCTATAGGCACATGGCAGATACAAATGAAACACTCATTTGTGCTATTTCACACAAACAAAGACTAAATATTTTACTGGTGTTTAATAAACACTGCAAACAGCACTGATGGAGGGGTGGGTGTTATCAAGAAAGATTCCATCGTGTTTCATAAACTCAATACCAACTACACCCCACCCTCAGAGCACAGAACCCTCTGCTCCAGCAAGTTCCTATCCTCAATGGAGAGCTGCCTTCATGTTTCCTCTGGAGTTACAAAAACTGTAATGCAAAGGTGTATGCAGCATCTGCGAAAGACACAGAGCTTACCAGCATTTCGGATCCTTTCTTTGTACTGCTGGTCCAACTTTTTCATTCTTTTCTGATATTCCTGAAGAGTACCTAAAAACAAATGGTTGATTTCAATGGCAAGTTGCATTCTTCTTTGTATTCAGTTTTCTCAAAGGGCCACACGCCTCTTGAAACACAAACACAAAGCTACCCCCTTCAAAACTTACCTTCCTGCAGCTGCTGCAATTGCCTCTTAAGAGAAGCCAGTTTGTCTTGATACATCCTGCAAAGACAGAGACCTTTACATTGAAAAACAAGCAAATGTGATTTGTTTCAACACCTGCTTCGTTTACAGTGTGCTTACCACAGCATCACAGAATGGACCGGGTTGGAAGGGACCTCAAGGATCATGAAGCTCCAGTGATCCCCCCACAGGCAGGGCCACCAACCTCCCCATTTAATACCAGCCCAGGCTGCCCAGGGCCCCATCCAACCTGGCCTTCAACACCTCCAGGGACGGGGCATCCACAGCCTCTCTGGGCAGCTGTTCCAGCACCTCACCACTCTCTTGGTAAAGAACTTCCCCTGATATTCAACCTAAATCTCCTCTCCTTCAACTTCAAACCATTTCCCCTTGTCCTGTTGTTATCTACCCTTCCAAAGAGCTGACTCCCCTCCTGTTTATAGGCTCCCTTTAAGTACTAAAAGGCTGCAATGAGGTCACCCCACAGCCTTCTCTTCTCCAGGCTGAACAAGCCCAGCTCCCTCAGCCTGTCTTTGTAGGGGAGGTGCTGCAGCCCCCTGCTCATCTGTGTGGCTTACACTGAATTAAAAACTTTTCTGAAGAACTTCAGGAGACAAACAAGTAAGAAGGTACCTATCCTACAAGTGAGACATTATCATTTCCTCACATAGACCTTAACATTATATCTATATACCTATGTATATATTTTACACATACATATAGAACTTTCCCCAGCACGCACACCATAAGAAAAAAGCAAACCCAAAACTAAAACCAAAGTCTATTCCTGGTGCTGTTTTAGACTTGCATTTCCTTTCTCATGTATCTGTGGTTTAACATAGGCCAACTCTTCCTGACCTGTGTGAAAAACCACACTGTTGCCAGTAAATGAACATTAAATGCTGCAAATACATCTTAAGGTGAAAATAAACTACCTCAGGTCTCCAAAAAGTTAACTCTCCCTGGACAAGGCTGGCATTCAGCTGCTTAAGTAATTTCCACAGACATCTTGCTTTTTGCTTGGCTTGTATCAAGCAGATTCTTTGTTTTCTTTAAAGGATCTGCCTGCAGAGGGATTCATCTGCAGCAAAACCGAGCTGCTGCGTGTTTCTTTGTTCAGAACATTGCTTTGCTTCATGAACTGAGAAGAAACACAATTACGTGTGCTCATTAGCTATTACATTGAGCTGCAGTTTTTTAACCCAACTCTTGGTCCAAAGCACTGCAGAGCTTTATACAAAAACAAGACGTCTGCCCCCAGCCCCCTAGAAGGGCAGCACAAACGTTACCTCACTTTTGATTAGAGTGGGCTACTTACTGTTCTTTCATTTCTACAAAGTCTTCCTCCTCATGTTTTGCCAGATCAGTCTCGCTAGCATCCTCAGTATCTAAACGAGGTAAAGAATGACTTGTTAGAACTAAGCAGGATTAAAGGAGAACAGTAAATTACTGGAAAACCCACACTTGGGCAAACGCACAACCAGACTGGCAACTGGAGAAATGAATTCAGAACTGACTTGAAACATCTCATCTCTTCCTTGACACCACAAGTTATCCCACGTGAGCCCACCAGCAGATGTACAACGCAGCTTCCACCAAGTTTAAGCAGCACTGATTTAAGATACTCCACTAATTTCTTTCCATTAGTCTCACAACTCTAAAGTGAGATGGTAACACAATCTTAGGACCACGAAGGACATTTCCCAAGCTGCTTCTTATAGCTTCACCCAGGAAGCAATGACTGAAGGAGCTCTGATTCAGAACGCCTCTGTATCTTGACCTGAAACACTGCAAATAGAGAGCATTATGAATAGATGCTGTTATGGTTTACCACAGAGGTTGCACTGAAGATAACAAATACATTTATTGCTATAATCTGAAGTTGACTTCTCAGCTACACACTGAAATACTCTGCCATTCCCACAAAGCAAAGACAGGTGCTAATGTACAGACAGACCCAATCTTACACGCAGATAATAAAAACTATAGAATAAAGCAGTCCTGCACTGCTAGCTTTCAGCTGCTCCTTTGCAGCTCTCTCTTCTTGTGGAGCCAAGGATGAATTCCTTTTCCTTTCTAAGGGGTCAGCTTCTGTTATGGTGGACGAGGTACAGCTGCACAGCTTGAACTACAGCTACATCTCCCACATATGGGCAGAGGCATCAGTCTTGAGAAAAACTTGTCTACGAACAAACACCTTCAACTTTATTTTTATATTAAGATAAAATTCAACACAGAGATATAACTTAAGTTTTGACTAAAAGAGAAATACTTTGGCATGCAGGTCACCAAAAAGCCCTCCCGTACCTAGAGTATTTGTACACTGCCACTGCCATCACATATACTGCCAGCTCTCATGGAGACCTGCAGACGTGGCTCCAGCTCCTTGTTCAGAAGCACACAGACACAACGTGACAGCAGAGTGGGGCTGACTCCCATCCAGTCTGATACTGCATACTGTCAGATGGTCATTCCTCATCTCCCTTACATGTCATTTTATGCATCCTACATGCCAGGATACTCTGGGTTTTACTTTGGCTTCTTCTTCTCCCTTGTTTTCATGGTCCCACTGTAAAGCCCTCTCTCTTCTAACACCTTCTTGGCCCCTAATTCATACAGGTTCCACCCTTTCCTCTACCTGACCTTCCGTCCTCCTCCAACCCCTTCACACCACAGAAATACAAGTGATCTCCACACACCAGACCTCTCCAGCACTTCTTATCCTACTGCCCCAATTACAACCCCGGACACCCAAAATCCCACATCCTCGGTGCTCTCCTCGTTCTGACTCTTCACCACTCGGGAAAACCGTTCCAATTCCACCCCTCCAAACGTCACTTGTTTGCTTTTTTTTTTTTACTCTTCCACAGGAAACTCCAGCAATCGGACGAACGAGCAGTTGTTTCCGCAGCACGTTCCCGCAGCTCAGCGCCTTCCCCGCTCCGTTTCTACCCACCTCCCAGGGAGCGCAGCCCCGGCCCGCACCTCCTCTCCCGGCCTCCCCTAGCCCCGCTCCAGCGCTACCCACCCTCGTCGGAGTCTCGGGCCCGAGCGCTCCGCTCGCCATCCTCTTCCTCGGCGCTCTCCAGCTCCTCCTCCTCGTAGTACTCGGGGCCGGGGGGCATGGCGGGGGCAGGTGCCCCGGGCGGGGCGGGGGCGGGCGGCGTAGCGGACACCAGCCCGGCCGCGCTCATCGCGGCGGGACGGGATAAGACGGGACGCGGCTCCGCCGGGCGCTCTGGCAACAGCGCCAGGACCCGCGCGCCACTTCCGCTTCCGGCCGCCCGAGCTACCGCCGGATGGACGCGCGGCGCTGCAGGCGAACGGTGCGGGCACCTAATAGGGGGCCTGATGAGGAGGGGGTCGCTGGGCGCGGTGGGTTGCCGAGGGGTCACGGGTTCGAGGCTCGGGCAGGGCGTCATGCACTGGGACACGGGTTCGAGCCCCGTGCACGGCAGCGCTCCGCGGGGGACGGAGAAGTGGGACCTGTCAAGAGGCACGCTGTCACGTTCTGCCACCAGCTGCTATCGCCGACGCTCTAACAAAATGCCCGGCAGTGCTGCTGCTGCTCGTCACGCAGCTGTCCCTGCCCCAGTGGGAGTGGGCTGGTCCAGTGCTTGCACTGCTTTCCTGCTGCTTTCCTCCGTGCAGAAAAGTCTTCCTTGTTCCTCCGTGCTTTCATCAGACTACCCTATGCCAATCATTCGCAGCGTTCCTAAGACAAGCGTCCAAACCCACTGCAAATGGTCACAGACAGGTCATCCTCCAGCACGACACTGCTACAGTCTGAAGGACCGAGGTGTGGATCCTGCAGTGGGATTCACAGGCAGGGACCACGTTAACTATGTGACCACAATGAGTGTGAAAAAGCCTCGTGCTGCTATTTCAGGCCAGGTGTTTCACCTTTCCCACAGCTGCACATCACCTGGGAGGTGCTGACCGATCATGGCCGTGCCTTTAGCAGAGCTGTGCTGAATGCTCACCTGGACATTCCCCAAACACACGGCTTGTTGACTCACTGAGACACTATGAACAGCTAACCAAGGAGAAGGAAACAAAACAGAATTGGTTTTATCTAAGGAAGGACTAAACTCAAGATGACTGCCGTGCTGTCTAAAACTAGTTAACCCAGGGGGCACCAGGTCATACCCTGTTCTGAAAAGAACTGCAGTAGCACAGCACGTGCACTTTGCTTTTTGGTAGTTCATCCAAGATCTGTTTGCATTGACTGACAATTTTTAACTTGGAACACCCACACAAAGCGTGTATTAAACCTTTTTACATAAGTAAATATTGCCTCTTACAGGAGATGAGGCTGAGACGTGGCTAAACATCAGTGCTACTGCAAGCAGCTCCCAGATCTCAATGTCCCTTTGGGGGGCATTCGACTTGGCACACCAGGGGTGTAAGTTTGGAGCCACTCACCACCCCTTGCTGCCAATCACATCGGTGCCAGAGCCATTTGCATCTGGACAAGCAATCCTTCCGCAGGGCTCTGCCTGATGCAGAAGAGCTGACGGGGCTGCGTGTGGCCACAGGGTGAACAGGAAAGGGTGTGGTGGCTGCTGCTACATCCCAGGAGCTGCACCGCTGGGGCCGTGCTTGGACTGCTCAAATCACTTCCCCATCTTCACACAGCTGCTGAATTAGAAACAGCACACTGGCTAAACCCCCAATTTATTTTCCATTTCCTTCCTGTATCTCTTCCATGTGTCCACACAGTTCACCCATCAGCTCCCCAGTCAGCCTTGCTCGTGCTGCTGGGGATAGTGATTGAGTAAACTCAGCAAGGCTGAGCTGGGGCTGCCCTTCCAAGGTTAATTCAACTCACATTACACTGCCTCAGCACTTTCTGTTTGTCTGAAGCAAATTTACCCTTTAGGAGAAGCTTGCACACAAAGGGCAGGTGCATTCACTAATGTGAGGGCACAGAGGAATCCTTTGAACAGAAGGAGCTGTGTACAGAGAATGAGTAAGAAACCGGATAGAGTTGCTGATGCTAAATTTTTTTAGCTCATTCTGTGGTCAAAACTGGAATCTCACTTGCTGCTTCCTCCCTCCACACCAATTCCTCATGTTTAATATTAGCCTTCTGGAGACACCCTATACTGTCATCTCTCAGGCATCCAGTGGGAACCCAAGGGAGGAGGTTCAGCTTTAAGGAATGCCATGTTTCCCTTACAAATGCAGAAACTTAACTATCTATGCCCCAAAGAGCTATCAGGGAAAGTTTAAACTTCTTTGTCAAGCTGTTGCTCTTGGCTTGTGTTTTCATAAAAATTGTTTTTCTCATCACAACTCGCTCACTGTTTGACATACATTCACTCAGTCTGAAGAAAGGTTTCTGCATCCTGCTTTGTCAGCATCAGCTATTTGCAAAGCAGCTGACACAGAAGTCCTGGTCTTTGTGTTTTTCTTTCCGTTTGTAAGAAACAGAGAAAAAAAGCTACAAAGCTCCATCTTTGTAAATAGAGAGCACAGCAACATGTTTCTTATATGAAATAGATAGATAGATACCAGAAATCCTGTAATATTGGCCTTTGAAGAACAGAACACAGCTGCCGTAGCCTGGGACATGTTGCTTTCAAGTTTCCACACCTTTAGTTTGAAATGGCTGCACCACGAGGGTCCTGGAAGAGAGCCCAGCAGCACAACCAGCAGAGACACACCAGCACGAGGCTGCATGAGGCATGGGCAGAATGCAAAGCTCTGGACCTCCAGCTTTGTCTGGCAGCAACATGCCAAGAGATCAATGGACAAGCCAGTGTAGGTCTCTATAAAGGAGTGTTTGCCTCTATATAGGAAACTGCAAAGCATGGCAGGAAAAGCACTCTATCACCTTACCCTGTCTCTCTGCTCTGCTCTTTTCCTAATCCAGGCCTTTCAGCCACTGCTAAAGCTGCTTCTCCTCCAAAGCCTTTCCCTCCTCAGGCTGTCCAGTCTTTCAGCCCCACAGCTCTCCCCTCCTGATGCAGCCCACCTTTACCAAGGCTTTGCCACAAGCCAGCAGCTGCTGCAAGCCCCAGAGCCACTCTATGATGGGCCCTGAAAGGTCCTCTTGCACACCTGAACCTGTGGTAGGCATGAAACCACCTCCACACACACTTGGTCCTCCTCTGGGTCTGAAGCTCACATACACACCTGTACCCAACAGGCTGTCTTTCCTCACACACAGCTGGGCCAATAAGCCTGAAGCCCCCCACACACCCCCCCCACACACACCCCTGACCCCCTTACAGGTCTGCCTTTCCTCACGCATAC